>JAHRHZ010000126.1:8609478-8624758 GCA_024137785.1 Ginglymostoma cirratum | reverse complement strand
CTGCTCCTATGATGCTGCTTGGCCTGCTGTGTTCATCCAGCCCCACATCTTGTTATCTCGGATTCTCCAGCATCTGCAGTACCTTTTATCTCTGAGCCAATGATTTTCTGTTGTTTTCATTTTGTCCTGTTAACTTGGTTCATACGTTCGGGATAAAATTAGGAATTTAGTGGCAGCTGACAACATACATAAACTCCCACTCTATTAGTATTTAGTTGTTCACAGAATGAGCTTATTTGAATCACTTAACACAAGCTAGTTTATGAATTATGAACTTAAAAGGACAAGCGTGATTAAATGCAACTCTGCTTTATCAACTGGATATCACAATTATTATTCTGACCTCAGTTTTTCCATGATCTATGGGAAATCATCTAAAATAAGTGACTAGTTTAAAAGAAGTGAAGAATAAAAATGTTGATGTGGTTTGAAGAGCTTTGTGCCATTGCTTAAACATTAAAAAAATCCTGCTTTGGCAAAACATTAGTAGAGAATTACTGCCTTGTCATAAAGAGGTTAAAAATTAAATGCCCAAAATGTCGCAACTTGCGAACGCAAATATCTTTACTACCCTCAATGCAAAGGATGTCTATTAATAAGTGAAGCTGGAGGAAAACAGTAGTTTTCTAACTACATTCTAGATCCCATTCATAAGATGTGGATGATTGTAGATGCAGTTTGCCATTTCCCTTGCTCTAGAAGGGTACGAATGTAGACTGCACAACATAGTGATCTTCCTGGAATGGAAGCTAGTGTCGATGACCTGCTAGGCTATGGATCTGGAAACACAATGGAAGAAGTCATCACAAACCATAATTTGAATTTAGTGCAACTACAAAAGAGAACTCACCAGTTGAACATGAAAGTGAACATGGGAAAGATGTAACCGAAGATGCATGAAATCAAGTACATGGGCCATGTACTGACAGGAAATAACTTTGCTTGGATCTTGACCAGTTGAGAACTGTAGAAGAGATGCAACTCCCAACAGATGTAAAAACAGTGCAAAGATTGGATTTGTGAACTATTTAGCAAAGTTCTTGCACAATTTGTCATCAGAGTGTGAACACCTACACAAATTCATTGTTAATCAAGTGCCTTGTTGCACAGAACAAGAAACAGTTTCCACTAGAATCAAACAACTGGTGATGACAAAGGCAGTGGTGAGATACTACAGTGTGAATGATGAACCCATCTTGCAATGTGATGCGAATGGATGCCAGGTCTTGGAGAAATCCTTATTTAGCAAGGACAAGCAGTTACGTTTGCAACCTGGGTGCTAATGGAATGATGCTATATTCAGATAGAGAAAAAAAAGTCTGATTATTGACTATGTGAACATTTTGAGTAACACCTGTTTGGGAGACACAAGGTGACATTGGAGCCAGACCACAAGACTCTTCGAGCCATTCAAACTGCTTCTATGTGCTGAAAGGTATCTTCAGAGCTTCTTACTTCATTTGCAGTAATTTCATCTAGTTGTGACATACAAGCAAGGGAAACAAACCGTACATTGCCAACATACTGTTGAAAGCAGCAGTCAATTATGAAGAAAGTTGAGGATGCTAATTTGATAATTTTACATATGCAACTAAAAGCAACTCGTTCATATGCTCTGGAAGTTATCTTAGAGTCATAGAGTCATAGAGATACACAGCACAGAAACAGACCCTTCGGTCCAACTTGTCAATGCCAACCAGATATCCTAAATTAATCTAGTCCCATTTTCCAGCATTTGGCCTATATCCCTCTAAACCCTTCCTATTCATATACCCATCCAGATGCCTTTTAAATGTTGTAATTTTACCAGCCTCCACCACTTCCTCTGGCAGCTCATTCCATACACTCACCACACTCTGCGTGAAAAGTTACCCTTGGACCCCTTTTTAAATCTTCCTTCTCTCACCTTAAACCTATGCCCTCTAGTTTTGGACTCACCCACACCAGGGAAAAGACATTGTCTATTTACCCCATCCATGCCGCTCATGGTTATATAAATGTCTATAAGGTCACCCCTCAGCTTCAGACACTCCAGAGAAAATAGTCCCAGCCTATTCAACCTCTCCCTATAGCTCAAATTGTCCAGCCTTGGCAACATCCTTGTTAATCTTTTCTGAATCCTTTCATTATGGAGATCACAGACATATTTAACCTAAAAGACAAAAGTCTTGATATTTTTCCAAATCAAGATACAACTCTCAGAGTACAGCAACAAGAAGTGATAAAGTGGTGGCTTGAAAGCATCAAGGACACAATTGTTGCTGTAAGAGAATTATTTTTGGACGCGCAAATATGAAGTGATAACCAAAGATGACATATTGTACAACGGAAAGAGAGTCATTATCCCTCAGAAGATGAGAAAAGAGATGCCGAAGCACATCCGTGCAAGCCGTTAATGAACTGATACTAGTCAGAGAAGACAAAGTAAGTGCTCTACAGGCCAAAAATGAACAATGAGAGCCAGGACCACTTCAGCTAGTGCAGTGTTTGCATTAAATACCAAGTTAAAAATGCTAAAGAACCACTTATAGCACATGACATCCCAGAAAGACCTTGGATGAAGCTAGAAGTAAACCTTTTCACTCTCATGAGAACTAATCATCCTGTCAATTTCAGCTACCATTCTGAATATGAAAGTTAGACTATCTGACAACAATGTCCATATGTGAGATTGTAGATTGCCAAAAAGCACACTTCAAGCAGTACAACGTTCCAGGTATTGTGGTGAGCAAAAATGTTTCACAGTTCATCAGTGAAGAATACCATCACTTCGTGAGGAATTGGGAAATTCAACACCATGCATCATCTTCACACCGAATCAAATGGAAAAGTAGAGGTAGCAGTGAAAATTGTCAAAGAAATGATGAAGAAGTTGAGTTAATCCAGCACATACGGTCCAAGTTTATCTTTGAGCGGAGAAATGCGCCTACTGAAGGCAGTGAATATCCAGTCCAAAGATTAAAGTACTGCTGCACCCGAATTACCCTTCCAAAAGCCAAAAAACTATTAAAGCCAAAAGTAGTGACAGGTGTGAATGACAAAATCAAAGTGAAACAAAAAAAAGTCCTATTTCACTTTGATAAAAGTGTCAAGTCATTACTAGTGTTGAGCATTAGAGACCCAGTCAGAGTTCAAGTGGTCAATGTTGTCAAAAACAGTCAGCCTATAACCCAACTTGGGACCAGTGCTGAGCAGTTGTCACCTCAATTACGTGCAGAGAATGGGAATGGCCAGACACGTACACATGACTGGAGAAGCTGTGCCTCCACTGAAGACAACTGAACAAGATGTAATCTCACCAACTGCACAAGACTGATCACCATTTGCAGAGGTCCACTGTTCCTCAACAATAGAAATGAATCAGCAATAAGAGTTACCATGGCAATAGCACTCAACCACAATCTCCCAAAAAGGAGCATCATCCTAAGAATAAAGAGATACCAGATGAACAACCAACAACAATGTGCAGAATTACTATTATGCCGGGAATGAATGTGCAGAAACTGACAAGAGTGGTATTGACTAGAGTTAATGCACTGTTTTGTTTGTGAATGATAATTTTCTCTGCAGCCATCTATTTTGTGTAACTTGTCTAATTCAGCATTGCAAATAATAGTGCATGCAATTCCATTTTTTATGAAATGGTAGAAACCTGGAGAAATGAGATGTATTTGGTAAACAAGCTGAATTGCCACCATTGTGTGAACTTTACCTATGCTCTATGTGCTCTTAATTTTGTGCAATCTATGGGGATCAAATAAACACAATTTTTCTAGTATATTTTTATTTTTATTACTGACAATGAGTGTTTCGTGAGTTGGTAACGCTGTCAATGGAAGAGTTCATGTCAGCTAAACCTTCAGCTGTTGTTGCACACATATATTGGGTGGACTCCTCCATTCTCAGCCAATAATCCTGAAGTGTCTCAGTGAAATCTGATATGTGAGAAGACACCTGCTGCCAATGGTTAGGCAACCCTTCAGCTGCCTCTGTGTCTCTCTGCTCCTCCCGCTCATGAGTGACACGTTTATTATCCAGTGCCATGATATCTACGCAAGTGTGAAGAGATCTAAGGTGACTTCATCTGAACAAGGGAAGGATGCACTTGTGAGGTGTTATAGTACTTACTTTCCGCAGGACTTAGTCCTGCCCTACAACATTTAAACACGGGTAACACAAGATCAAACCTTGAATGTGAAACTGCATGTACCGAGACATTGCAAAATAGTATCCTGATAAACAACTTGGCCTGCACCTTCTTCCACTTCGAATACAACTTTTATTCACCCTTGGGGTGGCATGGGGGCACTGTGGTTAGCACTACTGCCTCACAGTGTCAGGCACCTGGGTTCAATTCCATCCATGAGCAACTGTCTGTGTGGAGTTTGCAAGTTCTCCCTGTGTCTGTGTGGGTTTCTTCTGAGTGCTCTGGTTTCCTCCCACAGTCCAAAGATGTACAGGTTAGGTGGATTCGCCATCCTAAATTGCCATAATGTCTAGGGATATGTAAGTTAAGTGGGTTAGCCATGGATAATGAGAGGTTACAGGGATAGGGTGGGAGTGTGGGTCTGATTAGGATGCTTTTCAGAAGGTTGGTGTAGACTCAATGGGCCAAATGGCCTGCTCCCACACAGTAGGGATTCTATGATTCTCTCCCAAGGATACCAATTATTCCTTTCCTAACTTGATTCTGATCATACTCCTTTGCTCGTGGGTGGAATTGAACCCAGGTCCCTGGCCTTGTGAGGCAGTAATGCTAACCACAGTGTCACCATTTATAAGGGGAGGTGATGACCTTGTGGTAATATCGCTGGAGTGTTAATCCAGAAATCCAGATAACGTTCTGGGGTCCGGGCTCAAATCCTACCATGGCAGATGGTGGAATTTGAATTCAATAAATATCTGGATTTAAGGATTTAATGAAGACCGTGAGTCGATTGTCGGCAAAATCCCATTTGGTTCACTCATGCCCTTTTAGGGAAAGAAACTGCCACCCTTACCTAGTCTGGCCTACATCTGACTCCAGATTCAATGTGGTTGACTCTTAACTGCCCTCTGGGCAATTAGGGAGAGGTAATAAATGCTGCGTGGCCAGCGAAGCCCTCATCCTCTAAAAGAATAAAGGTGAAAAAAAATTACCCGTCCCCAGTTGTCCTTGAGAAGGTGATAGTGATCTGCCTTCTTCAACCACTGAACTCCATCGTAGGTACACCCACTGCATTGTTAGGGAGGGAGCTCGAGGATTTGATACAGCAGTATTGAAGGAATGGCAATATATTTCCAAGTCAGGTTGAAGAGGAACTTATGGCCGTTTGTAAGCATTTGTTGCCCTTGTCCTTCTAGGTGATAGTATCATGAGTTTAGAAGAAGCTGTCTAAATACCAGCCCAGCCTGTGAAACTCCCATCTCATGAACGAATTAAAAATAACACTGTCCTCCTCCTGAATCAATGACTAGAATTTTTCCAGGAAGTGGAAGATCCCACCATTCACGCTGAAATGACGTTGCAAGCCCTGCAGGATGATGGCGGTGCTGTGGGTGGAATTTTGCCTGTTAGTGCCCATGAAGAGTGTACTCCTGTACTACCGTCCACTTAAGTAGGGCTTCTAGAGCTATCAGTCCAGTCAGAGGGCTGGGGTTTACTAGCCTCAGCTGCACATCACTAGAAGTCGCCACGGCTGAGGCTGCAGGAAGGAAAAAAACATTTCCTCCTTTCTCATGCACACTTGAAATTCAGTTAGCACTTTTTCTCAAAATTCAGGAAAGCACACCTTGGCAATGAGCACAAAGGAGGGGCTGTGAACACTCCATCAAATGCATTGGGGAGTGATCATTGCCACCAGAGTCCACTATGTGGTCATAAATTAACGTCCTCCTGCCTCCCCAACCCCACTGAGAGGCTACCAGAAGTTACTTGGTTGTGTCAACTTATGATTAGGGCCCATCCTTGCACTGATACAATGCTCATGGGGGCAGGATATGGTCATTAATTGAGGATTCTAATTAATTGGTTTTATTGGACCCCTTTGTCTTACCTCTGAAGTTATCCCATGGCAACAGGAAGATGTTGAACTTCCCCCAACCCCACCCCTGAAACTTTGCTTCTATTTCATGAGGCTTCCTGCCTTGAGGCACTCTACAGACAGCTGGTAAAATCAACCCCAAGATTACTAGTGCCTGAGAGATACCAAGAACTGCAGATGTTGGAGTCAGAGATAAAACAGCGTGGAGCTGGAAGAGTACAGCAGGCCAGGCAGTTCAGAGGAGCAGGAAATTTGTCGTTTCAAGTCGGGACCCTTCTTCAGAAATGGGGAGGGGGAAGGGAGCTCCGAAATAATTAGAGAGAGGAGGGGTGGAGCTGGGAAAGTAGGTGGGATGGTGATAGGTGAGTGCAGGTAGGCAGTGGTGGGGATTGGTCAGTGGGATGGTGGAGTGGACAGGTGGGAGAGAAGACAGACAGGTTGTGTCAGGTCAAGGAGGCAGGGATGAGAGGGTGGGTTGGGCGTGGGATGAGGCTGGGGCTGGGGAGATTTTAAACCTGGTGAATTCCACATTTAGGCCAGCGGACTGTAAGCTCCCGAGGCAGAATATGAAGTGTTGCCTCTCCAATTTGTGGGTGGTGTCATTGTGACACTGGAGGATGCCCATGATGGACATATCACCCAGGGAGTGGGAGGGGGAGTTAAAATGGGTAGCAACCAGAAGGTGTTGTCGTTTGTCGATTACAGAGACAGATGCTCTACAAAGCAGTCTCCAAATCGACGTGTGGTCTCACTGATATAGAAGACGCCACATCGGGAGCAGCAGATAGAGTAGACCAAGTTAGTGGATATGCAGGTGAACCCCTGTCTGATGTGGAACGTTTGTTTTGCGCCTTGAATGCAGGTGAGGGGGTCGGTGTAGGGGCAGGTGTAGCACTTCCTCCGGTGGCAGGGAAAGGTGCCGGGGGTGGTGGGGCTAGTGGGGAGTGTGGAGCGGACAAGGGAGTTGGGGAGAAAGCAGTCCCTGTGAAAGGCAGATGGAGTGGGGATGGAAATATATCTTTGGTTGTGGGGTTGGATTGTAGGTGGTGGAAGTGGTGGAGAATGATACATTGGATGTGGAGTTTGGTGGGATGGTTTGTGAGGACAAGGGGGATTCTGTCTTTATTCTTGTTGGGGGGAGGGGGTGCAAGGACAGAAGTGTGGGAAATGCAAGAGTTGTGATTGAGGGCATTTTCGATCACCGGAGGGAGGATGTTATGGTCCTTGAAATAAGAGGATATCTGGGATGTTCAGGAATGGAATGCCCCATCTTGGAACAGATGCGGCGGAGCTGGAGGAATTGGGAGTAGGGGATCGCATTCTTGCAGGAAGGTGGGTGGGAGGAGGTGTAGTCCAGGTAGCTGTTGGAGTCAGTCGCTTAAAATAGATGTCAGTTTTGAGGCGGTCACCAGAGACGGAGGCGGAGAAGTCCAGGAAGGAGAGGGAGGTATCAGAGATGGTCCAGGTGAACTTGAGATTGGGGTGAAAGGTGTTAGTAAAGTTAATGAACTGTTCAAGCTCCTCATGGGAGCTCAAGGCAGCGCCAATACAGTCATCAATGTAGTGGAGGAAGAGATGGGGTGAGTGCCAGTGTAACAGCAGAAAAGGGACTGTTCCATGTATCCTACGAAGAGGCAGGCATAGCTTGGGCCCATGCGGGTGCACATGGCCTACCCCTCAGTCTGTAGGAAGTGGGAGGAGTTAAAGGAGAAGATGTTAAGGCTTAGGATGACTTTGGTTAAGTGGATGAGGGTGTCAGTGGAGGGGAACTAGTAGGGCCTGCAGGAGAGGAAGAAGTGGAGGGCTTTTAGGCCATCCGCGTGGGGAATGCAAGTGTACAGGGATTGGATGTTCATAGTGGAGATGAGGTATTGGGGGCCAGGGAATTGGAAGTCTTGGAAGAGGTGGAGGGTGTTGGTGGTGTCCCAGATGTAGGCGAATGAATGAATCTTCTTCAGAATCCTATGGACAATGCATCCGCGCCTACAATAATGAATAAACCTGAGTACTAGTGCACTAAAACATCAACAGAAAGTAGAGGTAACAAGGTGTAGAGCTGGATGAACACAGCAGGCCAAGCAGCATCAGAGGAGCAGGAAAGCTGACGTTTCGGGACTGGACACTTCTTGTTTCTGAAGAAGGGTCCAGACCCGAAATGTCAGCCTTCCTGCTCCTCTGATGCTGCTTGGCTTGCTGTGTTCATTCAGCTCTACACCTTGTTATCTCAGATTCTCCAGCATCGGCAGTTCCTACTATCTTTGAACAGAAAGTAGCTTCTCTTTCATTCTTTCAAGACTATTAATGGTGTCGTTTTTACAACGCTTTCCTATGGGTTGAGTAAGCCTAACTAAGTTCCCTTTGCTTAGTATTCCTAAGAAGCACTGAGCATCATTTATGTACTTCGGTACTGAAAATTCAACGATTGTTCTTGCCTTTCTTGTATCCATTGTGACGCTTTGTTCTTGGATAATGTGACTTAAAACTATAATCGTTAGTGAAAGGCATTACAGAATACAGGCCCTAAACATGCCTCTGACCCTCTGGTCATGTTACATCTCCAGTTTATCTGTCACTACTATGTCAGCTATTTGAAAAATAGTTCCCTTTTTCCCTTCAAGGGCTCTAGATGTTGCCCTTTTGAAAATCCCTGGTGCAAAAGATATCCCAAATAGTAGATAGTTGAAACAATAATGCCAGAATGGTGTAATAAGTGTAGTCATCATTCTTGCATCTTGGTCTAAGACAATCTGTCAGAAACCTCGGTTGGCTTCCAGCAGAAAACCTGCTTGTGACCAATTTTGCCAAACTTTTGTCAATTGACATAACAGCATGATTTCCTTCTAATTTCTATATTTCTAAGGTTTTGGAGTAGATTTGTAGCTCGGGTTGTGGGTGTTGAGGTTGGTTGGCTCGCTGAGCTGGTTTCTTGTTTCGCAGACGTTTCATTACCATGCTGGGTAACATCCTCAGTGCAGCCTCCGATGAAACATCGGGGTGTTTTCCTGCCTGGTTTTTAAACTCTGGGGCTCGTTGAGCTGGATTGCCTCACTTCCGGGTTTCCTCCGTAGTGGAACATATAGGGGGTCAAGTTCAATGTGTTTATTAATAGCCTGTTTTGTGGAGTGCCATGCATCTAGGAATTCTCGTGCCTGTCTCTGCCTAGCCTGTCCCAGGATCTTGGTGTTGTCCCAGTTGAAGTGATGGTTCTCCTTGTCCATGTGGATTGAGATAATGGATATCCAAAGAACTGGGTCAGGAGATGCCTACATGAACAACATCAGAAAGATACTACACACCCTGACACACTCATCACACTACCCTACATAAGGAACATGTCGGAACTCACCACAAGACTCCTACATCAAAGTGGCACACAAGCCCACATCAACCCTACGACAACTGTTCACCCGAATTAAAGACCCTTTCCCCGCCATGGACAGGACCAATGTCATCTACAAGATCCCCTGCAGAGACTGCGAGAAACACTACATCGGACAAACAGGAAGGAAACTAACAACACGAGTACATGAGCACCAACTGACTACAAAAAGACACGACCAATACTCATTCATCTCAATTCACATGGACAAGGAGAACCGTGACTTCGACTGGGACAACACCAAGATCCTGGGACAGGCTAGGCAGAGACAGGCATGAGGATTCCTAGAAGCCTGGCATTCCACGAAGCATGCTATTAATAAACACATTGAACTTGACCCCATATACATTCCATTATGTAGGAAAGCCGGAAGTGAGGCAATCCATCGCAACAGACCCCAGAGTTTAAAAACCAGGCGGGAAAACACACCGACGCTTCATCGGAGGCTGCACTGAGGATGTTACCCAGCATGGTAACCAAACGTCTGCGAAATAACAAATCAGCTCGGCGAGCCAACCAACCTCAATTTCTATATTAAACCAAGTGAAATCCACACACCATCTTCATTCTCTATTTGTGTGGGGAACAGTTTCTAGCCCTGAGCACCATTGTGTCTGTTCTGTTACCGGCTATATAATGCCCTTTGAAATCATGTTGACTAACTGAGATTTTATATTTCCCATCAAAGGATAAGGAATTTTCTTCAGAGTCTGCAGAGGGTGGGTTTAGCATCTTCTTGCAGAGTATTGTGATACTGCTGATTTGATTTGTCTAAACATTTGAATAACTTTGGAAATGTTTCCTAAAATTTTTTCCTGTCTTTGGAAGAAACCCCAATGCTTCCTTACAGTACTGACTGATTTTGGGTCATGAATTTTGCCTGAATATTGAATTGAATTGGTTATTCTAGTATTCAATCCTCCTCAGACTGAAGAAAGTCAGATAACTCCTCATCGCTCACACTGTCCACGATGTAGGCTTTAGCTGAGTCATTCTGCAAACCTTCACTTCTATAACATCCTTCTTGACTATATAAATCTGTACAAAGTATGTTCTCAAATATAGCTGTTAAGCATAATGTCCTAGACCTCTCTCATCGCAAACTCATTCTATATGTGTCTCTTCTCTTATTTATGTCAGTCATGACATCAGTTTTAGCTCCACAATTGACATGAATCTCATTGCACCACAGTCATCAGCAAGGTGTGTCAATATCTTTTGTAAAAGCTTGCATGAAGTTCTGAGAGTCTGCATCTTTACAGGTCCCCGTTAGCCCTCTAGCATCAGACACCGACTCGCTATTCTTCATTGTGCAGTAAGTGGCCCCTCTGGTTACTAATTTAGCGTTCCTTTGAAAATGGCGTTGTGACTTTTTCCCAAACGGTGTGAGATCAGGACCTGGACTTGATCTCAGCTTTGGGGTTTTGACACCAAAATGAAAATCCAGTCCAATATCCTTGGAATATTTTCATTATCATTCCTGTTTTATGCTCACAGCACAGTGCTTTTTAAATTGAAATCAAAAATATTTTTCTTTTTAAACTGTTCAAACATATATGGCTGATTTTCCAACCCTCTTTGTTTAGGGACTTTTAGAATAACTGGATAATTGACAAAAAAACTCAATGTAGCAATACAACATAATCAGCCGTGACAGTAAAACGGAGTAGGAGATGACTGATTGCGATCCTCTTTGCTTCCTTTAGCACTTCTCTGCAAATCAGACTTTTTCCTCTACACATGTTACAATTTGGGCCAAATTGTCTAGATCTCATTGACCTTGCTACTGATTGTCTCCCACACCTGCTGGATGTTCTGTTTAGTTGTAAATTACACTTTCAATTTCTTCATTTCTCCACAGTGTTTGCAATGGTCTGACAAGAAAGTAAGTCATTTTGACACTTTATTTCCTTCTTTGGTGTTCCAATTTGCACGTTTCACTCCCAGATTGGCATACCAAGTGTTATGGGAGAAGCTCCCTATCACCTGTACAAACTTAGAAAAAGACTTTTGCTGTATAAATATACATCTCTTGAATAGTGGTTGAATGGGATGATTCAGCACTGTTGTGATGAATCTTGGCTCCAAGAATGCACAATGTATGAAGAGTTATTAAGATACAGAGGCAACAATAGCTCTCACTAATGTGCAAGTGTACAAGGCTAAGAGAAAAGTGAAGACCTAAATGATCATAAGCAGTACAAGTAATGAATGGAAACAATAATTTGCTTTATTAAACAATGTGCTGAATTAATAAGATTTAATTAAGAAGACCTCCAGTCGAGTCTCTGCGAGACAAGCATCTGAACCAGACATAATCTAATGTTCAATCATTTATTTGGTAACTAATGACGATGGATAACTGGATGCACATGCAGTACTAATCACTTCCTCTGACAAAAGAAGGAAAATTAACAAGCTGGTCATCACTTTAGCAGAGGAGATGGTTTCCCAGGCCTCTGAAATATAAGCCATAAAACAACATCAGTGAAACATTGCAGATGCTAATATACATGGCAAGCTTCCTGTAAGAAGGGAAAATTGGGTCCATGCCATTATATTTAAGGATGAGGGCATTGCTATAAGAGCAAAAGGATTAACAAAGTCCACATAATATTTTCTGTCTTCAGATGTTGCCAGACCTGCTGAGTTTCTCCAGCAATTTATTTTGTTTTGTTGTTAACAATAATATTATTTTCACTTTTGCTGTCAAAAAAGATTGCTTGCAATATTGTTGCCAAAATAACAATGAAGCTAATGGGACTTGATGTTATGTACATACAAGTGGTGCAACAACCTCAAGTGAGGATAAATGCGTGATTCAATCCAGAAATCCAATATTTGCTCTTCAAGTTGCACCACTTGATTTTCCAAAAATAGTATCTTGCTATCTGACTCATCACAAAATGCCCCAAATGTGTGAAGATGCTGAATTTGCATGGTACATTTAAACTACAATCATCACAGGAGACTTAGTCCTACCCAATATAATTTTAGTACTCTTCAACTGTTATTACTGCCCCTCAATCTCAATGGCAATGAAAATTAACTATTCCTGTTTGGGAGTCTCATTCCTCCACATTTTAACTATTGTTGGTGATTTAAATAATCTCTAACCCAAACTTTTCATTTACTTTTCTGCTCTGACTCTTTTTTTAATAAGCTAATTGTTCTTTCCCTTTCCATTTCTCTTTCTGTATGTGATTTGACATTGAACTCACCTGTTGTACAGTAGTCTGTTCTTCTTTCTCAGTGCTGTTTTAAGGGTCAGTTAGCTCAGTTGGCTGGCCTGCTGGTTTGTGATACAGAGTGACAACAACAGTGTGGGCTCAATTCCTGCATTTGATGAGGTTACCATGAAGGACTCTCCCTCTCAACCATTCCCCTTGCCTGAGGTGTGATGACCCTCAGGTTAAAACCCTAGCATTTGTCTCGATCTAATGAGAGGGAGAGAGTGGTCCCATGATCTGGTGGGACTTTGACTATTTTATCTTTTACATTATTGTTCATCCCTCAAGAGGGTGAATCTTTACAGGCAAAGTACAATCAGAATGTCTGGAACTGATCACAGTCTGATCATTATCCACTCCTTTGTCTGTTCAACTGTTCTTCTCTCTCTTTGGGCTCTACCCCCTCCCCCACCCTATCATCTGCATTAGAAGAAACACTTTCCTAGCAACCAACAGTTCCAAGGAAGGTTCATTGGACCCGAAACTTTAACTCTGATTTCTCTCCACAGATGTTGTCAGACCTGCTGAGCTTTTCTAGCAATTTCTGTATTTGTGCCTGGAACTTCAAGCACTTAGGTTTGCCTGACCAAACGGGTACTGGTACAAAGGCCCAGACATGACCTCCATGGAAACCTTGATAGCCCCAGTGAAGAAAGTATTTCATTGCAGAAGCACTTGGCAGCATAACATGGCATTCCGACCTCCATCTGTGGACAGAGTTTAGCACCACTGCTCCTCTCTCGTCTGTGTGTGTATGCGTGCATGTGTGCATTTAATTTTATCACCCTTTGAAGGGCTTCATATCACACAAAATTGGAGCCGCTCCTTCAGAGAAAATCTGAATCTGGGTGTGGTAGTAGCCATTTTTGTTTCCATTGGGCACTTGTGGTTTGAATGAGGATAGAAGGCAAAAGAGGTCACATTTGGCAGAATGAGTTACAGGCTCAGCCTCTCAGCCTAGGTAACACCCAAACCTTAATGTTCCTTTTTGATTTGCTCATACTGGCAAACCCATCAGCTTTGACTTCCCCACATTCCCAGCCAACCAGGTAATTTATTTGTTCATCTGTCCATTTTGCCTCCTGAGCCCTAGGCATGCAGTTTAATCACGCCAAGTATAGCCATGCACTGTCCCACATCAAAGTTAGGGTCCAGTGACGTTTGATGATCCCCCTGGACTGACCATAGTCTATCCTACTGACTGGCTTGCAAAGAAAGCCCCAGCTGATGAGGACACAGACCCTGACTAATCTTTGTACACCTCTCAACTGACTTACTGATAAACCCCAGATCATTTGAACTCAACCTGTAGGAATGAATGGCCCACTCCCCAAACTACTGAGTACTAACCCCCTAATGGATGCCCCAAATAGCTAATTGACAGTGTCCAAGTCCTTGGATTGCGATCGGATGATTTCTTTCTTTCACTTACTGAGTCAGTACCCCCCTGAGCGTAGGCAGTAGCCTTTGATTTGACCAAGGACTACTCCCCTTAGACATTGAGACATGGCTATTTAATTAAACAGAAGTAGTGTGTTTGCTGCATAAGTAGCTGGCACATGTTGTAGGTACGATGCTGATGGAGCACATTGACTCACAGCAAAATGTCTACCCAAATGACTGATCACTGCTGACAATCATGACAGGCTGCCTGACTTTGTGTCTGCACTAAAACACAAGGCAATGAAGAAATACTGTGAGACTTTAAGTTCTTAATGAGGCAGCAAAGTGCTAACAGGCAGGGCTCCAAAGTGCAGCTTTGAAATAGGGAACCATACTATACCATATGGCCTACTCCAGCTCCTGGTTTTAATTGGTTTTTATAAGTGAGTTAGAGATGTGCCAGGATGATTAAGTACATGCTTAATATTAACCTCCACAGGTGGGAGATACAGGGCATCACTGTCTGTGGAGTGTAACCTGAGAGGTTGAGGACTGCTGCCCAAGTTGGATCCACAAGGTACCTGTTCTGACATACACGTCGAGAGTTGACGCCATGCAGTTTCTCTTTGGCATGTGGAAAATTAACAACTGGAATGTAAATAAGGCAAAATTAGGTTCTGATGAGATTTTAATAATAGGCTACTTATCACTCGCTAGTCAGATTCTCATCTTGTTGTTAGGCCTTAGGTGCAAAATCAGATGTTTTATCCTGATGTCAAGAATCTCATTTTTTTCAATTTTGGCTTATTTTCCCAAACGGATTTGTCACTTCCCATATCATTTAAGAACTGGGAACAGTCAGTCAGTTGGCTTAAGTTCAAAGATGCCCATATTTTATATGCGCAAAATGGACATCTGGGCATCCAGTAGAGTTGACAGGACACAGGTGTGTTGTATGTGTTCACTATTCAATTGGGCTGTTCCATTGGTATCCGGGGCTTACTCCAGAAACACTTAAAGCCCTGTTGAGAATATCCATGTAAAACAGCTATGCTGGTTGTTGACCCCATTTGTGATATTGGGCTGCTCAGCAAAGACTCACTATGTAATAAATTCTCTGAGTAACTTATGAGCTGAACACTGGATTGCCATTTGAAGCCGCTGATGAGCATTCTAACATCGTTTGGCCCATTTTCTGTCTTTGGGATTTGGTTTCTGACAGCTACTAATAACTCTTAGATAACAAGCGTGGGGCTGGATGAACA
>JAHRHZ010000126.1:8534786-8604478 GCA_024137785.1 Ginglymostoma cirratum | reverse complement strand
TGCTGCTGCACATACCGTCACTGCTGCACATACCGTCACTGCTGCTGAAGTTGCTGCCTGTCTGATCTCGAAAAGAACTGCGGATGCTGTAAATCAGGAACAAAATTAAAGTTGCTGGAAAAGTTCAGCAGGTCTGGTAGCATCTGTGAAGGAAAAATCAGAGTTAATGTTTCGGGTCTGGTGACCCTTCCTCAGAACTGAGTTCTGAGGAACTGAGAAATGTTAACTGATTCTTTTCTTCATAGATGCTGCCAGACCTGCTGAGCTCTTCCAGCAACTTTGTTTTTGTGCCCCTCTGATCTTCCCTGGTGCCTTAGGAACATGCCCGGACAGAATCCGAAACATCCTACCATCCTACAACCGCCATCTTGGATCAACTTGGTTTAACTGGGAGACAGGGACAACAATAGTAGGTGGGAATCTTTGGAAAACGATCAGCAGATGAAGACACATCAAGAGTCAGAGAATGGATGTCTCTCTGCCAAAGATATCGCTTTTCCCTCAGTGAGGATCTGTTCGACTACAGCTGCCTTCTGTCACCATTGCCACCTGCTGGTGGAGGTTCCGGTGAATTGCTTAACCCCCTTGCTTAGTGCCATCCATCACAATCACTGACTGTCACTGGAGTTCCCACACATTTACACACTCAACCAATTGAAATTTGCCACAGTGAACTTGTGCTAAGCAGTTGCGTACTTAGCAGGTTCAATTATTTCATAGTGGCTACAATGTTTGAGTTCACATTAATGACAGTATTCCCTTCTTACATCACTGATCTGGGCAATTGGGGTGATATTTAGCATTTGCCCAGGAAGATCTTCTCAGGCTCTTACCTGCACTGGTACCTTCCAATGGACTGAGTCTCTGTTGGAAACGATCATACACGTTTGTGTGCAGGTCAGCCATGGCTCCAGCAATCACATGATCAGCAGCATTTCAGTTTTTGAGCTGGAAGTACCCCCTGGAATCACAACACATAAATAAGTATAGGATTCTGCATCACTGTTGGACTCCACTTCACTTTAGCCAACACACACCAACATTTTAGGTTCCACGCTACTTGCATCCACATTAACCACCAGACCCCTGACCTCAAGCAACTCTCCTCTGTGAACCATTTCCTGAGGCAGCTCCTCAGCTATTAGCTCAACAGCATTCATGTGACTGCCTGTGTCCAGAGCTTGCTAACTCTGTAGGGTTCAGGGTGAGCTGCCAGAGGAAGTGGTGAAGGCTGGTACAATTACAACATTTAAAAGGCATCTGGATGAGTATGAACAGGAAGGGTTTAGAGGGATATGGGCCAAATGCTGGCAAATGGGTCTAGATTCATTTAGGATATCTGGTCAGCATGGACTTCTCAGACTAAAGGGTCTGGTTCTGTACTGTATATCTCTATGTCTCCATGACCCTGCATCCCATTCCAATCCATGATATTATGATTTTGGAGAAAAAGCCTTGCACCAGTTTGAAAGGCAGTCCTGTCAGCCTTGCAATCATTCAGTGTTTTTCTTCTCAGCATGTCTCTCTGTCTTCTTGGACACTATCACGAATGCCCAGCTCAGCTTTGTGTGATGCTCAGCTATCATTCATTGACCTGGCCACCCCCAGCAGAAGTTGTGTTGAGCCCAAGTAGATGAGAAAGACTGGTTCTTGTCCAAAGGAGAGATCATGTGGAGAATAGCCTGTGGATGAGGTGGGAAGCCATTACAAGCATAAACCAATTCCGGAAGGCACTCAAGACACTTTTGTTTACTGTCAGGAAGTAAGGTTTGCAAATCACTGTGCAGAGTTTGGTTCAATCATTCGCACTGTCCATTACCCTCAGGATGATAGGGAGTGGTGTGCCTCTTAGCAATGCCATAAGCCTTGCAAAGCTCCAGTGGGATCCTCCTCCTGAAGTTGTGCACCTGCTCATTGTGAATCCGCTATGGAGTACCGAAATGGACACACAAATCATGTACTTACAATCTGCCTGTAGTGGAGGCCTTTTGGTCACAGTTGGGGGTGGCCTGTGTGAACTGTGTGAAGACATCCAAGACTACAGGAGCGTGGTCAGTTCTGTAACTACTGGGGTCAAAGCAAGGATTTTGAGAGGTCTCTTGGTGACCATGGATCTCACACTGAGGTGGAGTCACTTGCCTGCTTGGCAAAAGTAAATGTCTCACTGTTTGAACAGTTGACATCAATATCGGTCACCATCCTGGGCCAGTAATACAGCTCTATGGTCAGGATATACACCTTCTCTGTTGCATGGATCATGACCTGTTGCCAACATGTGACACTTGGGGCTGCCAGGAAACAGTTGCTTTACCTCTCTCTCCTTCTCATGATCCAGTCGATAGAGGACTCCATCTTCCACCCTGACCTTATTCCAGCAGGTCAAACATTTCTGGATCAGTTTGTACTCCCTCCCTTGGGCTGATGGAGATTTGGTTTTCTTGTACTGGTGCAGTCTATTGATGGCTAAGTCTATCAGTTGAAGCTGTCTAAGGATCATCTTTTGAGATAGATGGCAAACATGAAACCGTATCTGACTCTATCAGTCTGGACCTGGTTTGAGTCTCAATCATGAGTAAAAAAGTGACATTCCACCACTTAATTTTAGTCTGAATGTCTTAGAAAATCAGTGTTTGACTTGGGGCATGTTGCTCGCCAGTTAAATGACTGTTCTTTGGATCTAATATTATTCTTAATTTATTTTGTTAGGCATGACAGTGCTACTTTTCTTGTTGTGTTGTTTCACCTGAAAGGAATATATAACTACTGTGAAGCATGTATTTGTTCCTTAGTGTTATTCCTTACTTCTCAGCAATTTTCATCTCTTACCCTATAGTCCTGTATTTTACAGCATTTCAAGTCATTTTCCAAGTGCTTTTTAATTGAATCATTGTGAATTGCTTCAGAGATAGTAGGAACTGCAGATGCTGGAGAATCTGAGATAACAAGGTGTGGGGCTGGATGAACACAGCAGGCCAAGCAGCATCAGAGGAGCAGGAAGGCTGACGTTTCGGGCCTAGACCCTTCTTCAGAAATGGGGGAGGGGAAGGGGGTTCTGAAATAAATAGGGAGAGAGGGGGAGGTGGATAGAGGATGGATAGAGGAGAGGATAGGTGGAGAGGAGACAGACAGGTCAAAGAGGCAGGGATGGAGCCAGTAAAGGTGAGCATAGGTGGGGAGGTAGGGAGGATATAGGTCAGTCCAGGGAGGATGGACAGGTCAAGGGGGTGGGATGAGGTTAGTAGGTTGGAAATGGAGGTGCGCCTTGAGGTGGGAGGAGGGGATAGGTGGGAGGAAGGACAGGTTAGGGAGGTGGGACAAGATGGGCTGGTTTTGGGATACGGTAGGGGGAGGGGAGATTTTGAAGCATGTGAAGCCCACATTGATACCATTGGGCTACAGGGTTCCCAAGCGGAATATGAGTTGCTGTTCCTGCAAACTTCTGGTGGCATCATTGTGACACTGCAGGAGGCCCAGGATGGACATGTCATCTGAGGAATGGGAGGGGGAGTTGAAATGGTTCACGACTGGGAGGTGCAGTTGTTTATTGCGAACCAAGGGTAGGTATTCTGCAAAGCGTTCCCCCAGCATCTGTCTGGTGTCCTCGATGAAGAGGAGGCCACAACGGGTACAGCGGATGCATTATACCACATTAGCAGATGTGCAGGTGAACATCTGCTTGATGTGGAAGGTCTTCTTGGGACCTGGGATTGGGGTGTGGGGGGAGGTGAGGGGCAGGTTTAGCACTTCCTGCGGTTGCAGGGAAAAGTAACAGCACAAAGCTGAGAATTGTGAATCAATATTGACTTACTGGGGGCTTTCCAGCTTTTCCAAATGGAAGCAAGGTGGAAGAATGACATGAAAGGAGAATTTAGATATAGTGACAAAAGTTTGGTCAGACAGGTATTTTCTGAAGAAGGGTCTCGACCCAAAACATCAGCTTTCCTGCTCCTCTGATGCTGCTTGGCCTGCTGTGGTCATCCAGCTCCACACCTTTTTATCTCAGATTCTCCAGCTTCAGCAGTTCCTACTATCTCTGAGGTAAATTTCTCTTGTGTTCAGTGAAGGTTCTTCTGAGACCCATGAACTCTGCATTTGTTGTGTCATGCTATGCTTATCATTGGTACTTGGCTACTGAGTTGGGTGAGGGTCCTCAATATATATTAAGACTTTTAAGGGCAAAACATGTTTTCCCGTTTCAAAGTGACTAGTGTTGGTTTCCAGTGGCAAGCACCTTTTTCACTTAGTGTAGGCCTTTGTATTTTAACAGTGTTCCCAGCAGTGCTTTGATTTTGAGTTGTGTTTTCCTGACACTATACAATTCTCAGTCTGAAGACTGTAGTTTAATTCTCTTCAACCAAGAACCTTTTTTTTTCAGATAAAATAATAACTAACCTCAGTGTCAGAATTTAAGAACTGTTGGATGACCATTAACCTGTAGGATTTATGTCATACCTGTTTCAGGTGAGTGTTAAGAGCAATGTAGAGCTTTAAGCTGAATTTATATTTTGTATGTTATGCAGTGTTTAAATTCATCTTAAACATTCTTGTAGATTTAACACTGGTAACCCTGAAGGTCTGTTTTGTTTATATGCATTTTAGTGAGGATCTAAACTTTTTAGATGAACAGTTCAGAGCGTTAAGGAAAGGGTAGGCTGTTTCCTAGTGTCAGAGATCCAATGACATACAGAGAAAGGCAGAACAATCCAGAAGGTGACTCTGTCAGATGGTACAGGTCAGAGAATGAAAGACTGCTAGACATTGGGTTTAGTAAAATCATGGAAGTTCCTCTGAAGTTAAAGTCATAGTGAGTTAAGCTTGCAGTTTAAGTGTCCTAGAATCCTTACAGAGTGGAAGCAGGCCATTCAGTCCATCAAGTCCACATTGACTCTCCAAACAGCATCCCACCAAGACCCAGTACCCTGTCCTGTAACCCTGCATTTCCCATGGCTAATCCACCTAGCTTGCACACCCCTGGACACTATAGGGAATTTAACATGGCCAATCCATCTAACCTGCTCATCTTTGGACTGTGGGAGGAAACTGTAGCACCTGGCGTAAAACCCACACAGACACAAGGAGAATGTGCAAACTCCACACTGTCACTTGAGGGTGGAATTGAACCCAGGCCCCTGGTGTTGTGAGGTAGCAGTGCTAACCACTGAGACAGCATGCCACCTTAGCCACTGTCTTAGTGATTATTACTATCTGAAAGGAATAGCATCTCGTGTTTGCACTGAAATTTGCTCAAAGTAAACTGGCGGCAGCTGTACTATTCTCTGGCTGAGCTTTAGTGTGGAGATAGTAGGAGGTCTTCTCTGAGGATTCTCTGTTTGGTAAAGGTACAGCTGAGATAAATGGAATAATGTAAGTTTGAAGCTTACCAGATGCCTACAATGAAATCTTTCATTTAATGTCTAGTATAGTATATTTAATGTTTTTTTTGTTAAAAACGTTTTCTTCTTTGAATTAAACGTGCCATAATGGCCTCTTGCAAATGTGCTTATCAACTGACATTCATGGCGAAAACGAAGTCAGGATTTAAAAAGTCTGTTTTCACTTTGCAATCAGACCTGTCAAGTATGAACATCAGTTAGGATCACAACAAGTTGAAGGGCTCTTTGAATTTGAAAGGATCTATGTACCCTTAAAGAAGCAGATGTGTGGAGGTACTGGCATAGAAACAAAAGGGTTATTGTGAAGTACATTACCTGGTGTAATTTTAAAATAATGTTTAACTTGCTAAGATTTTTCTGTGAGTAAAAAATGTAACAGTGGGTTATTTTAAATCTTTGACTAAAACTGAACTGCAAGAGTTAGTGGATAAATTGAAGGTAGAAATTAAAGAAGGATCTCTTAAAGCTGAAACAGTTAAAGTGATGACCCAGCATTTAGAGTTAAAAGGACGGAAACCTGAAATTGATGCACTGCAGCTAGAATTAAGTAAGGTTCACTCACAAATGAATGTGCCATGATAGGTACAGCAGTGAATGTGTGCACCCGTTTATCAGAAGACCAGTCTGCAGCCTATGATACTGTTAAACGGACAATACAAAATGCTTATCAACTTTTTTCTAAAGCTTTTCAATTAAAATTTAGAATTCTAAGGAAAAAACTAATTAGATATTTGTAGAATTTGCAACAGAAAGAAGAACGATGCAGGATCAATGGTTTCTATTGCTGAAGTTAAAGAAAATTTTGGGAATGTTTTGAAGTTGGTGGGGACGTTGCTGGGGAGAAGCAATAGGTGGAGACATAGTAATAATGCAACTAGACTAGTAATGCTAAACTCCAGATTAATATTCTGGAGAGATATGACACATGGTGAAATTTGAATCCAATTAATATCTGGCCTAATGGTGACCATGTATTGATTGTTATAAAAACCCATCTGGTTCACTAATATCCTTCAGGGAAGGTAGTCTGCTACCCTTGCCTGGTCTGACCTATGTATAGATCCAGACCCACTTCAGTGCCGTTGGTTTATTAACTGCCCTCACTGGTGGCCTGGATGTATGAACCTGCCACCAAGTCTAACCAAAAGAAAACTGGATAGGCCATCAAGCATCAGCCTGGGCCCTGGAAATCTGACTGTAAAAGCAGCCCTATCTAACTTGTGAGGTCCTCCTAACCAACTGACATAACTGCCTGACATAGTCATACTTATGGGATCAAGGGTGTGGAATGTACTCTGGGTGGTGGGCTTCAATTTCAATTATCAACAGTGGCTTGGTAGCACTGATTCTAACTGAGCTTGCTGAGTCCTAAAGGACATAGCTACCAATTTGAAACAGCGGCAATGTGGTGACTGAACTGACTGGAAGAAAAAATCTACTTGACCTCATGCTCAGCAATCTACTTATTGAAGATGCATCTGCCCATAACAGTGCAGATGGGAGGTGACCACTACACTGTCCTTGCAGAGACAAAGTTCCATCTTCAGGTTGAGGGTATCCTCCTTTATCTTGTGTGGCACTACTACCTTGTATTATGGGATGGACTTCAAACAACTCAAGCAACTAAAAACTGGGCATCCAGGAGATACAGAGATGATGGCGCCCAAAGCAAAAGATGAAAGGATTGTTAATGGTAGTAGAGGAGCAATATAGATGCAAAGTAGCTGCTAATGTAGGTGTGAATACTCAAGAATAGATTGGCTTTGCTGGAAGCAAACTCTTGCAAGCAAGACACAGGGGTAAAATGAAAATGCTGGATAGTATTCATATTCTGAAGTTGTTGAATTCAATGTTGAGGAGTCCTGAAGGCTGTAACATACCCAGGCAGTAAATGAGTTGTGTGGAGCAGGATGTCTGGGATGCGTCAGGAAAACTCTGGGAAAGACGAGGGGAAATGGAGCTGTTGGCCAAATTGGGAGCATTGGAGCAACCATCTGCAGGGCTCAGGATGTCAGAGAGGGAGCCTTTCACCCATCATCAGGCTGTCAGCATTTCCACCAGGATTTACCCGACAATTTACCCACATTACCCCTGCCCCACTGTTGTTAGATTTAAGAACATTCAGGGCCCAACTAGCCTCTGGACAGGAAAGCCATCCTTGACCAGTCTGCCCAAGAGTTGACAAAGGAAATCATGAACATAAAGGGAATTGCCACCCTATACTTTGCCCCCTCACCTTACCTGCCAGGCTGTCACTGGGAGGTACATTAAATTCCACACAAGATTTTTCTCTTAGTTTTTTAAAAATTCCTTTGAAATTATGCTCCCTAGCTGCCATGGTGGGAATTGAGTTTATAGCTCTGAAGAGTTCCTCCAGACCTCTGGGTTATTAGTCAAGTAACAAGACCACGTCACTGTCATGCCCTTTGAATAGCACCATTGATAGGGTGGGGAACTCCTGTGCAGCTGTGTTCAGCTGTGAGTTATGAGCACTGAAATCCAATAATGGACTGACATAAAATATTCTCATTGTGCAGTGGTAGCATCCCTATCCCTGAGCTAGAAGACATGGGTTCAAGTCCCACCTCTTCCAGAGGTATGTAATAACATATCTGAACAGGGTGCTTAGAGAATGTTTAGGGCCTGTTGTGGTGCATTGGTAATGTTTCTATCTCTGATTCAGGAGATCTGTGTTCAAATCCCACCTGTTCTGAAGGTATGTAATAACGTTTCTGGACAGGATGTTTAGGAAATATTTTAAAAAATGACTAGGATGGTCTAACCATATTCCAACTCAAAAACTTTTGTCATATTCAGTGGTAATGGCTAATGCTTTTCACAACGTGGGGTTTAACATAGATGCAACAAAGACCGATTCTGAACTTAGATCTCTGAGCTGTATTTTCTCGTTTGTGGCTGTTTTCCTTGAGTTTTTTTTCTTTTAAGAAAATGATCTTTGCCTCCATGACTTGTTTGTTCCTTTTTGGTTTAACCTTACTCCTTTTGCTAATTTTCCTGTCACCCAGTTAACGTGTTGTTCCCAAGATTTGTTTCGTTCATTAGCAGTATGAATTATATTCCTGAGGGAAGAAAGTCACAACTGAGAAGAACTGAGACTCTCCATTAACATAACTGATCTAAATATATTACAAATGATACACTAAGCCATTCAGGGGTAGAAAGGGAAGAGAGACAGGATTGAAAGAGTACAGACTAAGGTGAAGGCAGGAGAATGTTTGAATTCTGTTATCTAAAAGATTTGCTCACAGAATCATGTTATTTTGCAGAGGATCAGACTGTTATTAAATTGGAAAAACGTGTCAGCCTATTTCAGCATGTTCAAAAATTTTGTAATCTAGGCTAGGGAGATTTTGGGGGGTGGGGTACAAAATTCAGATAACCTACCAGATATTTTCCAATCAACTTGTTCGGAGGTGTTATTACACACCTCTTGAATCGGGACCACATGGCATCTGAAGTAAGTAGACTACCATTGCACCACAAGAGCCCTTCTGTCAAATAATGTCACTGTCATTTACTGTGAATATTTAAATCACTTAATAAAGAGATGTGTCATATCAGCACAGAAGTGTTAAAAGATCTATCTGTGATTGCTAGAGAGAATATTCAAAATGGACAATAAGCAACTTTGGAAGTCTTTCAAAACTTCAACTACACAAGCTGAGCAACACTTGCATTTCAGTTAAACGTAAAGACTTTGTGCCCAGTTTATGACTTTCTCAGAATGATTCGAAAGCTTCTGAAAATTATGCATACAAAATAGCTGCTGTATCACACACAGGGACAGTCACGGACTTTTTTTTAACCTGAGAATAGAGCTTATTAAGCCATTAAAGAGCAACAAAGGTGAAATGTTACTTTAATAGTAACAGAAATGAGCAATAGTTAATTGGCAAGATCTAAGACAGCACCGGCAAAGAAAATCAGAATGGTGGCAAATGGGCTGGTGATGCATTATTGGCTGTTTAGTGCTATTGCCAGTGCCAAAGTTCACTCTCAATGTCTCGTTTCACAACCCTGAAATATCTGGAATAATTAAAAGTTATGAATTGTACTTTAAGACAGAGGAGGATAGTGGGAACAATCTAAAACAGTGTAGTGCAATTAGGCATAGTGTAACATCATGGTTTAAATACAATGTAGGTAAATGCAATTCCCATGTTCAGGTCTGTGGAGATTTACACAGGGTCAACTGAGTCAACCAGGAAAGTACACAGAATTAAAAGATATCACAAATGGATTTCCTAAACTCATTGTGATCAACAAAATTCCAGAAATTCACATGATTGACAGCTTAATTCACTGAATTTAAATGAACTACTTACTTCATCAAACACAATACAAACTGTAATGTCAGAAAGTTTGTCCAAAAAGGAGAGAAAAAGAATAAGGGCAGTTCTAGATAACCCAGTTACCAAAGAACCATAGAGCAGAAAGTGAAGGCATTCACACCACAATACCTTTTGTGGCCTTCTGAGATTAGGCCCATTCTGTTGGTCTTTACTTATAGGCCTGTAATACTTTAAACTTTTCAAGAACATATTACATTCCATTTTGAATGGAATTCATTCAGGCAGTAGAACCCAAATTGTAACAACTTGTTCCATTTCAAAAAAAAACTCTTTTGTTCCCTTCTAGTTCTTTTGATGATTGATTTCAGATATACAACATATTGTACATCCTTGTGTGGTGTTATTAACCAGCAGCAAGAAAATGTTGTAGTATTGTTGGGGTCCAGTTTTGTATCACATGTAGCAGCATGGAGAAATCTGAAAATGCTCAGGGAATAGTGTTATCAGTATCCTTCATTGTTTTCACTTGCTGATTGGTCAACCATAATAAGAACAGACATGCAGCTTGTTTTTGAGATAATTCCGCAGAGACCAGTATCCATCACCAGGGTGCCCTTTACTTGCACGTGGAGAGTCCTTCGCACTGATCCAGCTTCCTCAGAGTCAGTGCTCACAGTGACACGATGTCTGACACTGACACTGCTGTTCTTATCTGTCAGCCAAGGCTGCCTGATTGGACCAGATTAACAACCCCAATCAGAGAATTCATATTCTATGAGGTCCATCTGCTGACCTCATTCCAATCACTACAGTTTTCACTTGTTCATATGTGGAGATTGAAAATATGTTGAACTTGTGCATATGATGCAGGTGTGTAGCCATATGCAGCTGTATGGTAGTCTTTTGGAATTAGCACTGCAGTTGGAGAAGTTAAATACACACTTATTTTGCCTAGATTGTTTGCTGTCAGCTGTTTAAGGAGGTATCAAGTCTACGGACAGAACTTTTTATACAAAGTATTCGTCAAAGTTTTCTTGAAAATATGTAGCCGCCAATAAAAAGACATAACTTATACACTTATTGGTCTTGCAAGTTGTCCTTACTTGAACACACCAGTGTAATGGGAAGAAAGGCAGCTAGTTTCAACAGGAGTAAGAAATTCAGATAATGCTGAGAGCGAATTTGGACCTGCCCAACATCAGGAGAACCTAAGGCTCTCCAGGGCTGGCCAGTGGAGAGTATCTTTGGCAGCATCAAGAATCAGTGAGTTATTTTCTTGCACAACTGACATTTCAGATACTTAGTGGTAGTCATGGTGAGGGAGTTGTCATGGCTACAGCTGGTTCTCATTGATACTGAGAGTAAGCACAGCTGTTTGATTTATTTTTAAACTGTTCATGCCTCACAGAAAAGTAGTTCTGGTCACGTTGTCTCACATGTATGGAATAAATTCTATATTCCACATATGGGAGAGATTTATGACATGTTAGTTCAGGTCACTCAAGTCCTATAAAAATAAAGGAACTGTTGATCGCAGGTTTAAGGTCATACTTGTCACAATGCACGGCTGGCTGCTATATTATCTGCCAGCAATGAACTCTTCTTCTGACAAGCTCACTCTCATCAAACATTTGATGTTCTATCTAAGCTTAGAATAAACCACTTTTGATATTGAAAGGGAAGTCCAAATTCTGCAGAGCAAATGGGCAGGACCATATTGGGCAGTCTTTAATTTACCCTGTTCAAATATTTTTCCCGAATGATGCAGATTTTTGTCCTGATGAAATGTCAATTGTATTGAAATTGAATTTTGCCTGCATTGTGTCAAATGTGAAACTTGGTGCAAGTTACTTATCCAGAATAGTAGAAAATACTCCATCCAGAAATTATAGAAAGTTTGGAAAAATTTGGATTGTTCTCCTTAGAGCAGAGATCATTAAAGACAAATTTGATAGAGGTGCTCAAAATTATGTTGGGTTCAGACGGCCAACCAAGGTATTTGAAAGAGCAATCAGCCCTTAATCTTGTGCAATTAAATTTTACAGAAAGTGCAAGTGTCCTGATCTGCATCAAGAGCCCAGCAATGCCTCAACCAAGGCTGGGGTGGCATCAGAGGTTAGTCTATAGTGCTCTCATAGAGCTGAAAGGCTGCAATGGACTCTACAAAGGCCAAAAACATTCTTTGTGGAGGGAGTTCTTTCTCGCCACTGGTGGATCTAAGATCTATCGACCTTCAATTTTTAAAATTCCACTGGCGTTTCAGACATGTCTCCATTTTGAGGTATCCCCATGCTTTCCATTTGCCTCAGCAGCACCTACCTCTTCCCCCATGGAGCTGTGCACCTGCAAGTTCTGAGGCTGTGACCCACTGGAACCCAAAGATAGCCTGTTAGATGGATCTATTCTGCTAGATTGTTCCACAGGATTCATCTGCAACACATGTAATTGATGCAAATGCCTGAAAACATTTAAACTGGAGAAAATTCTGGTTATTGTTTCCACTGGCAAGAGGGTCAATAACCAAAGGAAAGAGATTAAGAATAATTGGCAAACAATAAAAAAATCAAACAAGAGATGCTGTGAATTAATGTAATGCAGTGAATCATGATGATATGGAATGAACTTCCTGCTTCAATAATAGTAATTTTTAAATACTGGAGATTATTCCATCAAATTCCTGATTTGTATCTTGTAGATTGTGAATAGACCTTAATGAGTCAAGAGGTAATTTACTTGCCTCGGACCTGCTAGCCTCTGACCTGCTGTGGATATATGAATGTTCTGGTTTCACACCAGGAACTGAATGGCCCTGGTGGAACCCAAGCTGAATATCGATGAGAAGCTTACTGCTGCTTCATAGCATTGCTGGTGAAACCTGCCATCACTTTACTGATCAAGCATAAGGTGAGGGGATAGCAGTTGGTCAGACTGAATTTGTCCTGATTTTTCTTGACACATCACATTATTGGGTCGATGCCAGTGATGTAATAGCTTAGACAAGGGCATGGTTTGTTCTGTAGGACATGTTTTGCAGCACAATTGTCAGGATGTTGCCTTTGCAGTATCCAGGGCCTTCAGCCATTTTCTTGAGATGACATGGAGTGGACTGAGTTGGATGAAAATTAGTATCTCTGCTAGGGATCTCTGCTGAGGACATCAGGAGGATGTCAAGACATATCATCAGCTTGGCCAGAGATAAAAGGTACTGCAGATGCTGGAGAATCCGAGATAACAAGCATGGGGCTGGATGAACACAGCAGGTCAAGCAGCATCATAGGAGCCAGTAAAGGTGAGTGTAGGTAGGGGGGTAGGGAGGAGATAGGTCAGTCCAGGGAGGACGGACAGGTCAAGGGGGCGGGATGATGTTAGTAGATAGGAGATGGGGGTGTGGCTTGAGGTGAGAGGAAAAACTGGTTAGGGAGGTGGAGATGAGCTGGGCTGGTTTTGGGATGCGGTTGGGGGAGGGGAATTTTGAAGCTTGTGAAATCCACATTGATGCCATTGGGCTGCAGGGTTCCCAGGCTGAATATGATTTGCTGTTCCTGCAGCCTTCGGGTGGCATCACTGTGGCATTGTAGGAGGCCAAGGATGGACATGTCATCTGAGGAATGGGAGGGGGAGTTGAAATGGTTCGCGACTGGGAGGTGCAGTTGTTTGTTGCGAACTGAGCGCAGGTGTTCTGCAAAGCGGTCCCCAAGCCTCCGCTTGGTTTCCCCGATGTAGAGGAAGCCACAACGGGTACAGCGGATGCAGTATACCACATTGGCAGATGTACAGGTGAACTTCTGCCTGATGTGGAAAGTCTTCTTGGGGCCTGGGATTGGGGTGAGGGAGGAGGTGTGGGGGCAGGTGTAGCACTTCCTGCGGTTACAAGGAAAAGTGCTGGGTGTGGTGGGGCTGGAGGGGAGTGTGGAGCGGACAAGGCACATCTCAAATGTCCTCATTCTTCAAGGACCGCAACTTCCCCCCCACAGTGGTCGAGAACGCCCTCGACCGTGTCTCCCGCATTTCCCGGAACACATCCCTCACGCCCCGTCCCCACAACAATAACCAAAAAAGAATCCCCCTCGTCCTCACATACCACCCCACCAACCTCCGGATCCAACGCATCATCCTCCGACACTTCCGCCATCTGCAGTCAGACCCCACCACGAAAGACATCTTTCCCTCCCCACCCTTATCTGCCTTCCGGAGGGACCACTCCCTCCGCGACTCCCTTGTCCGCTCCACACTCCCCTCCAGCCCCACCACACCCAGCACTTTTCCTTGTAACCGCAGGAAGTGCTACACCTGCCCCCACACCTCCTCCCTCACCCCAATCCCAGGCCCCAAGAAGACTTTCCACATCAGGCAGAGGTTCACCTGCACATCTGCCAATGTGGTATACTGCATCCGCTGTACCCGTTGTGGCTTCCTCTACATCGGGGAAACCAAGCGGAGGCTTGGGGACCGCTTTGCAGAACACCTGCACTCAGTTCACAACAAACAACTGCACCTCCCAGTCGCGAACCATTTCAACTCCCCCTCCCATTCCTCAGATGACATGTCCATCCTTGGCCTCCTACAATGCCACAGTGATGCCACCCGAAGGCTGCAGGAACAGCAAATCATATTCAGCCTGGGAACCCTGCAGCCCAATGGCATCAATGTGGATTTCACAAGCTTCAAAATCTCCCCTCCCCCAACCGCATCCCAAAACCAGCCCAGCTCATCTCCACCTCCCTAACCGGTTTTTCCTCTCACCCCAAGCCACACCCCCATCTCCTATCTACTAACATCATCCCGCCCCCTTTTCAATCCAATTTTCAAGCCAATTTTCAATCCAAGTCAGTATTTTGCCCCCAATACCACGTGCCCCAATTTTGCTCACTAATCTCCTATGTGGGACTTTATCAAAGGCTTTCTGAAAGTCCAGGTACACTACATCCACTGGCTCTCCCTTGTCCATCTTCATAGTTACATCCTCAAAAAATTCCAGAAGATTAGTCAAGCACGACTTCCCCTTCGTAAATCCATGCTGACTCTGACCTATCCTGTTACTGCTATCCAAATGAGTCGTAACTTCATCTTTTACAATTGACTCCAGCATCTTTCCCACCACTGACGTCACGTTAACCGGTCTATAGTTCCCTGTTTTCTCTCTCCCTCCTTTCTTGAAAAGTGGGACAATATTAGCCACCCTCCAATCCGCAGAAACTGATCCTGAATCTATAGAACATTGGAAAATGATTACCAATGCATCCATGATTTCTAGAGCCACCTCCTTAAGTACCTTGGGATGCAGACCATCAGGTCCCAGGGACTTATCAGCCTTCAGACCTAACAGTCTGTTCAACACCATTTCCTGCCTAATATAAATTCCCTTCAGTTCATCCATTACCCTAGGTCCTTCAGCCACTATTACATCTGGGAGATTGTTTGTGTCTTCCTTAGTGAAGACAGATCCAAAGTACCTACTCAACTCTTCTGCCATTCCCTTGTTCCCCATAATAAATTCACCCGTTTCTGTCTTCAAGGGCCCAATTTTAGTCTTAACCATTTTATTTCTTTTCACATAGCTAAAAAAGCTTTTACTATCCTCCTTTATATTTTTGGCTAGTTTGCCTTCGTACCTCAGGGATCATTTCAAAGCTCACCACCCCTTCAACGTCCAGGCACCAATGTTGGTGGGAAATTTTGGAACTAACAGCAGTACAGGATCCTGTGAACATTTTCACCCTTAAAAAGAGAAGACTTTAGCACATGAATGCAAAAGGAAAGGCAGACATATTTGGAACAGTTTTCAGCCAGAAGTACCAAGTCGAGGGTTCTTCTTGGTCCTCAACAAATCTTCATCATTAATGTTGGTCTTCTTTCCAGGTGAAACATTGTACTATGCAAGATAAAATAATCGACTAGATAAATATTTCATTTACTAGATTAACCATTCACTCCCTGTACCACTGGCGTATTACTAAAAGATCTAAAGGATTCTCTTTGACAACTTCAACTGTACCTCCAAATTTCACAACCCCCACAACCTACAAGAACTAGGGCAGAGTGAACAAAATCTTCCAACTTCCAACTTTCATCTGACTTGTGGATATATCAACATTCTTCCCTTGTTGCTGAGGTCTCAACATTTTGGAATACCCACCAAACTACATTAGAGAGCATTGTCATCACATGGACATGCAGTGGTTCAAGAAAAACACTCACCATCACTTTTTCAAGGGTATTTAAGGATGACAATAAATAATAACTTCGCCAAGCAACATCTACATTTCATTAATTATAAAACATTGATGTGTGTTGCTACTCACTATTTTCATAATGATCCCAAGAAAATCCAATCATTAAGAATTCATTGATTACCCCCATAAATGGTACAAGTTTAAACTTTAAAAAAAATTTAAATGTTTTGTTAAGATCATTGTATTATTAGTGCTCAGGAATTTTATTTACGTCACAATGGAAAATAGACAATAATTAACTTGTAAGTGATGCTTACAAAGTGTAGGGTTTTCACGATTGCAAAACACATGAAACACACCAACTAATACAATATCACAAAATTTGTAACGTAGTGCACTCAGGATCATTATTAAAGAACTAAAAAGAATAACACTTTCAATAACTAACCACTGAGATATGACAAAGTAAAACAGAGCCTCAAGTTAAATAAACTCCACTATTTACAATGTAATAATGTTCAAGTAGCGACAGTCCAAGTGGAATATTTTGTTCAGTTTGACATCTAACAGGAAACAGCTTGGCAAAGAGAATCAACGAGAATGAAAGTACAGCACGAATATTGCTTGCTGAGCTACTGAGCATGGACATTATCTTTACTCGAACATAATCTTTGCTCTAGTGAAAGTTTGTGCTTGGAAGTACATGTTGACACAAATGATTAAGGTCAGAGCTCTTTCAATTGACAGGAAAGTGACATATAAATAATGACCTGTGATGACTTGTCATGAAGTCGTTAAATAAAATCCTCTAGTACCAGTTTCCTCAGAGTCTTATTTCGCTTTTCCGGCTTCTGTATAGTACCTTCCCTTGATTAATATCTATGTGTTGATCTAATGCCATGAGGGCTAGCTACATTCTCCAGTCTGCTTAACATAAAGCATGGAGACTCATATAGAAATTAATGCGTTAACAGAAGCAATCTAATAAATGTAACAATAGAAAAAGAATTAATCAGTAAACATATACCAAAGCCTCAAACAAAATTAGGAAGAAATTAAGTTAAAATCTTCAATGATGGTACTATTTTTGGTTCAGAATATATATTAGGGTGTTTATAAAATGAAACCATTAATTCTATTAAAAGATGCCAACACTGAGAGACATCACGAATTAATAGAGCATGTGCAGGAACCGAAAGAATGATTCGCAAATGGCTGAGGAATTGGAAAGCTGCTGGTGGCAAAGAATTAAAAACAATTATACAGTGAATCTAGAACTGGTAAATTCTTGTTAATCTTAAATTTAAAAGAATCACGTATCATGATATTTTGCTTATTATTACAACTTCCATTTTTGCATTTAAACCTTCAAGATGTAACAAGGCATAAAGCTGTGGGAAAATGCCAAAACTTAAAAGAAGTCCTTTTGTTGCATATTTCTACTTATTGTGATCATATCCTATAGTTCCCTTGTTGGTACAAACTTTTAACATAAGCAGCATTTCAGCTGTTCTCACTGTGCTCGCTGCCGTGTCTGGTTTTGGGCAGATGAGTAGGTTTTGGCCACCAGCTGAGTCTTGTTTCACCGATGACATTCTCATGACTTGTTTTTTTTTCATTTCACAGTAGGTTTTGGACTAATCCATTGGAGTGAGTCCTGATTGACTCTGAACGTTGATCTGGGATCACATGTTATCAGTTAAACCTCGGCCGCTCTGTTTCCTCTCATTGTGTCCTCTGAGTGACCATTTCCTGCTAATGTCCTCAAGCAGAGAACAAATGATGAAGATCCGAGTTGACTTCCAATTTCACATTTATGTGGTTCAACTCTGTATACCAAAATGTCAAAGTAAAAAAACTTTAAATAAGAAAAATATAAAAGAATGCTCAGTGCACGTTTTTTGTGGAAACACATTTCTGTTCAAACATAACACACAGAAATTTAGATTACAGTGTTTCTTCAGAATTCACAGCCAATGAAATACAATAAGTGTGTTTAAATACTCGGACTTTAAACTAAAGAAGAAATTATTAAACATAGAATAGAAGATTGACTATCTCTGTGAAATCTTACGGCTTGACCTATACCAGAAACGATACGTAGGAATAGGCAATGAGTGTTGGCCTTGGCAGCAACATTCCTTTCTCATAAGTGAATTAAAAACTGCATCTACTTACTCGCAACTGCAGAGAGTACATTCCTTGTGTATTCATACATCCCAGACAGCTGCCTGCATTAAAAATGGCATAGAAAAGAACATAACACTGTCCTTGGACTAATCTCTGTACGCACCTAATCTCTGTAATTCTCCACTCCCTTCTACTTAACTGTTTCCAAACTTCCCTGTTTCCTTCCCTGCTCCTTCCTATTTGTGGTCTGACAACACTTCCACGCGTCTTTATCTCTGCCTCCTGCATTGTTTCTCTTCTTTACCCTGCTCCTTCCACCTACTCTGCTGTTTTCACCACTTTACTGCTTCTCCGCTTCCCATCGCGCTCTTCTCTCCTTCATTTCTACCTCTGAACCATTCTCCCTTTATCACTTCTCTTATTTCTCTTTCCTCCCTTCCACTTGCTCCGCTCCCTCCCACCCTCTTTACTACTTCCTTAATATCTCACCATTCACCCCCCCAACTTGCCTCATTGTTTTTCCTATTCAATTTACTGCCTCCTCCTGCTTTATTCTATGTTTTATGCTAACCCCAGTACTAGCCTAGTTAGATACTTCACCTTAGTATCTCTGGGCAGTGGGTATCTATACATACACTCCGAGACTGTGCTTGTACTTTATTCTAGAATAAGTCTCTTCTACTCCCTGAGTATTATAATGTTTTTGTTCATATTTACACATTACAGGTTATTGAATAGAGCTCCATAGTGGCGTGAGTCAAACTGCTCTCTCTACATCGTTCTTTCTAGTAGGATGTCTGCTTCCAAACTGCTCTACTGATGTTGGAGTAACATTTATTACATCGTCATTATTCTATTATTCTAAATCTCATCCCACATATGTCTCTCACTTGGTTTACATAATTCTAGTAACTTGACTTTAATTAGTTATACAATCATTATGATTAACAACATTATACCCCCTCAATGCACACATGATCTGAAAGTCTGACTAGATGTCAGAGGGTGTTGATTCTGTACCATTTCTGAAACTATTCTGCACAGTATTTCATAGAGCATGGCTATCTCTGTCCCGTAACTATGATAATTGTATCAGTTTGAATAATAATCCCTTTTTATTTATCCGGAATGCTCTTTCAGCTATCTGTCTATAAGATCTTGGTTAATGTGTTCCTCTAATTACAAATGCTTCTGCTTTTCTGTTCCTTAGCTAAACTTTCTGATCTGGAGTAAAAGTCAACAGTGATTTTGCCCTGTGCCTACCACTTCTCTTGCTATTTGCTGTGTTGTTCCTCCATTTATTTTACGTCCTTATGGTTGTGAGAGGTTATATTTGTCATTTTAACACTGGTACATCCACTTTGGATCTCCTTCCCTTAATGAATTCAGCTGGTGAATCATTTTTATTAAATGGTATTGCTCTGTACCTGAGTCATGCTCATTTCTAGTCTGCATTGTCTTGCCATTCAGTGACTTTCCATTCTTGATTGCCCTCTCTGCTTTTCCATTTGACGATGGATGGTGTGGAGAACTTACAATCTGCCTCTAAAGTAAATTTTCTGAATTGAGGCAGGGTCACGAATTGAGACCATTGTTTGATACTCATTCTTCTGGTGAATTGTTTTGCAGAACACATTTTGGTGTTCTAATCACTACTATTTCAATTCATCTTAAATAGTAGTCTGCGAGGAATGAATATACCTTCTATTTGAAGTTGAATAAATCCATTCCTGGCATCTCCAATGATATTTTTGGATCTTGAGAAAATTAATATTTATGCCTACCTTTGACCATTGAAAACAACACATGTGCCACGAGGACGCAACGTTTTTTATTTCTTTTAAAATTTCTGACCTCCATGACTGTTGAGTTCTGGCTCAAATTTTGTAATGCCTTAAGCTGTACTATTGGAATCTCTGTAGAATCTCTATCTCATTTTCTTTGGTATACCCATTCAATGGTCATACAGCAATTGGTATTTTAAAATTGTTAAGTGCTGGTTTTGTTCATGATACCTTTTCATATTTGATCTGCTGGATTGTATTCATCACCCTTGCCTTTGCAGATGAGTTAGCTGACCTTTGTATAATCTTTGCCTGTTTTCTGAACTGCATGAATGCCTCTGAATATTCCCTCAGTTGCTGATAGCATACCAACAATTGCAGTAGAATTATTCATTTGTTTCACTAAGAATTAAATCTTCTTTACAATATCCACTATTGCCCTTGGGAGTGTATCAGCCATTCTTTGTGCATTGCGTGGAGCATAAACTATTACATGGTTGTATCTCACCGATTTAAGCCTGAAACTTTGTATTTGCAGTGGATTTTTACAATCTCTTTTAACCCTATAACATTAGCAATGGTTTATAGTTAACTGACATGGTTTCTTGAGTCAAACACCACTCACTGCCAATGTAATATGGTCTGAGTGCTGCTCTGTTTGTGAGATGGCCAGATTAGAATTGTCTTCCTTGGAGAAGAGAAGGCCAAGAAGTGATTTAATGAAAGTTTTCATGTAGGAGCTGATCAGAGTAGATAGGAATAATCTGCTCCCCTTCATAAATAGATCAAGAATGAGAGGGCATAGATAATTTATTAAAGAAGCAAATGTGCTGTGAGAAAAAGCAGTTTTACACAGCAAGTGGTTAGGGTTTGGAACACATTGCCTGAAGTGTGGTAGAGGTAGGTGCAACTGAGGCATTTAAGAGGGCACTGGATGACTATTTATGAAGAAACCATTTTCAGCAACATGGAGAAAAGGCACAAGAATAGTACTGAGACACAATATTCATTTAAAGAGCCAAAGGAGACATAATGGATGGAATGGCCTCCTTCTGCACTGTAACAATTCTGTAGCTCTGTGATACACCACAAAGACTGGGTCCTTGTTGATATAAATGTTCTGAAATTTAGTAATGGCAGTAACTGTTTACATTGTTATAATAATCACAGACTTATACGTGTGCTTATTGATATGACTGTATATTACATATACATAACTGAAAGACCGAAAACACAACACTGACTCCATTGCACTGAGAACTTGACTGAAGGCAAAGCAGGCACCTTTATTCTGGAACACCACATCAAGATGTCATTTCACTGTATTAAAGGTACCCTCCCTGTCTGGTCTGGAATCTAAACAATAACATTAAAGTGGAGCCAATGGCCTAGTGGTATTGTTGCCAGAGTGTTAATCCAGCGTGGACCCAGGATTTGATAGTCTAACTTGAATTCAATTTTTAAAAAAGTCTGAAATTAAAAATCTGTGGATTGTTGATAAAACCTGTTTGGCTCACTAATGTCATTCAGGGAAGAAAATTTGCCATCTACACCTTCACCTTCACCTGCAACTTCAAGCCTGCAGCAATGTGTTTGACTGTCAACTGCCCTCTGATCAAATAAGGATGGGCAATGAATGCTGGTCCTAGCTGTAGTGGTGGTAACAAGGTCAGCCAGGTCGATCTCATAGAATATGAGTTCCCTGATTGGGACTGTCAATTTGGTCTAATCAGGGAGCCCTGGCTGACAGATAAGAACAGGAGAATCAGACATCCTGTTCACTCTGAGAGCTGGCTCTGAGGAACCTGGATCAGTGTCAAGGACTCTCCCTGTGTAAATAAGGGATGTCTTGGTGACAGGATACCAGCCTAATTGGAGTTATTTCAGTGGCAATGAGCTTGGGATGTTGACATAGCTGCATTGGTGGGGCAGTGCCCAGAGTGCCAACGAGGGCATAAATTACTGCCAGCAGCTCCCCCACATTCATGGGAATGGCCGGGTAAGCTTTGGACTCAGTACCACCATGCAGATCTCTGCATGGGCTTAATGCTTTTAAACATTTTGGATGCCCACTCAAAATGGCTGGATGTGCATAGAGTTCATTTATCAGACACGGGGATGACAATAAAAAATCCACATGCATCTTTTGCATCACATTGACTCCAGATGTGTTGGTCATAGATAACTGGCCATTGTTTATCAGCAGGGAATTTGAGCATTTCCTAAAGTCGAAGGGTATTTGAAATATAAGGACAGCTCCATACCATCCATCATTCAATGGTCTACCAGAAAGAGCAGTCCAAACTTTGAAGGTAGGCTTAATGAAACACCCTGACAGCTTCACTAGATACCAACTGCTCTGGTTCCTGTTTGATTATAGGACTACCCCTCATTCAACCACAGAGATAGCTCCAGCAGAGTTGCTGGAGAGCAGGCTCTGCACCAAATTGAATCTGAACACCCCATACCTTGGGGGGAGGGTGAATTGGCATCAGGAATATCAATGACTTTACTCCGCTAAGTGAGAGAGACAGTTTATTTCAGGGGACAAAGTTTGGTTTAGGAACCACAGGAATGGCCCTGCAAGGGTAAGAGTCATGGTCGACATGAGGTCAGGTCCAATGTCGTATAAATTTTGGATTGGTGCCATGGCCTGAACAAGCATGTGGATCATATGAAAGCTGCATAGTTGCAAGAAGTTCAGGAACAAAGCATGCCAAGCTCCTTGACTGCCTTTCTGACTGTTCTGGAATGCATGGGCTCTCCCTGTCCATCAAGTGTTGAAGATACCTCAGAATCTGTGATGGACATAGCAGATTTCACTGCCTCAATACCACTGCTGCCTGAAGAAGAGATTGAATTTCTTTCGAGAGCCCCTGGCAGCAAGAGGCGAGCTACTGTACATTACTCTTCACCTGTATCAGATGCAGATTTGGATGAACTTAACCTGGTGCTAAAGTGCCCTAGGAGGAGCTACAAAAAGACTAATTGGCTTATGTCCTCATACTCAGAGGGTGAGGGATGTAATGATTGTAATGAGGTCAGCCACATGGACCGCATAGAATATGAGTTCCCTGATTGACGCTGTTAACCTGGTCTAGTCAGGGAGCCCTGGCTGACAGCTAACAACAGGACTGTCAGACATCCTGTTCACTCTGAGAGCTGGCTCTGAGGGAGCTGGATCAGTGCCAAGGATTGTCCACATGTAAATAAAGAGTGACTTGGTGATGGGTTATTGCCTCTGTGGAGTTATTTCCCTAGCCAGCCGTATTCATATCCTGCATGTGAATATTAAGAAAAAAAAGCCTTGGCTTGGAATTTCAGTTCCATGAAATACTTTGAAAACCTTCTACATCTCCATTTAACTGCCAATTTTTTGTTTCCATGGTTGTATAACTCTACTCAATTTTCATTAAAGCTCTTGATGTGAAATATACAGATTTTCTTGTTCTAGCTGTTTGCATCTGGACAAGGAGAGCCATATACAATTCTAGATCTCTGTTTGGTTTGGGAATTATTATCAGTGCTGAGCACCATTGTGTCAGTTGACAATATGACTCTCCTTTTTATCATGTTGTTTAACAGGGATTTTCCTTTTCCAATAGTAGATGTGGAACTTGCCTGAGATTGTATACATAGATTGCCTTAGCATCTTCTTGCAGAATATAGCCCTGCATTAATTTGCCTAAGATGCTGAATAACTTTGGAAATTCTTGTCAAAATTTTCTTTTTATTCTCATCCTGGAGTATTCTGTTTATGACACCAAGCCAAATACATGTATTAAATTTAACGGTAATGATTTCTAATATTCTACATACTGAAGTATCTAACTGACTTATTGAATCCAAGTTCCACCATCTTCTGTGGGTGGGCTTCAAACCCGAGTGCCCAGAACGTTACCTGAGTCTCTGCAATTTAAAATTTGCTCATGGGATATGATCATCACTGGCTGTGCCAGCGTTTATTCCCTAGTTATCTTGGAGAGGATAGTGGCAAGCTGCTTTCTTGAACTGATGCAATCCACTTGTTGTAAGTTAATCCAATATGCCACTAGAAGGAAGTTCCAGGATTTTGACCCAGCGAGTAACCAACTCGCTGTTCATTAACACAATAACATCAGTAAAACTGTACTCTAAATTATACTTTTTTTAAAAAATCACATGACCAGTAAATACATAGCTTCTCTGTGAATTGATTCCTGCTGCTACAGGGGTTAGAATTTTAAAGTGTGTTACAAATGGGTAAATAAATCATTCTGAGTATGAATTTTGAATTAAAGATAAAAAAAATGTCAAATCAAAATTTAAATTCTCAAATACCTCCTTATTATAATAAGAGAATTCTGGTCTCCTTGCCAGGTAGTAAAGATGTTGCTAAATTTGAAAGGGTTCAGAAAAGTTTTACAAGGATGTTGTCAGGGCTGGAGGTTTTCAGCTATAGGGACAGGTTGAATAGGCTGGGGCTATTTTCCCTGGAGCATTGGAGGCTGAGGGGTGACCTTATAGAAGTTTATAAAATCATGAGGGGCATAGATAGGGTAAAAAGACAAAGTCTTTTCCCCAAGGTCAGGGAGTCTAAAACTAGAGGCTGTAGGTTTAAAGTGAGAAAGGAAGGATTTAAAAGGGACCTAAGCGTCAACTTTTTCATGCAGAGGGTAGTGCATGTAGGAATGAGCTGCCAGAGGAAGTGGTGGAGGCTGGTACAATTACAACATTTAAAAGGCATCTGGATGGGTATATGAGTAGGAAGGGGTTAAGAGGAATATGGGCCAAATGCTGGCAAATGTGATTAGATTTATTTAGGATATCTGGTTGGCATGGACAGGTTGAACTGAAGGGTCTATTTCCATGCTCTACAGCTCTATGACTAAGAGTTTGATGGTGCTTGAAAGAATATTGTAACCTACACTTGGATAAGAACATGCATTTCAGCTGCTATACAGTCGTAACACAACCACAGCAGGCATCTCTATTCCAATGGCTGCCAAATCTTGGTGAGAATTTTTGACATAAGGTAATAGGTAGCTCATTTACTCTTAGGAATTGATTCAATCACCGTCCTCTGACTTTTCTTATTTCGTATCCCTTCAGTATCTGAATTCTGATAAGTTTTTGTTAACTGCAAAATCTGATTGTATCTAAATTATTATATTGCATTAGTTGCCTCACACTGATTTACTTGTACTACGAAAAAGACGATTGAGCTTTGAGAAGCTTTCAGTCCTAGTGTTTTTCCAGCACTTCCTCCCTAGTTTATACAATCTCCATTGTATTTGTGCCTCCCGCATTATCTGTCATCTATTCTTCAGTTTTATTGGTGTGGGCAATTACAATTTACAGTCATTAAAGAGGAGAATGCCTGTTGAATTTCAGGGCCTCTGTCCCACAGTTAAGCAACTGCCATTTACATTTTCTAATTGCCAATAAAACACAATTAAAATAATTAGTTGGCTTCAAAATTGCAGTTTTGTTTTATTGAAAACTGAACTCACATGAACAGGAAGAAGTGCACGCACACATACCTTTTTCCTTTGTTCTCGTCCCCCTCACTCTGAAAGGAGTTTCTCTCTCCTTCAGTTTAATAATGTTCTAAAGTTTATCATGCACAAAATATGAACTGTAGCAGGTATATCATCAATTAGGTCTTATTTTCCTTTGCTCTCTCACACATATTAAAAGCCACATACAGTGTGACAGATTTTCAACTTGCTGGCCAGGCATAAAACTGGCTTTGAAATGAAAATTGGGTGAATTTTTTCATTTGACCTCCAGCACCAAGGTAGCAAGTAGAAAATGCACTCTGATTGTAAAAGAAGTAAATGGAACAAGGGAAAAAGTTCAAGTGGAACAGCAATCTGATGTTTCAGATCTGGGCTGATTAGTTGCATTCATTGAATGACTTTAAAGCAAGCCTCAAGGCAGTTCACAGAATTGTAATGGACAAAAATCAACCAGAGATCAAGTAAGAGATTTAGGAGGTTGATCAACAGAATGGGCAAAGTGGTATGTTTTATAGTAAGCCCTTAAAGGAGGAGAGGGAAAGAAAGAATGAGAGGCCTTAAAAAGGAATGTTCCAGACCATGGGGTCTAGTCAGCTCACAGCAAGCCACCTAATGGTGGAGATGTATAAATAGTCCAAGGAATGGAGTAATTGAGGTAAGGAGTTGTTGGACTGGAGGAAAGTAGGGTAAGGCAAAGCCATAACATGATTTAAACATGAAAATTTTACATTTGAGTCATTAGGTACTTGATGCATGGTAGGATATAGGCTGCTGTGGTTTACCTTGGCAGCAGGTTTTGGAGGGTGGAGAATAGAATGGTGACCCATTGACCTTTTGTATAGTACAATCTGCAAATGCTCACGTTGCAAATAATGTGATTTGCAGTGGTATAAAGTTTAATGGATGTTAGTGGTGAAGGAAGCAGGGCCTGAGTGAGGCTATGATTAATAACCAACTCATTTATCTCTTCTATTACAGTGTCAAGTCTTGAATGATGTAGACATACAACATGTCTTGTATTAAATTAGCTTTATTGTCACTTGTACTCAAATGATTACAGTGAAAAGTTGATAAGTCTCCCCTTATAGCACCATCTTAGGTGCAAAGGTAGCTAGGTACAGTTTCTTAAGTTACAGATTAGTTACAGTGTAACAACGTCACCAACACATGGCACCATCTCAGGTACAAAGGTACCTAGTTACAATCTTTAGTTACAGAATAAAGAAATAAAGCAAAAAAAGTTACATTACAACTATACACAGTATAACCATAAGTCAGAAAAACAAAAAGCAAAGTTAGAAAGACAAACATCATTTAGGGGGAGGCAATGGCCTCGTGGTATTATCACTAGACTGTTAATCCAATGTTCTGGGGACCCAGGTTCGAATCTTGCCAAGGCTGATGGTGGAATTTGAATTCAATAAATATCTGGAATTAAGAAGCTAATGATGACCGTGAATCCATTGTTGATTGCTGGAAATAAAAACCCATCAGGTTCACTAATGTCTTTTAGGGAGGGAAACTGCCATCCTTACCTGGTACGACCTACATGTGACCCCAGGCCCACAGCAATGTGGTTGACTCTTAACTGCCCTCTGGGCAATTAGGGATGGGCAATAAATGCTGCCTGGCCCAGTGGCACCGTCATCCCGTGAATGAATAAAAAAAATCACAGTCTCTCTCCACAACAGTCAAGCGCAGGGGGCCTCAATATGGTCTGACTGCTGGCTGCCACCATGCTCCGCAGCTGGTCACTGGTGCCCCATTCTGGGCTGCTGGAGGCTGGCGTTCCTGCTTCAGGCCACCGACTGCCGTCTAGCGTTTCCAAGAGCACTTAGGTCTTCACTTACCTTGTTCAACTTAGTACCACAATAAAACAATAAGACATAGGAGCAAAAGAAGGCAGCACCACCCATTGAGACTGCTCCATGAACCACGTGGCTGATCTGCTAATCCTCAACTTCACTTTCCTTCATTTTCCTTGTAACCCTTGATTTTCTTACTGATCAAAAATCTATATCAGTTTTGAATTTATTTAAATGGCACAGCCTTGACAGACTTCTGCAGTAAAGAATGCCATAGATTCACTAACCTCTGATAAGAAATTACTTCTCATCTCAGTTTTAAATGTGTAACCCTTTATTCTGAGATTATGCCCTTTGGTCCTAGACTCTCCCATAATGGAAACAACTTTTCTGTATCTAGCTTGTCAGGTCATTTAAAAATCTTGTGTATTTGAATCAGGTCAGCTCTCGGCCTTTTAAATTCTAATGAGTGCAGGCCCAACCTACTCAAACTCTCCTCATAAGACAGTACCTCCATAAACAGTACGAGCCCATTAGACAATAACAAATTGAAGGAAGGAGTAGGCTTTTCGGCTCCTTACCATTCAGTAGGATCATGGTTGATCTGGAACTTCTCACGTTCACTTTCCTGCCCTTTTGTCATGACCCTTGATACCCCTACTGATCAAGAATCTGTCTACCTCAATGTTAAAAATACACAAGGACTCTGCTCCTTTGTGGCAAGGAGTTCCAAAGACTCTCAACCCTCTGACAGAAGAAATTCCTCCTCATCTTAGTCTTAAATTGGCACCCTTGTATTCTCTGCCCTCTGGTCCTAGACTCTTCTAGAGGAAAACCCATCCTCTCAGCATTTACTCTGTCAAGCTCCTTAAGAATCCTGCATGACTCAATGAGATCACCTCTCATTCTTCTAAATTCCAGTGAGTAGAAACCTAACCTCTTTAACTTCTGTTCATAAGTCAATCCCTCCGTGCTCGGGATCATCCTAGTGAACATTCTCTGGACTGCTTTCGATGAAATAATATATTTCCTTCAATAAGGGGACCAAAACTGGAAATACTCCAGATGTGGTCCCACCAGCTCCTTGTACAGTTTCAGCAAGACTTTCCCACTCTTACACTCCAACCCCCTTGAAATAAGAGCCAATATTTTATTAGCCTTCCTGATTAGCCGCTGCATCTATATGTTAGCTTTGTGTGTTACATGTGCAAGTACCCCCAAGTCCCTTTGTGTTGCAGCTACAGGTTTCTCCATTTAAATAATACTGTTCTTTTGTTCTCCTTTCCAAGAGGAATAACTTCATATTTTCCCACATTACACTCCATTTGCCAACTTTTTGCCCACTCACTTAAACCTATTAAAATTTCCCTGTAAACTGTGTGTCCCGTTCACTGTTTGCCTTTCCAAATTTTTTGTGTTGTCTGCAAATTTAGCTGCAGTACACTTGCTTCCTTCCTCCAAGTTATTAATACATGTTGCAAATAGTTGTGATCCCAGTACTGGAACCCCACTGGTTACAGGTCGTCAACCTGAAAAAGAACCCCCCAAATGTTCTGCTATTACTTCCTTCAGCCAATATGCTACTTCCAACATCACGACTCCTATGCTATTAAGTAGCCTAAAGTGTGGTACTTCATCAAAAACTTTTTGAAAATCCATATACATTAAATCCATCATCTGTCATGTGTTACCTTCTCAAAGAATTCTAGCAATTTTAGGTCATGATTTCCCTCCATCAAGCCATGTTGATTCTGCTGAATCACTTTATGCATTTATAAATGCTCTGCTACTACATCCTTTAGACTAGACCCTAACATTTTCCCAATAACAGACGACAAGCTAATTGGCCTATCGATACCTGATTTTTGTCTCATTCCCTTTTCAAATTAAGGTGTTGCATTGGTAGGTTTTCAAATCTCAGAGATTTTTCCAGAATCTATTGATTTCTGAAAGATTAATACTTGTACATCCACTACCTCTGTAGCTACTTGGATGTATCCCATCAGGTATGGGGACTTATCATTTCTCAGCCACATTGGTTTCCTTAGCACTTTTTCTCTAATGATGGTTATTGTATTTATTTCCTTTCCTCCTTTTGCCTCTTGATTACTTATTGATTTTGGATTGATATTAATCTTGTCTACTGTGAAGATCGATTTGAAGTATTTATTCTACTTTCTGCTATTTCCTAGTTCTGCATTATTATCCCAGCATCACTTTCTAAGGGGCCTACATTCACTTTGGCTTCTCTCTTCCTTTCTATACATTAAAGAAGCTCTTGCTGTGCATGTTGATATTACTTTTGCCCACTCATTTAGCCTATCACTATCTCCCTGTAAACTGTATGCCCTTTGGCAGCTTGCCTTTCCATGCTTTTTGTCTTGTCTGCAAATTTAGCTGCAGTACATTCCTCCAAGTTATTAATACATATTGCAAATAGTTGTGATTCCTGCACTAGAACCCCACTGGTTACAGGTTATCAACCTGAAAAAGAACCCCTAAGTGTTGTGCTATTACATCCTTATGCCAATATGCTATCTCCAACATCATGGATCCTATGCTATTAAATAGCCTAAAGTGTGGTACCTCATCAAAAGCTTTTTGAAAATCCATATATATGAAATCCACTGCTCTCCTCAATGCTTATTTTCTTCCTCTTTATTACATTTTTAGTTGTCTTTTGTTGGTTTTTAAAATATTTCCATTCTACTGGCTTACCATTAGTTTTTGGTACACTATGTTTTTCTTTTTGAGGCTATCATCAACTTCCCTGGTTAACCATAGTTGGCTAATCCCCTTTCTAAAACCCTTCTTCCTCACTATATATCTTTGTTGTGAGGCCTGTGTTATTTTGCTGTGAAAGTACTTTTCCAGTGCACTCCAGCCCATTCTCTCTATTGGTTGGTTGCTCCAACCAGCTTTTCAAAGACTGGGAAGGGAAACAGAGACATACAACTCTAAGATGGGGGAAAGGGAAGACCATAGGCATTCCAACATCCACTGTTAGAAGTGATTTTACTTCTTTGTGGTTTTATAAACAAATTAGTTTATTTTTGCTACAAAATGAAGACAAGCACCTTCCTGTACATGTGCAGTTAAAGTGTCAGTTTCAGTGAATCAGTCTGTGACTTGAATACTTAGAGCTAGACAGACATCTTCAATTAAATTTTGCGATGCAAACTGATGCACAGGAAGTATTTTTGCATCAGTTATGCACACAATGACAGCCGCTGTACAAGTTTAGTAAGCGTGCACAACCATTCCTAAATCCTTTCCAGTCAGTGGCAGAAGTTACAGTAGCCCTGCCAAAACAACACAACCAGGGTCATTGCAGCTTGCTCCATACTCCATCTATTGTGACTAAGAAAGGCTTTCTCTTCTGGAATTTGAAGGCAATGTTAATGGAGATGAGATGAAGGTTCATTCTCTTGACAACAGGAGGTGGATGCACAGGAAGAACAGGATGTTGAATAGAATGGCTAGAGTAGAGAGAAAATAACATCAGTTGCCATTTCGAGTTAACCCCTCAAATAATTACAAACCTACCTGCTCTCACTACTCACAAACTTCTTTACTGTCAAAGATTTCTATATCCTTCATAAGACAGAAGATTACATTTCCCTGCCATTATCCAGGTCATGAATGCAAGTGGGTATAGAAAAATCATTGAACACTGCGGTCAAACAGTGTTCAACTTGAATGGAAACATTTAGCCAAATGTGCCAAAAACTAACAATAATGGTGTTTTAACACCATTGTTGAATATTTAACTTTGACAGGGACAAGCTGTCGAGGACAGACTATTGGTTAAAAACCAAAAGAACTGTGGATGCTGTAAATCAGAAACAGAAGCAGAAAAGCTCAGCAGGTCTGGCAGCATCTGTAAATAGAAATCAGAGTTAACGTTTTGTGTTCGGTGACCCTTCCTCAGTTCTGAGCTTTTTCAGCAACTTCTGTTTTTGTTTCTGATTTGCAGCATCCGCAGTTTTTTTGGTTTTTGTTTAGTATCAACTCACTGCCCTATCTCTTCTCAGCATGCCAACCTTGAAGAAGTTCTGCTCCTCTCTCCAACAGGATTTCCATTCTACTCTTTTTTCTTCTCTACAAACTACTGGTTGTATGTTCTGCCAGACTCTATTCTTGTTGAAGTAAATGAAATAGAAAATCAGACTGGATGCACAATTAGATGGCCAATTTCTTGCCATCTATTTTATTCTTTGATTGAAATTGATAGTTGTTCCCTGGTTTTCCTTTTTTGCCAGCTATATGACTTACTTTAGCTTCTAAAGAAGTGCTCCCTGAGCAAGCAGAAGTTGTTAATTTAGTGACTGGGAAAATTCCCCTTGGGTCTTAGAGATCATGAAGTTCAGTGAACCTGTTGACAAGGGGTACTCACTTTTAGCAACTTTTCTCTTATGATGAGGACCTTCTCAAACAAGTATTGAGGGGACCTCAATAAAGTAGGCATTGTGCCACTTCCTGGAGCAACAAAAGTATTGGCACCTATTTGTCGCAGCCTACTGGTGCTGGAAACCTGCAGAAAGGCATAAGTTTGAGTCAGGTCTTAGAGTCCCAATGCAGGTGTTCTAACAAGAATCTCCATTGTAGCATTGTTAGCTGCCATTCCAGGAGCCAATATTGTCCTTAAAAACAGCAAGTATACGGATCCTGTGAAAAGCCCTCAAGCTGTCATTATCACCGCAATTTTCAGCTTTTATACAGTACCTTTAGCAGACCCCAAGGTCTTATACAGAGTTTTCATCTGCCAAAATTAACACTGAATCACAAAAGGTGATATTAGATTAGCTGATTGAAAGGCTTGGTCAAAGAGGAAAAATGATTAGGATACGAGAAGCGTAGGACTGAGTTACAAAAACAGAAAGTGGTAAAGCCATAAAGGAAACTATAACAAGAATGAATAAAGGGGAGGTGACAGCCTAGTGGTATTATTGCTAGACTGTTAATGCAGAGCCCCAGGAAATGTTCTGGGGACCTGGTTTGAATCCTGCCATGGCAGATGGTCAAATTTGACTTCAATGAAAACCTGGAATTAAGAGTCTAATGATGACCACAAATCAATTTCATGGAAAAACCCATCTGGTTTATTAATGTCCTTTAGGGAAGGAAATCTTCCATCCTTAGCTGGCCTGACCTACATGTGACTCCAGATCCACAGCAATGTGGTTGAAACTGGGGATGGGTAATAAATGTTGGCCTAGCCAGAAATCCTCTCATCCTGTGAATGAATAATAAAAAATGAGTCATTAGTTAAATGGGAGACAATGAAGGTGAGGGGGTGGATCTTACCCAGTAGCAGTAAAATAACATCATATATGGACTCAAAATTTCTCCAACTCTCTTCATCTGTATCGGTCTTGAGGATACTTATTCCTTATGTTTCCTTCCTTGCCAATTTTATGAATGATTGTATTATTGAGTGGTAGCAACCTCCCTATGTAAGTACCTTCTTTGAGCTACAATATACATGGGATCAAAACAATATAGCTTTTACGTTCATCAGGCTTTACCTTCAACTTATGCTTTCTGCCTTTTATTTTTCCCGGGGTTCCCTTACCACAGACTCCTACACCACCTGAGTCTTCGCTCAACCTTCTTTCACATACACTAACTATCCTAACCATTATGATTTCACCTACTGGTTTAAATACTGGAGTATACGCATCATATAAACGCTCAACCTGGGGTATCTGTATGTCATCTGATGGGCCCTTTCACTCAGTCTGCTATTACTCCTCCCAGAGTCCATATTTTTTCATTTCTGTAACATTTTGACATAATGGCCAATCACACTTTTTATTTTGATTGTGATTCTTCTTACATCCCTTTCACAAATACTACTTTCAATATTTTAAAGTCAATTTCTCTATGGAATTTGTGTTCCTGTCTCATCGTTTAAACAATGTTTTCATGTTTTTCCAAGCCACACTAATCCTTTCGTTAAGTAGGTGTAATGTCTGAGACTTGTTCTTCAGTGCATGTTTTTGTACTGTCTCTTTTTTGTTACCTCTGAGATAACATTCACTTTTGCACACTTACATTAGTATTCCAAGACCATGTCACGCATTCTTAACTCGCATATGATTTATCAAGTAATCTGAGGTTTTACTTGTCTCTCCACGTATGGTCCCAATGCCTCGGGTAGTGGCTTGATCACCATTCCAACTTTATTAAAAAGAAAGACAAGGACACAAACGTCACCAAGGGAAAACTATCAGTTTGGTGTTCTCATCTAAGAATCCTTTTGACGAAAATGCATTTTAACATCGATTTGCCATTTCCACTCCAATTATTCTAATTTTTTTGCCTTCTGCCACCAGTCTCCCCCCTTAATTACGTCATCTTGTCCAATTTTGCAATTTAACTATTACCACCATATCTAATTCCAGAGATCTGTAGAGATTTGTAGTCCATTGAACATGATCTTATAATATTTTAAAACAAAAGTCAAACTTTTCTGTTTGATTGAGGTATAACATACTTTGTTTGTTCTCTCTCTAAGACGATGTTTTGTTTTAAATTTACTTGATAACTCATGTTAGATATTTGTAGTATTTCTATGTAAATTTGTCCAAATTCAAAATTGTGCTTACTCCCCCTAAAGTCACCATCCATTTTCTATATGCATTGAAACCATGAGACTGCGTGCATGCACTTTATCATTTCCCAGAAACCTTTTAAATTTTCAGGTAACTATTCCATTTAAATGTTTTAGAATACCAGGTCACATGAGTCTTAATATAGTTTTGTCATGATATGCTTAAGCGTACCCAGGCTCAGTAGTTTCGAGATTCCTGATACTCAGTACAATTAACATTTCCACAGTATTTCCCCAACACTGAAACGTGTTATTGATGAAGGGTTTGAAGGGTTTAGGGTGCCTTATCCATCACTTTGTTGCTATGTTGAAATTCTGTAAACAGGTTCAGCCTTCAGTGTCTCCAATTTCTAAAAGAAACAAACAAGCTCCATTCCATGTCAAGCAGAATGGGTTAATTTGTATTAATCTACGGATTCACAAAAAGGGGGTATGGTGTAAACTCCTGCACATAATTATGTCATCGCTCCTCCTTCTTGAAGGAAGGAAAAGCCTACCCCTTTGTTAAATTTGCCTTTCTGAAACTCTTCACACACAGGGAGTTGCAATTTCAACATTCCAATGACCCTATCACTTGTATATTAACAATGAATCAATCTTATCATCAGGAAGTAAAGGTTCACTCGTGTTAAAACAGTATTTGGAAGTTCACTCTGCCAGAAAGTGATATGAAAATGAACATAGTAATTTCTAGGATTGAATTCTACCCATTTCCATAAACAACACGGAACCAATTCCAAAAAGGTAAATTTTTACAAGCTTTACAAACCAAATTTTTGAATCAACATTTTGCAGATTTTTGCCTTACACAACCACTGATGGTTTCTTAAAAGGTCATTACACTAACAATACATATCCTGCACTGATACAGGCACACAGCACACTTTGAAATCACCATACATACCCAAAATACAAACTAAAACTTCAAAGTATCCCCCGATCTCGAGCTCCAGAGAACAAAAAGACACAAATTATATAAGTCAACATTTCACAACCAACAAACAAAGGTGCATTCAAACCAAACCACAAAGCATTAACACTTCTACAAGGTTCAGTGCACTTGCACAGCACAGAAGCCTGGCCTCCAGTTCTCTCTTCTTCCAGTTATAACTGTCCCACATTCTTTCAGGGATCCTAATTGTGCTAACATATTAGTTACAGACTTGAATCCAGAGTCTGCAGCATTCCACCCTGGAATACAGAAGGTCTCTGGAGCATCAGGTTGCTTTTTCCTTCTCTTAAATATTTTCCCGAATCCCATCCTCATTGCCAAAAATGTCTTGGATCACAGCATGTATCCAAGCAGTTCTTTTCAAATATGGTTAAATGTAGTCAAGAGAAGCCTCGACAACAGCAATTTGCTTAAATAAGAACATTTACTGAGTAATAATAAAAGACAAAAAAGAAAGGAATATTCATTAATAAAAAGAATGAAAAAGAGAGGAAGAAAACAATAAGCCTCACGCCCTTCTGCCTGTCGGGAACCCCTCGATTGATGGCTGGTCTGGAGGTTGAGGTTGTTTCCCGGCACCGTTTGTGATCCTGGTCCAAGGTGAAGTCCAGCCACTTGGATTAAAAAAAGTCTCTTATATAGTGTAACAAACAGCAAGGCACAGAAAAAACTACAGGGAAAGGTGTTGATTGTGCCGGCTTCGGCATTATAGAAATGTTCACAGGCCTCATTCAAGGGCATGCAGCTGTTGAATATCATCAACAAGTTTCAGCCCATCTTATGCAGTGCTTCACTCAAATGTCACTCATGATAGGGACAATCAACTGTTGTGAACATCACAATCAAATATAAACCTATTTCCATCAAGACCTTCACATCTAAAAAGTGACCCTTCTGTAATTTATTTTCCCTAGCCAAATAGGATTAAGGCCAATTTCAATTTCATCTAATACCATAGTTCTACTGTTGTAGTGCAGCTCACTTACACATCACTTTTAGCAGCTAAACCACCAGAGGAGTTGATTTGACTCAAAATGTGAACTCTGCTTTATCTTTCCATAGTTGCAGTCAGACCTGCTGAGTTTCTCCAGCATTCACTGCATTTCTCTGCTCTCTCTAGCTTTATTTAAGACATGTGTATTTTGTTCTACTGGAACCATTACATCTATCTCTTCAGTCACTCAGCGAGAAGGTTTTCAAAGATTTACCTTTACATTCTTCTCTAAATCAGTTTGGAAACAGTTTATGATACCTAGGATGAAGTTCTTTGAAAAAAAGCCAAATATTCTATTAAGTCTTAGATTGAACAATCTTAGACTGGAATATGTTATACAATACAAATCCCTTTCACTCCCTTGAAATATGAGTAACTTAAATGAATTGACAAAAATGTTCACATTATTTTAACATCTACATTGCTTTTCACATCATCATAGGCATTTTCTTGCATTTTTCCTTCGCTTTGGGACAGACCTCCTGGCTAGTGACAATTTGACAAGTCTCACAAAGCTGACAATTAATTAATGTGTTTATTTATTTTACAGATGTTCCTTCCTTAACTTTCCACTGAGGTTATTTCAAGCATTAGACTGTAACTCAAATACTAGACAAAGTTTTTATTCATATTGTCTGAATCAGCTAGAGATAATCACTTCATATCCATAACTGTCTGCGAACTTCTGAATTGTAAAGTATTATAGACACTTATTTTGGTCAGCTGTAAGATTATAATCATTAATATACAGACTGGACATTGCAGTAATTGTTAGCATTGTAATATCTTTTGAAAATCACGATGAAATAATATTGTTACTGTGTTGTTATAGAAGCCTTGGTTGAATGAAATATAAAACTTAGAGAGTTTATATCTTCATTTTTAGAAGAGCACATTTTCCACAAAAAATACTCTGTATTAAATCTGCATATTATTGTAGGCTGAAGTCATAATAACCATTATTTAGTTACGATATTAGGTGAACAAATGTAGATTAATATTTGTATGAAGAAGGAAATGCAATTGTTTCATACTTTCTCTTTAAATTTGAGAAGAATGAGAGATAGTCAGTTATCTCCACTGATCTCACAATTCCAGTAGGACTCTGCTTGAAGGAAATGTGAATCAGGGAATCATACTTCCATGTTGTCATCATATCTCTGATCTTTGGATTCTTTCAGAGTACTGGCAACCCATTTAACATCCTGCCAGTCCTTATTTCCTTTCAAGTCAATAGAAATAAAATTAGAGAGAGGTGTGAAATGGGCACCAATTCAGCATCACCCATATTATACTAACAGAAAGAGTCAAGATTTATCTTTGTTTTTTGTCCCAGGCTGCAATTTGGACACTTCTGGTTTAAGTGAACAATCATTACATAGGCTCAATGAATATGACCAGACAATTATAAATATTGAAAGAACCTGAAACTACAATAACAATCTCTGCTGAGCTAAGTATACAAGTTTTGAGAAATGAGAAAAAATCAAAGTTGCAAATTTTTTAGAAAATATATTGCACTGTTTCCTCTTTTGTGTAATGTTACATCTTGGACATTTGTTGACATAATAGATTGGCACATTGTTGCTTCACCTCTGGAAATGTAAATTACATCCACAGCCAGAACTTTCAGAGTGATTTTTGTTCTCTCTGTCAAGTATTGAGGTCCAATGTGAAATAAACGTAGGTAATTTCCATCCAGTTCCAATGGCGTATCTATTAAAATACCCATGATTCAGCTGCAATTGGCAACGATTTTGGGAATTACATTTAGAGAGCCAGGAAGATAGCTGATGTTGGAAATAAAAAAGGAAACATCCATGTGGACCCTGCGTGGTGGTCTTTTGAGCTCTGATAATCATTAGATAGTTGTCAATGTTGGGAAAATACTGACCAACTTCTGATACTGAATGGGCCCGTCAATTTTTATTTCAACAGAATTCCTGGTTTTTCTAAAAATCACACTTCCCACTCCCTTAGGGTTACTTTCAGCTCCATTAAACACACATTCCTTAACTTTAAGTCACACTGCACCAGTTCTTTAGAAGTCCCAGTCCTTGACTCCTTTTAATGTCCCTCTCTCCATCTAAACCCTATATTGCTCCAACAGTTTCACAAGTTTGAAATAGAAGAAAAAATAAATTATAATCAATGAAAAATTGATTAAAGTGAAAAGTTGAAGATAACGTTATAAAGTGGAAATAAAAGTCTGAAAGGAGAGTAAAGCAGAAGACAGATTAAAATTATTGAGTAGACGGGCAAAATAAAGGAGGTGACAGACAAAATTAAGGATCCAGAAACAAAAATGGAGAAAGGATCCCATAAAACAAAACATGTAAAAGAAATACAAGCACAGGGGAGCAAACAAAACAAAAGTGACAAATGAGAATAGAGAGAGAAATTGAAAAAAAATAAAAATGGGAAATGGAAAATAGCTCCATAAGATTTCGAGTAGTCATGGAAAAAGACAACAGTGGTCCTTAGGTGAGGGTGTTTAATTGGGCAAGGGCCAATTACATCTAAATTAGACAAGAACTGGGGAATGTGGATTGGTAGCAGTTATTTGAGGGCAAATCTACCTCTGGTTATGTGGGAGGCTTTTAAGACCAGTTGACTAAAATGCAGGACATGCATGTCCCTGCAAAACTGAAGGATAGGAATGGCAGGATACAGGAACCATGGATGACAAGGGAAATTGTAAACTTAGTCAAAAGGAAAAAGAAAGCATACCATAGGTCTAGGCAGCTACAAACTAACAAAGCCCTTAAGGAGTAGAGAGACATTAGGTAGGAACTTAAATGCAGAATTAGGAAGGCTAAAAGGGGCCACAACATGTCTTTAGCAAACACGGTCAAGGAAAATTCCAAAACTTTTTATGCATATATTGTCAGAACGAGGGTAGCAAGGGAAAGAGTAGTCTCCTCAAGGACACAGGAGGGAAGTTATGCGTGAAGCCACAGGAAGTGGGGGAGATCCTTAATGAATACTTTGTATCAGTATTTACTGAGGAGAAGGACATGCTTGATTATTGAGGTCAGGGATGAGTGTGTGAATACTCAAGAGAATGTATTTACATTGAAGGAGGACATTTTGGGAATCTTAAATTATATTAATGTAGACAAGCCGCCAGGGCCAGATGGGATCTATCCTAGGTTGCTGCGAGAGGCAAGGGAAGAAATAGCTGGGGCATTAGCAGATATCTTCACATCCTCTTTGACCTCAGGCAAGATTCCAGAGGACTGGAGATTAGTCAAAGTTATTTCCTTGTTTAAGAAAGGAAGCAGGGATAATCCAGGAAATTATAGGACGGTGAGCCTGACATCTGTGGTGGGGAAGCTCTTGGAGAAGATACCGAGGGGCAGGATATATGCACATTTGGAAGAAAATGGACTAATTAGTGACAGGCAGCATGGTTTTGTATGGGAAGGTTATGTCTCACGAACCTGATCAAAGTTTTTGAAGAGATGACAAAGATAATTGATGAGGGAAGAGATAATAGGTACTGCAGATGCTGGAGAATCTAAGATAACAAGGTGTGGAGCTGGATGAACACAGCAGGCCTAGCAGCATCATAGGAGCAGGAAAGCTTGATGTTTCGGGCCTAGAAGATTTCTGATGAAGGGTCTAGGCCCGAAACGTCTAGCTTCCCTGCTCCTATAATGCTGCTTGGCTTGCTGTGTTCATCCAGCTCCACACCTTGTTATCTCTTGATGAGGGAAGAGCTGTGGATCTATTTTATATGAACTTTAGTAAGGCATTTGATAAAGTACCACATGGCAGATTGGTACAAAAACTAAAATCACATGGGATTCGGGGTGGGCTGGCTAGATGGATAGAAAACTGGCTTGGTCATAGAAGACAGAGGGCAGCGGTGGAAGGGTATTTTTCAGAATGGAGACCGGTAACTAGTGGTGTTCCACAGGGATCAGTCTTGGGTCCTTTGCTGTTTGAGGTATATATACATGATCTGGAGGAAAATGTGGGGGGTCTGATTAGTAAGTTTGCAGATGACATGAAGATTGGTGGAGTTGCTGAAAGTGCTGATGATTGTGAAAAGATATAACAGGATATAAATAGATTGATGACTTGGGCACAGAATTTGCAGATAGGGTTTAATCCAGGCAAATGCAAGGTGACGCATTTTGGAGGATAAAATTTAGGTGTGAATTACACTGTAAATGGCAGAACTCTTAGGAATATTAACATATAGATGGATCTGGGCGTGCAGATCCTCAGTTCCCTAAAAGTAGCAACACAAGTGGCCAAAGTGATTAAGAAAGCATATGGCATGCTTGTCTTTATCAGCCGGGCATGGAGTACAGGAGTCGGCAAACCATGTTGCAGCTATATAAAACCCTTGTTAGGTTGCATTTGGAGTATTGTGTGCATTTTTGGTTGCCACACTACCAGAAGGACACGGAAGTTTTGGAGAGCATGCAGAGAAGGTTCACCAGGATGTTGCCTGGTCTCGAGGGCACTGGCTACGAGGAAAGGTTAAAAAGACTAGAATTGTTTTCACTGGAAAAATGGCAGCTGAGAGGAGACCTGATGGAGGTCTACAAAATTATGAGAGGCATGGATAGGATAGATAGTCAGAGGCTTTTTTCCAGGGTTGAAGTTTCAATTACAAGGGGGTATAGGTTCAAGGTGAGAGGGGAAATGTTTAAGGGAGATGTGTGAGGAAAATTTTTCACACAGAGAGTGGTAGGAGCCTGGAATGCACTGCCAGAGGAGGTGGTAGAAGTGGGCACGTTGGTAACATTTAAGAGGCATCTAGATGGTTACATGAATAGGGAGGGAATAGAGGGATACGGATAGAATAAGACCAGAAGGTTTGATTTTTTCTTTAAGGTTAGTCAGGGCATGATGATCAGCACAGGCTTGGAAGGCTGAAGGGCCTTTTCCTGTGCTGTACTTCTCTTTTGTTTTGTTTCTGGAAAGAGGTATTCCTTTTCAGACTAACCACTATAAAGTACACTTAGTGAAAGGCTGGCACAGAGCAGTGAAATGGAAACTTACTTTCAAGAACAGCAATTGCTTTGAGTTAGTGAATGCAGGTGGATGGGGAGGGTGTGGGGTTGATTGGGCATTTTATGTGGCTATCATCATTTTGTCTATAATTACACAGAGTTATCTGAGTTTTGGCATTTGAGTGGCATAGAATTAAAGAAATTTGCTGTATTGATGCTGGAAATGAACTGTACCAAAAATGGAGGTAAACATGCTTCAAGAACCATGGAAATAATATTGCCCAACCTGAGCATAAATACTTAGTCTGGATTGGAGGTTCCCTCCTGGCTTCCCTTGCACCTTCTAGCAGATGTGGATTAGCAAACAAGAATATGGTGAAACAGGACCATCCATTGTCCACTGCAAATGCTTCCAGGCAGACTGTAACTGTCATGATGATTGCGCAAGATGAATTGGCATGGCTTCAGTGCTTGACTCAGGAATGAAAACTGGAACAGTGAAAATGTCGGTGGTATTTTTGGCGACAAGCATCTCCAGAAGTTCTACAGTTCAGTCCTTGAATGCATTGCACATTTAATCATCACAAAATATAATGTAAAGAATTGCATTGTCTAAAATTATTAAAGCTCTGCGAAGGCTGCTCAAGAAGTGGGAGCAAATACATAACTGTATAATATTGTTTATATGTAAATTTTGTAGCCAAAAACTATCCTGTTTTGTACTTACCTCTTTAACTTTTCAGTCCTTTTTGATTTTGGTATGATCAAAGCTTTACCTTTATAGAAGCACAAGTGAGGTTTACATCCCCTGGGTATGAAATGGACAGTTAAACTTGGGTGATGCCAGTTCATTGGACCTATGCTGACTAATAAGGTGCCATATTTAATTGAAAAAAAACATGCTTCATTCCCAACATATAAATCCATCTTCTAACAAATATAAATTTTAGCACTAGTACAAAAATCGAGCCTGAAAATAGAATAAACGCTCACATCCATTGTCATCAAACTGTCATTTTTCTTAGATGAAAACCAGCTACTAACGATAGAACAAAAGGTCACAAAGACACTTAGTTACAAATACTGCGCTGAATCCTTTTTTTTGGCTAAATGTGTATTGCGTTCAGTTTTTTGGTAGAATTCTTCTTTTGATGCCCAGTGAGATTTCTCACCATATCTTAACAAACTCACCTCATTACATCTCAGTACATCTCAGAGGTCCTCATTCTTCAAGGACCGCAACTTCCCCCCGCAGTGGTCGAGAACGTCCTCGACTGTGTCTCCCGCATTTCCCGCAACTCATCCCTCACACCCCGTCCCCGCAATAACAACCAAAAAAGAATCCCCCTCGTCCTCACGTACCACCCCACCAACCTCCAGATCCATCGCATCATCCTCCGACACTTCTGCCATCTGCAATCCGACCCCACCACCAAAGGCATTTTTCCCTCCCCACCCTTGTCTGCTTTCCGGAGGGACCACTCTCTCCGTGACTCCCTTGTCCGCTCCACACTCTTCTCCAGCCCCACCACACCCGGCACTTTTCCCTGCAACCGCAGGAAGTGCTACACCTGCCCCCACACCTCCTCCCTCACCCCAATCCCAGGCACCAAGAAGACTTTCCACATGTTCACCTGCACATCTGCCAATGTGGTATACTGCATCCGCTGTACCCGTTGTGGCCTCCTCTACATCGGGGAAACCAAATGGAGACTTGGGGACCACTTTGCAGAACACCTGCACTCAGTTCGCAACAAACAATTGCACCTCCCAATCGTGAACCATTTCAACTCCCCCTCCCATTCCTCAGATGACATGTCCATCCTGGGCCTCCTGCAATGCCACAATGATGCCACCCGAAGGCTGCAGGAACAACAAATCATATTCAGCCTGGGAACCCGGCAGCCCAATGGTATCAATGTGGATTTCACAAGCTTCAAAATCTCCCCTCCCCCAACCGCATCCCAAAACCAGCCCAGCTCATCCCTGCCTCCCTAACCTGTTCTTCCTCTCGCCTATCCCCTCCTCCCACCTCAAGCCACACCCCTATCTCCTATCTACTAACCTCATTCCACCCCCTTAACCTGTCCGTCCTCCCTGGACTGACCTATCTCCTCCCTACCTCCCCACCTACACTCACATTTACTGGCTCCATCCCCGCCCCTTTGACTGTCTCCTCTCCACCTATCTTCTCCTCTATCCATCTTCTATCCGCCTCCCCCTCTCTCCCTATTTATTTCAGAACCCTCTTCCCCTCCCCCATTTCTGATGAAGGGCCTAGGCCCGAAACGTCAAGCTTTCCTGCTCCTATGATGCTGCTTGGCCTGCTGTGTTCATCCAGCCCCACACCTTGTTATCTCACCTCATTAACTACTCACCTCATGCTCCTACAATGTCTCCAACATGTGACTGCAGTCCTAGTTTACTATGTACCTTTCTTGGAATAACTTGCCACTCAGCAAATACCCAGGATCTGGAAAGGCAGAGGTCTCTTGTAACCAGGCCATATTTAAAAAGTTGCTGTGTCTCCAGATAATCTTTAGCAACCCTGCGTTAACCCTCGCCAGTAGTGTAATGGCAGAGTAGCAACAAAGCCATACTTGTCACAGCACATAGCACTTCCTGGCATATACAGCCCCATTCTCCCACCTTTGTTACTGTTTAACCATCACTCCTCTTTCTTTACCTATTCAGAGTTACATCCCATCTAAACACCCTCTCCACATCATCAATACTGTGTCCCCACTGCCCAAGATAGTCAGCAGCCTGTCATTATCATATACAGACAACCAGTTGGACAATTCCAAATTTTATTTACAGCCCTCATAGTGAACAAACAAAATGAATAGAGGCTTTAGTTCATCCCCACAGTACAAACCAAATAATGGTTTTATGATCAATAGCTAATGTGTAGTCCATAATGGTCTGTTACACCCAGCTCCCATCTATTGGAACTGGGTGTCAATCAGGTCCTGCCTGGTTTGTAGTGCCTTGCAGAACTGAGCTCTTGTCATGGACAAGGAGAACTTCCTCTTTGCCTATGACCTTGTCTTTGTCCTGCTTTGAGATCTATTTCTGCTCAGTAGTTCCTCAGCATCCAGGACATTGCCTACTCTAATTATGCAGAACAGAGCATCCCAGGTTGTGGTGGACTATACCTGAGGGACCGTCCAGACTGGTCCAAGCATCAGAACTGCATCTTCATGAACCCCCTATTCTACTCCAACATGGCCCTGGTAATAGATAGGCAGCATCATATCTCTGCTCCTGATCAGTCAGGGGCTTGTGCAATAGTATCATGAAACATGGTTGCAGTGGGTAGCTCTTGCTCTGGAGTCACCAGCATTGTAAGGCGCCTGGATCCTCAAATGCACCAGGTACATGAGAGTGCTCCAAGATGTAGGAGTTGTGGCAGCTGCCATGGTAGCAGGCACACACCTCCAGGAATTGGTAACTTACTATTAATCAAGTGGAAGCCCTTTGTTGTGATGAGCTCGCCAGCATTGTGATACGTCCTTCTCAGTGCCATGTGTGTGCTATTGATGGCACCCTGCTTTGGGGGAGGCTAACTATGTTTCAGAAACCTACTGCCTGGGCTGCAGCACTGAGATCATTATGAGGGAACAGAAGGAACCAGTAAGGTCTTGCACAGATTTCATCGGTCACTGTCCTGATGCATTTGTAGGAGCACAACTGAGATGTCCCACACTGGCCACCCATCACTCCCTGGAAGGAGCCAGCTACATAAAATTTCAAAGCTGCTGTCGCCTTCACAGCCCTCAGGAGAGGAAGGCCTCTCACACCTGCAGATCTCAAGTCCCACTCCAGCATCTGGCAGTTTCAGCACAGTGTCCTAGGTCAGATATGACCTGCATTTACACTGCCCCTCATTATTCCCCAGAATATGGAAGTTGGGCCTCGTGCAAAGCCTGTGCGTGCTGAAGGACCCTATGGCTGCGGCTTCTCCTTCAGCTAGTTACATCTGCTTGCTAATGCTCCTGCACTTATCCTGGCCCCTGTTCTTTGTACATATTTCTTTCCCCTCTTAGGAATACAGCACAGTGACCAGCATCCCACCAGTGGCAAGGTGTAAGATCTTGGTGGAACTGACCTAAATTTGCAACACAGGGAGTGAAAAATGTTTTTAGGCCTCCAAACAGCAAGTAATGGTATTGCCTACAGATGAGGGCTAGACACATTTCTCTACACCGTGAGCTATGCTGCACCCCCATGGCAAGGGCCCTGTTTCCATCAATCACTCAGCTCTATCCTTAGTTAGTGTACCAAGTGGGGAAGGAATTGTGCTGGACAGTAAATAACACGTTACATCAAAATAGAGTGCCTGCTGCATTCTGACCTCTTCTCATTCCAAACTCACAGCAATAATACAACTTTCCATTTACTCAGTTAAGACCATTGTGAAAGGTATATGACAAGTCATGGAGCAATGGTCTGTGCCTTCCACAGCACCTTTGGAAGTTGCACAAATAATGGTTTGGCTTTGACCAGTAATCGCCTCTTTTTAAAAGTCATTGAAATTTCAATATTTAAATGAGCAAACACCAGTTGCATGGTACAAGTCAGCATTTGACTCCCAAGCACCTTCACTTTGCAAGTATTGCAACTGGATGTTGAAATTATTACAAACTAAATGTAGCTGGGATTGACAAATGGCTGCTTCATGCATTTGACCCTTCAATGCCTTTGGTTCTAACACAAGTGGATCTGACACTTTCGCCTGTCAAATGACATGACTCCACCCACCCATGGCATTTTCCTAGCCATTTTCTAGTCCTAATTCACATCCAGAGAATGGCAAGTGAATGGCTGGAAATGCAGTTCGCAGCACATACCATTAGCACTGGGCTTCATCTGATCATCTGGTAACTCCCCAAGGCTCTCCATGACACCTTTTACCTCGCTTTACCCTGACAGTCCCTTTCCATCTTCCCCACCATGTGGACACACACTACATTGAACTTTGCCATCAACTGACCTCCCTGATCCTGAACCCTGACATTATAGCTTGATGATGCCTGCCCTGCTCCTCTATGCCTCCCTTGTGGAAATCGCTGCCGTCAACTGCTCCCTGTACCCTATGTGATTGACAGTTGCCCACTCCCTGGACTGTATTCAGTCATATCTACCCAACATGAACAGCCACAGGCAAGCCTTTGGACTGAGTCCATGACTGCTGGTACCTCCTCACCAACAGCAGCACGCCCCCTTAACTGGACAGAGGACTGGCCCCCACCCAACAAGTGACATGGTCATTTGATTGAATATTTGTGCAGTGTGTTTGCTTATCAGATATACCACTGCTATGGAGGAAGAATTCCTAGAAGGTATTTGAGATGGTTTTCTGGGGTAAAGTGTTGAGGAACCAATCAGGGCACATGCTGTTTTAGATCTGATATTATACATTGAGTTAATTAATAATCTTCTTGTAAAAGAACCTTTTGGTAAAAGTGACCATAGTACGGTAGGAATTACCAGCCAGTTTTGAAAAGTATGGAGTTTACTCTGAAATTACGCTTCTAAATCTAAACAAGGTCATTTATGAAGCTAAGAGGAGAAAGTTGGCAATGGTGGACTCAAAATACATTCAAAAATTGGACAGTACACAGACAATGGCTAGTATTTAAAGAAATAATTTTCAAAAACATATATTCCTTTAAGACAAAAACATTCAACAGGAAAAGGGGCTAATAAGGCAAGTTAAAGGTGAAATTAAGATCAAATGAGGAAGCTAATAAAATGCCAAAAAACAGTGTAAACCTTAGGATTGAATGAATTTAAAATTTAGCAAAGGATGATCAAAAAATGAAGGAAAATAAAATATGAATTTAATCCAGCAAGAAATATTGAAAACAGCCTTAAAAGCTTCTCTAGGTATATAATGAACAAAAGATTAGCAAAGACAAATAAGGATCAATTATAAGGAGAGACCAAGGAATCTGTAGTGGGAAATGGAGAAATGGCAGAGAAGCAGAATAAGCACTCATTGTCGGTCTTCATAGAGGAAGATAACAAGGAGTCTTTTTGAAATAATTGAGGTCCAAGAGTCCAGTGAGAGCATAGAATTGAAATAAATTAGGATTAGGTAGTAAAAAGGTAGTAATGAATAAATGAAAAAATGTTAACAAATTCCCAGAAGCCAATGATGTTTGCTCTGTACTATTGAAAGGAACGGTTCCAGAGATTGTGCATAGATTGGTAATCATCTTTCAAAATTCTATTAATTCTGCAATAGTATCTGCAGCTTGGAAGTAAAAGTATTAGAATTTATTACAAAGATGTGATTGCTAAACAGCCAGAAAATACTTGCCTGATTGGGCAGAGTCAATAATGAATTTTTGCACTTTAAAACTTATTAACTGTTTTTGAGCTGTTGCTAGTACAGTTGATGGCAAAGAACCAGTGCATGTGGTATATTTGGATTTTCATAAGACTTTTGGTAAAGTCCCAAATGGGATTTCCTAATAGTGTAGGAGTAGGGGTAGTATACTAATGTGGATTGAGAATGGGTTAATAAGCTGAAAATTTAGAGAAAGAATCAATGGGTTATTCTCAGATATCAGCGTTTTGGACCCCAGCTATTCACAACCTATATCAGTGATATTTTAAAAATTGTTTGCGTGATGTGGATGTGACTGGCTAGGCCAGCATTTATGGCCCAGGGGGCAGTTAAGAGTCAACCACATTGTCGTGGATCTGTAGTCACAAATAGGCCAGACGAGGCAAGGTCAGCAGATTTTCTCGGCTAAGTGACATTAATGAACCAGATACGTTTTTACACCAAACAACTGTTAGATGATTGCCACTGATCAGTTTTTTATTCCAGACTTTTTTATTGAATTCAAATTTCAGAATTTGTTATGGCATTTGAACCCCCGTCCCCAGAAAATTAACCTGGAGTTCTGGATTACTAGTTCAGTGCCATTATCACAATGCCACCACCACCTGTATTTGATTCTGGGGACAATTGTAATATTTATAAGTCTGTGGGTGACACAAATCTTGGTAAGAATGAAAGTATGACGGAGGATCCAATACAGTTTCAAGGGTTTTTAGACAAGCTGAGTGAATGGGCAAGAGCACTGCAGATGAAATATAACATAAATAAATGTCAGGTTATACACTTTGGTAAGAGGAATGGAGGTGCAGAATATTGCTTAAGTGCTGAGATTGGAAAGTGTTGATGTCAAAAGGGACACACGTATCCTTTCATTGAAAGTTAACAAGCAGGTGCCACAAGCAATTCAAAAGGCAAACAGTAAGTTAACTCTTAACTCAAGAGAATTTGAGTAGAGGTGCAAAGAAGTCTTGTTTTAGTTGTATATAATACTGTTGAAACCACTCCTAGAGTACTGAGTGCCGTTCTGGTTTCCTTGCCTAAAGAAGGATATCCTTGCTGTAGAGGGAGTGGTTTATCAGACTGATTTCTGACATGGTGCAGCTGTCCAATGAGAAGGCTCGGCCTGTATCCCCAGAGTTTAAAGGAATGGGAAGTGATCCCATAGAAACTTGTAAAGGGCTAGACAAGTTAAATGCAGAAAGAATGTTTCCTCTGGCTGTGAAGTCTAGCACAACAGGACATAATTTTCAGATAAAAGGCAAGTCATTTAGGATAGAGAAGAGGAGGAACTTCTTCACTTGGGTGGTGATTCTTTAGAATTCTCTACCCCAAAGGTGAGGGAATCTCACTCATCGAGTAAGTACAAGATAGAGTTTGATAGATTTCTAGTAACTAATGACATCACAGGTTATGGAGACACCACTGGAATATGGCTTTGAGTTTGTAGATCAGTCAAACAAGAGGTGACACAGGTAAGCAACACTGAATTACATCATCACATCTGGTAAGTTCCAAATTTGCATGAGAAAGATGGTACAGGATGAATCCAGTAATGAACCAGTAATAAGTCAAAGGGCATCCTTTAAAATTGCAGCTTAGGAATAATTATAATTATTACTATAACTAATGCGAATTAATTGGAATACAAAGATATTTTGTGTGCATTATTAAATAGAAATAATTGATACAAATGTATGTAGAACAGTACAGAACACTTCTGCAGTAGCTTAAAGAATCATCACCAATTAATGCCTTTAGAAATAAAAGTCTAAAAGAAGTCTGAAGGAAGAACAGATTGTGTTTCTGTCTATGCAAGGTAAATTTTGAGAATATGTCTGAGTCAGCAATCAAATGGGGTAACAAGCTCCATGGGATAATGGCAGTGCTGAACATAAAATATTCTGTGAGCTGTTTAGTACATAAAGAATAGGTTAATGGAGATTTTGTTAACAATAATGATGCAGCATTTGCAATTCAGCAGGGGTTCTGACGCCTACTCTGGCCCTCTGCCACAGTAAATATGTATGCAACTGCAACCAACTGAATGTTCCTGCCAAGATGGAATAACAGACTTTTAAAATGCTGAGCAGATAATTTATTATTGAATTCAGAGAGTAAGGACTTGCTGACTGATCGATTTGTTGGCTAATAATAAGTTTTATTTGACTGCTCACAGAAATGCACCTTAAATGGAATACATTCCATGTGATTACAGCAACTTCAGAATTTTACATTAGTCTTGGGAGATCAAGAAGAAAAAGGGAAACCAATCAACTTTTTTGTAGATACAAAGCATTTACACTTTGCCTATTAATCACACAAAGTTTTAAAATTCTGAGTCCCTTTTATGAATATTTACCAACTCTGCTTAAAGAATTGGCTTGTATACCAATCCGCAGTAAATGTCAACTAATTAAATGAAGGTTCTATTATCTTATTCAGTTGAGAATAATAAACTCTATCTTTACACAAGCCTGTTGAAAATAGTGGCAAATTTGTATTTTAAATTCTATGGTGTTGCTGTCTTTGGCTTTGAGAGATTTACCTGCGTGGATTCAGATGTTAGAAGCACAGTGGATAAAGCATCTTCTCTTTCACTTTTTAACTTTATTTCCAATAAATCATGTGATAAATCCTGCTTCAATCCAATAATGTTCAAACAGTCCCATTTTCCAGTTTCTCAGTTCATAAGTATATAAGAATGGGAAGTGAGACAGATGAGGCCATAGCTGCCACAGTACTGTGAAGATTTTGGAATCCTGTCATGCAGAGTAGCAATTTTTAAAAATTTGAATGTATTTGATTACTGACAGGTTCTTATCTGTGTTAAAATTGGCCCAGCATAAGCCCATCTCTGAAAGGTAGAAAGGGCTTGCTCTCTGGCTCCGCTTCTCATGTGACTATGGCATATAGCAATTCTGCATCATTGGCAGTTGTACCTGCCGTTCTATGAGCAGAAGTGCAGTTAGGGGTCTGATCTCTCAACATAGTCTTCAGTCATAAAACCTCTAAATCCAGCAAGTTTCTGAAAGCATAAAACAAGTGTGTTTGGCACCGGCATATCAAGACACCTTGCACACCACAGCACTGTTACACTCCTACACAGTTCATGGCACAATGGATCCTTGAATCATGGTCACTCCGTCATGCTAGTATGTAGACAGCTGCAGCAATGACACACTCCCTTTCCCCACCAGAGGACACAGAGCCTAGCACCTGTTGATAGCACCTTTCTCACTGGTGTCAACCAAATATTCCATGGACTGTGAATGTCACACGAGGTGATCAGACATAATGGCTAATGTCCTTTGTTGCCATGCCAAACATTTCAAAGGAGAACATCCATGGGGAGGTAGGCATCAAATACATCTCGATTCAGTAACCAGGACTGGAGTTCCTGGTATAGTGTGTGGCATGGGGGAATATCCTGTGCCAGTTGGTAACAAGCTCTCCTGCACCACCACAAACATGGTTGGAGATTGCATTGATTGTGAACATATCAGATGAACATAGGTGCACCTGGATTCAGCACATTTCCACCACATCCAACTATAACCAAATATGGGAGTTCTTCCGTAGAACAGAAATGGCTACTGAGGGATTCTAAAAGCCATGCCTAGGCTAAACAAGGCAGGAGCATATCAAAGAGGACTATGTTGACATGAGACATTCAAAACGGAGATCACTTTGCGTCCACGGTCAGTCACCCACATGATACTCCTGCATGGACACAGACTTCAAATTAAATGTGTTTCACACATTTCCTCCTAATCCAGCAAAAAAAAATGCATAATATCAGGGAGATTGGTCAGACTGGTCTTGGAACACTGTGGCCAAGACCAATACTTGTCCTTTGGGAGAAGGTCATGCAGGAGATAATCCATGCACTCTATTATTAGAGCAACAGAGGCTATGAGGCTCTATTCCAAATGTATTGTCTATAGATGCATCATATAATAACATGTTTTCATTGGAGGGAGTGCAAGTGTTAATTCTGGGGAGTGGTGAAATGTCTGTAAATTCAAAGATAAATTCTCATTGCCACCTTTTGCATCTATCAGATCCCAGCAGCATATCCCTCTGACATCAGGAGGAGAACACATGTTCGAGAGTGGTGTGTTATATCAGACAAGCACACAACCCACTACTTCAGACACTTACACATCTCGGGGTGGGTTCTTGTGTAATAGTTGAGTTATTTGTTTATGTCCTTTTATAGCACAAAAATCTTTTCAGGAAGCTGCTCTGTCTCTATAATCAGGAAGTAAAGCTAGGATCATTCTTGTCTTTAAGGTTCAATGTGTAAAGTAGTGAAGAAGCAGTCTGGCACATGTAATTTAATGTCCTGAGGTGAAATCATATAGAAGTCTGAGTGATTTGGGTTATGGTAAGATTTATGACAGAATCAGATGAGAAGCCTGCTGAGGCCTATTTCAATATCAGGAGCAACTTGCTGCATCTTTTATACATTTATCAAGTGGCAAGGTGATTTTCTCACTAAAAAGTGGAAAAGTGCTATTTAAGGGGATGATAGCTTGTTAAATGCATTATTAAAACAGCAGCTCACCTCTTAAATATTCAGCGTCCTATCTTATGAAATGCACTGAATATGCCAGATGGCAAGAATTCCCAACTTGAAAATCAGAGCATGCACCTGTCAACTTACTGCTGGTTACAAGGAGCCTCCACGTTGCTCTCACCTAAACAGCATCTCATGGCACGATGCATGGGCACCAGCTACCCACATCTCTTGTTTAAGGACAGTGATGTGTGACATTTCCCAACTCCTCACGACCATCAAAGCACCTCTCCAATCCACTTGCAGGCCACTTAGAAAGCAACGATGTGCATAGCAAGGTGCACCAGCAGCTAGCATTGCAAGTCTGCTGCAAAGACACCCAGATCACAGCTTTAGACCAAGCTGCATCACAAAACTATTCACTTGCTTTCTTAGTGCTCGCTCCCTTCGTGCCTACCTGCATGTTTGCCTTGCATCATCGCTGCCTTGACATGCCATGTTATGCCAATTAACGCAGTCAAACAGCCAGAAGCTTGCTTCGCTGTTCAGTGCACCTCAGTCAAGAGGGTATACATCTTGCTATATGACACTGTGCTACATTGCCATGTGCCAGCAACTTATGCTGTAAACACACTTCATGTGCAACAAGCGAGCAGCTATATCTCAAAATCTCAGAGAGTAATCCTCGTTGATGTCAATAAACCAGGCATCAATCAGAGGGTCTTGGCACAATAAGTCAAAAGCAGACACCGATACCGGTCACGTGTCCAGTTGGAGGGTAGGGGTGCTCTCAGGCAGAAAAGCCAAATGTGGGTCATGGTCAGTCCTGTTGCTCCATAGCAAATGTGGTGTGGGGTGGCGTGGAGGGGTCAGTTAGTGCTAACATGGTTGGGGTCACATAGAGGCATCAGCCACAGTCTAGGCACTTCTTGTGTAACACTGTCTGGTTAGGTTGCTCAAGTTAGTCATAGGGTCTGCACGCAGAAAGGGGTAGCAGAGAGTAGGGTGAACCAATTATCCTGGTGAAGAGGAGGAGATAATTGACATTCTTACAGGTACTGTCAACCTGGGTACGACTTCATACCAGGAAGTGAGGGTCTGGCAGCATTGCCCTCCTTTGCCTATTTCGGGGGAGGGAACATCCCTTCTTTGAACCATCTCCTCCACCAGGATCTTGAGTCTCTATCGGAGAATTGTGGCATTATCTTCCCCTTCTCCGACTTGTTGAGTCCATCCTTGATAGAGGAGAGCAGCATCAGAACACCCAGTGCTTGTTTTGTGTACAGTATCCTCTTAAATATGACACAGGGATGCTGTTCTTTCTGCAGATGTCTGGTGAGTGGTGAGTTGTTCTAGGAACAGCATGTGGTGAGATGGGGATGGAATTGGACGTAAAGGAGGCTTCAAGGTCAGGTAGCCTGTTAGTGGGGTGAGTTTGTCAGGAAACAGTGAGAAATCTCACTTCACCTTGTGGTGGGATTCCCTAAAAAAAACCCGATGCGACTCGCACTTAGTCTAAAAGAAACATAAGGTTCACCAGGACAGCTGTGTTGATCACCATGAATTAATCAGATACTAATTACTTGTACTCAATAAATTTATGAAACAAATATTTAAATTGTACTTCAAACAGTTTTAGTTTCAATTGCAATCAGTTTGGCTTACCTTTCCTTACATTGTCACGCCATATCTAACAGAAATCTGAGAACTCATTTGAAAAAGATTCTTCCCTTTGTTTCTGACTTTGTCAAACAGTCATACAGCACAGTAATGGCCCTACAGCCCATCAAGCCTGTGCTGAATTATTTACACCAATTCCACTTTCCAGCACTCGGCCCATAGCCGTAATGTTTCAGGTGCTTATCCATATTCTTTTTAAAGGGTTTTAAAGGTTTCCTTCCCCTACTCCCCTCTCAGATTGTTACCACACTTTTGGTAAAAAAGTTTTCCCTCAAAACCCCTCTAAACTACCTGCCATTTACCAAATTATGCCCTCTTGGTAATGGCCCTTCTAAAAGTGGAATGGCTGCTTCCTATCCACCCTGTTCATACCCCTCATAATCTGATACACCACGACTAGGAGCCCCTCTACCATCTCTGCTCTAAAGAAAACCCAAACCTATCCAACCTGTCCTGATAGGTAAAATGCTCCATCCCAGGCAACATCCTGGTGAATCTCCTCTGCACCCTCTCCGCAATCACACTCTCCTTATAGATAACTGGAACTGCGCGCAATCCTCCAGCTGTGCCCTAATCAAAGTTTTACATAGCTCCAGCATAAACTCCCTCCTCTTATTATCTATACCATGACTGACTAAAGGCAAGAGTCCTGTATAACTTCTATTAACTTGTCCTGCTGCCTTCAGGGATCTGTGGATAAGCATTCCAAGATCCTTCTGTTCCTCTGAGCTTTCCTAGTGGCCTGCCATTCCTTGTCTTGTTACTTTTTCCAAAGTGCATCACCTCACGGTTTTCAGAGTTAAGTTCAATCTGCCACTGACCATGTGACCAACCCATCTACATCTTCCTATCCTCAGAGCTTCTGCCTCACTATTTACCACTCAGTCAATCTTTGCGTCATCTGCAAACTTACTTAATAGCATCCCCCACATTCTCATCTATATTATTTATTATTTACATATATCGACTTAGCCAATTTAGCTGGATTGCTGGAAATTATAATTGACAATATGCCCTATGTTGGGGAAAATATTTATCATGGTTTCTCATTGATCCCCTTTCTAGAACGTTCACGTGTAGATGTGCACTTAATACAGGATCATTAAATTACATAAGCATAAAAAACTTGGAGTTGATGAAAAACTTAAAATACTGCATGTTTCTGAGCTGCTGGAACATAAAGATATGTTTTGCAAAAGAAACCAGTAGATTAAAGATGAGTCACAAAGGATACAAAGTTGGTCGGTTAGATATTTTGCAATTCTGTTTATTTACTTTGGAATAAAATTGCCTGTGAGAAACTTTACTGTGGATGGTTTGTTCAAGGAAAGAGCCTGATTGAATAAGTATTTTGTCTTATTCTTGCCACCTCAGCTTCCACCTTCCTGGAGTAATTCAAACATTAAGGCAGAGCTTCTGCAACTACAACTGTATACTATATGCCACTGGAAGGAAAAAAGCAAGTAATGAGCAATGTACACATCCTACTTGGATATGAATGTTATAACTGACTGAATACATTTGAAATTTACTAAAGGGGCGCTGGGCCATACACTGGGCAAGGTGAATGAGCTTCCTGCTGCCTAATGTCATCAACTGGTTAAATGAGCTGTCTCAGTTCTGCAGTAGAGGTCCCAGCATCAACTATATGTTCACTTGACCGCACACCCGTAAAACCATTCTTACAGCTGTCATTGAAATTGTAACAGATGCTATTTAAGATTTGCGCACACTCACTCCAGCACCTTTGAAAGACTTGGTAAACGCTTCAATGCAGGTATAAACCAGGTCACTGACTGCTAACAGCCCACTCTCCCGTCTGTTAATGAGAATGATGAGTCACAGCCCCATGAGAAATGGCAATGGTGAATAAGAAGGGCACATGCTGCTCCTGTCAAAAATGACAACGCATCTACTTTCTTATTAAACCTTCAATTAATTATGCCATGGCACCAGAATGTAAACCAAATCAGCTTGCCCTGTAGTAACCATAATCCTTCAGTTTGCACCCAATCCACCCACGCACTGCACTCTTAGTGTTCATCACTGTCTCAAGAGCCAGCATCATGCATCAACAAATTCCACCATCTATGCTGAATCCACCATAGCAGCAAATCCAACAGCCCTTTCCTAAGTGACTGCTGTTGACCATTTTGTAAAATAATTGCCTTTGGCAAAAACATGCCATTAGTGACACAGGCCATTGATATTAGCATGGACTACAGATATTTTTGAATCAGCCTGTTCAAGGATGTTAGTACATGCCTTTGGAGCAGGTGGGATTTAAACCTGGGCATCCTAGCTCAGAGGATTTACAAGCAACTTTATCATGGACTCTAGACTGGCTAATATAATTACTGCCGCCAGCTGAAAGCTGGTGGAAAAAAAAATGGCGAAAGTAATTTTGACCACTACAAAAAAAGCCTGGCTGGCTGAGACAGAGGATTGCAAGTCTCATTTTAAGAGTCTGCTCGAGTCTGTAGCAGCCTCTCTGGAGGATAGAGCCCCCGTTTTCTTCTGCTCCTTTACTCATCTGCCCAAAGACAAGTCTGATCCATAGCCATTACCTCCACTATAGCTGGGGGAAAGAGGTCATGAATCCACTCCAGCCAAAACAGGGATCAAACCTCACACTAATCTGATCCACACCATCCATCCAGCCAGCTAACACAACCAACCTCTCCAAGGAGTCCAGCTTGAGCGGCAACATGCAATTTGATGCGCATGTTGTAGCCTGGAGCTATGGATAATGATAGTGGACACTTCAATTTCTTTGCCTCAGTGGCTGATCAGGAATCTCCCCTATTCGTCCCATGTATGCTCGAAGGATTTGCAAGTTGATACCTAACCTGTTTGGCCGTATTACAAACACACGTCCCTTGGCCATTGACTCCTGGGGTGAGGATCAAAACTAAAGCATCTAGTTCAGAAGCAGGAACATGACCCACTATGCTAAAGACTTCCCCTGAGTTATTTCTCCTTGGAAATACACAGTCACTGACTCTAGGCTTACAAATGGTGAGGATGGCTGTAAGCATCTCTTCTTGTATGTGATCTCCTCAGAACTCAGCTGCTACTGTTTCTCCTCTTCCTATTAGCATCACTGAAAGAATAGGATGACTCACATCTTGCGTCTAAACTCCCTGACGGTTTAGACACAAAATGCGCAATTCCTGAATTGCAAATGAGAAAATTATGAAGAAATCAATCCAGGTGCATTGTACATAGATATTAATGATTGATTAATTCCAGGTCCATTCCCCCTTTAAATCAAGTTTCCAATTGCTGTCTTGTATTTGTACCACCCAATAGTTAAAGTCATTGCTGCACGGCACAATACTTCCTTTTTTTGACATTGAACTATGTAAAATCAATCAATCAGTCTCTTACTTGCTTTATGTGTTCTAGTTTGTGGATATTTTTTATTATCAACCTGTTCAGAGTTGTTGCTATACACCTCTCGAGAAAACATGACTTGAACCTGGGCCTCCAGGCTCAGAGGTAGGGGCTCAACCATTGTACCACAAGAATCCCCTACTGTTTTGAGAAGGCCCCAAGCAAATGGATAGCAGCTGAAAGATCACAGTGGGAATGAGGGTGCAGCTGCAAGAACCCTGTTCACACAAGGCAAAGATCAATCCTAATCTGCTTTTGCAATCCTACACCAGTTGGTGGTACATTCTTTCATTGAGCACATTTCCTTAGTGTGTCTTTTTAATTATCTACTCAGCTAATCTGCAATACAAAGAAGAACGATATCTTATTAAATTGTCAAACGTAAAACATTCACCAATGTACTGAAACAGCACAAAACACACAACAATATGCTGTGATAAAATGATGGTTGTGAGCATCTAGGTTATACAAAATAAAGGTGAAGTGCTTTTGCACAGGAGGTAGAAAATATCAGACAAATTAGCAAGGACCAACATTCCTGGCTGGAGACCCAAAAGCTTAGAAGGCAGTGACTTGTCTTTCCTGAGAGTAAATGATGACTGTAACATGGTGACCTAATGAGGGGAATAATCACCTCATTATTCAATCACCTTTCTATTAAAGCATAAATAAAAAAAATTAGTAGATTACTTACATATATTTCATAAAATTGGTATATTTTGACCTAATTTACAGTGCGCTGTGTATGTAACAACTTTAATAGCAACTTACTTTCTTATTGTTAACTTTTCTATCCAAAATCTAGTACGAATGAATTGTGACTTAAACATCTGGTGGAATGTTCCATCAAGCAGCTGTTACATTAATACTCTGTGGGTGGAGGAGCAACAAATGCTCACAAATTTCAACGTAGCAAAAATATTTAATCAAATCTTACCCACCACAATAGATGCAGTATCCAATCCAGGAATTAGTTTTTAATTTTATTCACTACATTGTCTTCTCATAATGCAGTGATCTCTACATTGAAGAGAATAAACACAAGTTGGGTGATTGAAGGTGTTCAGCAAAGCATTCAGTCGCAGGCATAATTCTGAGCTCCTGATTGTTTCCTATTTTGAGTCTTTCAGTCACTCCCACTTCTGACTTCTCAGTCCTTGTTTCTTGGTCTTCTATACTGCTATAATGAGCTTCATGAAAAGCTCAAGGAACTGCAATTCAAGTAGGCACTTTTCAGCTTTCCAAATGCAACATTGAGCTCAATAATTACAGATCATAATTTCTGCTCCCATTCTTTTGGATGGCTAGTGCAAGTAACGATCTTTCTGCAGCCATTTGGGGAGGTAGTCATGTAGTTGTAATGTCATTGTACTAATGTTCTGGGGGCAAGAGTTCACATTCCTCCATGGGAAATGATGAAATGTGAATCTAATAAAATTTGAAATTAAAAAGCTAGCCTAAATGCAACCATACAACTACTATCAATAGTTATAAAACCCATTACTGATTTACTAATGTAATTTAAGGGAGGAAATCTACAATCCTTACCTGGTCTAGTCTACACGTAATTAGGCCCACAACAATGTTGTTGACTTTTAACTGCCCTCTGGACAATTCAGGATGGGCAATAAATTTTAGCCTAGCAATGCTATGAATAAATAAAGTTTTTACAGCTCCTCTAGCCATATTGTGTTTCTTTATTTATCCCTTTATTTCCCCTGTTTGGCTTTCCAACCAGTCTTTCTGTCATTCCATTCTTCTACCCATCACGCTTCCTTTTTGTTGTCTCCACCGATCCAAACCTACATCTCCTAAATGAGTGCCTGACTCTGTGCTTGCACAAGACCACTTACATATCCAACCTTTACCAGTTTTACTGCAACACATCAATTTCTTGGCTAATGTGGTGCCACTATTAAAGAAAGGTTGTAAGGAAAAGCCAGGGAACTATAGACCAGCAAGCCTGACATCAGGAGTTGGCAAGTTGTTGGAAGTGATCCTGAGGGATAGGATTTAATTGTATTTGGAAAGGCAAGGACTGATTAGGGATAGTCAACATGGCTTTGTGATTGGGAAATCACGCTTCACGAACTTAAGTTTTTTGAGGAAGTAATGAAGAAGATTGAGGGCAGAGTGGTGGATGTGATCTAAATGGACTTCAGTAAGGCGTTCGACAAAGTTTGCATGATAGACTGGTTAGCAAAGTTAGAGAACATGGAAAACAGGGAGAACTAGCCCTTTGGATACAGATCTGGCTCAAGGTAGGAGACATAGGGTGGTGGTAGAGGGTTGCTTTTCAGACTGGAGGCCTGTTACCAGTGGTGTGCCACAGGGATTCTGCTGGGTCCACTGCTTTTTGACATTTATATAAATGATTTGGATGTGAACATAGGAAGAATGGTTAGTAAGTTTGCGGATGATACCAAAATTGGTGGTGTTGTGAACAGCCAAGAAGATTACCTCAGCGTACAACTGGACCTTGTTCAGATGGGCCAGTGGGTCAAGGGATGGCAGATGGAGTTTAATTTAGATGCTGCATTTCGGAAAGGCAAATCAGGGCAGGACTTATACATTTAATGATAAGGTCCTGGGGAGTGTTGCTGAACAAAGAGACCTTGGAGTGAAGGTTCATATTACCTTGAAAGTAGAGTCGCAGTTAGTGACATTTGGTCTGATGCCTTTATTGGTCAGTGCATTGAATATAGGGAGTTGGGAGGTCATTGCTATAGCTAAACAGGATTCTGGTCAGGCCACTTTTGGAATACTGTGTTTAGTTCTCGTCTCCCTGCTTTAGGAAGAATGTTGTGAAACTTACAAGGTTTTCAGAAAAGATTTACAAAGACGTTGCCAGGGTTGGAGGTTTTGATCCATAGGGAGAGGCTGTGGTTATTTCCCCTAGAGCATTGGAAGCTTGACGGGTGATCTTATAGAAGATTATAAAATCACGAGTGACATAGATGGGGTGAATAGCCAATGTCTTTTCCCCAGGGTGATGGGATCCAAAACTAGAGGGCACATGTTTAAGGTGAGAGGGTAAAGATTTAAAAGGGACCTAAGGGGTAACTTCTTCACGGTGAGGATGGTGCATGTCTGTAATGAGCTGCCAGAAGAAGTGGTGGAGGCTGGTACAATTACAACATTTAAAAGGCATCTGGATGGGTATATGAATAGGAAGGATTTGGAGGGATATGAGCCAAATACTGGCAAATGGGATTAGATTAATTTAGGATATCTGGTTGGCATGGGCGAGTTAGACCGAAGGGTCTGTTTCCGTGTTGTGCAGCTCTATGACTCTATGGCTTGAATCTGTTTCTCTCCACAAATGCTGCCTGGCCTGCTTAATACTTCAAGAATGCCAAGTATTTTGCTCCCAAAATATTTATTTCTGTGGTTCTGCACACAAAATGCAATTATTGACACCTGGACATAACTTATACTTCACCTTATTTACTGGGTAACTTAGTAAGCAGGGCAAAAATCAGTCAGGATTTTTTCATGTTTGCTATACATCCCCTGCAACCCCCATTCCTCTTTTCTGGTATAGAAATATTAGTGGACATTGTACAAGAACAGAGCTGGCTTTGGTTGCAGTCCCCCCTCTAGTTGTGTAAGCTATTGGGAGTCACTGTCTAGGTTCATAAACAAAGAGCTGTCACTTGTTTGAGTCACAGGGCATAATCAGTGTCTGTATAACAACCCTATGATATGTAACCTGTTGAAATTGATCATTGCAGTTAAAGACAACCATTACATGTAATAATCACTCATCATAACTTTACAGATAATTTTAAGCACTACTTTGGTAATTGACATCTGTGGTCCACTGGGATTTCAAAAGGAAACAATGAATAACAAAGCATTACTCAACTCACAAGATGAAAGGCTAAATAGTTTGTTTGGGTTTAGCTTTAGTACCTTGAAGCTTCTGTAATGGCCTGCTAACAAATATTAAGAAACAATTGTTTATTGTGGTTTCCTGAATCTGTCCATGTAAATACAGTTTAATCATAGATAGAGTGCACATTTGTCAGCTGTCCAGACAGGATTTTAAAATGTTTGCAATTAAGTCTTACATATTGGTGTGAATAAAAATGAAATAAAGCAATTAAGAGCAGAGATAATGTAATCCTTTGTCAATGCTAGAATATCTGAGTTCAGTTAAGATGTGATAAGGTACTAAAATTGATCTTTGTGTCCTAGAGAAACACTCAACAACTTTGGAATATGAGAAGAAAATTAACAGAGGAGAAAGTAGAAATCACATTTTGTTCCAATCTCTCTGTACTCCTTTCATAAAGGTGGTAAATCATGTTAGCATAAAGTTAAATAAGTGGGGGCAGTTCTTGGATATTTCTCAAGTATCATTCCTCACTATGATTGTAACTAATAGTAGTCAGAAATATGCCAGTATCATTATTATATCTGATGCTGTTCCCATCTGGCTCACATGCTTCAGCAGGGGTCACTGCATACCAATTACAAGCAACAAGAATCTCACATCCTTTCTCACTCATTTTCAATACTTTTTCCTATCCTGCCTGAGCAACATCACAAACAATTTTATCAATCTCTGTGATGGTGTCTGCTCCAGAGACAGATGGTTCTCACTTGCGTAATATTTCCTAAATATGGCTGGTGGTCCCCTGGAATCCCATTGCTCTCTGAAGGAAGCAGATGGCAAATTGCAAATACTAAATCACATATTTTCATTTGGATATTCTTGTAGTTTCTGTACAATGAATGTATGGGCACTTCATGTAAAATTTATAAACTAGAGGGCGTTTGATTTTAATGTGATACTTATGACTAGTTCTGCTCTATTCGCCAACAACCAAATTCCTTACAAAGTCTTGCTTAATTACAAATCAATTGTTGCTTCATAAGGTTTGGCTATCCACTACTTGTGTCATGCTATGGCTTACTAATATATGACACTTTTGCCTTTAAGTACAAGATCAAAGAGAATTCATACATGTTACCTTTGCCCTTGAGGAATGGTGATCCACAGGTTAAACTCACCACCAGTCATCTCCCACTAATGAAAGAGCAGCCCTCTAGGACTATGATGATTTTACTTTAAGAAAGGAAGGTTTTAAATTTTAGCTATTGACCATTATCTAGTCATCCATGCTGGAGGAGTGTGCTTGGATGCCAAGTGAGGATTGGCAGTAACTTATGAGGACTCCCTGTCAAATAGCCCATTAACAGTCACTATCCATTCTCACATTGTGTCAGAGAGTCATACAGCATGGAAACAGGCCCTTTGGCTCAACTTGTCCATGCTGACCAGGTTTCCTAAGATGAACTATTCCCATTTGCCTGCATTTACCCATGTCCCTCTAGACCTTTCCTATCCACGTACCTGCCCAAATGTCATCTAAATGTTCTAATTGTACTCAGGTCTACCAATTCCTCCGCCAGTTCGTCCTATATATACACCACTCTCTGTGTGAAAATGTTGCCCCTTAGGTCCCTTTTAAATCTTTCCACTCTCACCTTAAAGCTATGCCTTCTAGTTTTGGACGCCCCTTCTCTGGAGTAAAGACCTTGGCTGTTCAACTTATCCATGCCCTTCATGATTTTATAAACTTCTATAACTTCATACGTCAGCCTCCTATGCTCCAGAGCTGAATAAAGTCCCAGCCTACCCAGCCTCTCCTTATAATACAAACCCTCCGGTCTCAGTAACATCCTTGCGAATCATTTTTGTACTCTTTCAAGTTTAACAACATTCTTGCTGTAGCAGGGTGACCAGGATTATAAGCTATACTCCAAATGTGCCCTTATCAATATCTTATACAGCTGTAACATGATGTCCCAACTCCTGAGCTCAATACAAGTGGAGGCCCCTATCCATCAAACCACATTCTGTTGTGAACTGCCCATGGCAAAACAGGAAGAGTAAAAGCAGAAAATTGTGGGAGAAATACAAATATTTAAACTTTACAGCTGTATAATATAAATTAGATGCATGTAGGGAAACAGTGTTTACATCAAGTAAACCATTTCTGTTATAGTAATAGAACTCAATTATACCTGTAATGCTTAAGTTTTGAAGGGCTAGTGTCAATCTGTAGTTTGTTGTTAATAAAGTGCGTATTCTCCATTTGACAACACAGTATGACATCAAAATTTAACAAATTACTTCAATGATCCTAGAGTGAAAGACAATGTTCAAACCTACTTAGTCTTTTGGGTGATAGGTTATCTATTACAATCTTAATTCTTTATTTATTTTTCATTAAAGGAGTAACTTTTGACTTGCGCTTCGAGTAGGGAGGTTTTCCACGGACAGTGAACATCAAATATTCAAGCAGAAATGTAGATAATTTTCCGGTTGTTTGGTCAGAAGATAATCTTCAATATCGCAGAAATCTTGATATGTATTTTCAGTGAGCGAGACTTCCCAGCAGTAGTGAATATTGTTAAAGTTATTCTTCAAGTATTAAGTTACTTGGTAGGAATTTTATTTAAGTCAGAGGACTGTGGATTCAAACCTCATAAGTATTTGGATGCACATCCAGGATGACAATTCAGTGCAGTACTGAGGGAGGGCTACCCCTTACATGAAATGCTAAACTTGGATCTGGTGCCTGATCCTTTGGCATTAGTTAAAGAACAGCAGGTAGCTTTGATTTCCTGAAAAACATTGCCAGCAGTAGATCAACTGGTCATTGACCAGTAATAAATTTCCAAAGCATCTAAATTAGTTTCTGTATGTATTCTGGAAGATTTCCAATTTCTTGCCATTTATTGTCTGATGGTGAATCATCTCGTGAACGAGACAAATTAACTGATCCATTTGATACTGTTCACAATTTTTTTTCCAACACATCATGCCAGTGATGAATTCAGGATTATAGAAATTCTCTGTTGGTTTTTAGCTGTGGACTTAGAGCAGTATCAGTTTGCTATGTTGATACTTGGGCAATAGTGATGACAATGTAGTTCAGCGTTAATCTTGCTAGCCAAGCAAAAGCTACTGACATTCAAAACTGTTTTCTGTTTTCAAAAGGACTAATATTACAAGCATGCTTTAATAGCTAGAAAAAAAGTTGATTTCATAACTTTATTGGAGTGAAAATTACTGTTGAGGCGATACGGGTAGTCCGTTAAACCACGTAAGTGAAAAAGCAGCCACCCAGGTTTAAAGAGGTCGTATGGCTAAACAAAACCAAAAAGCTTTTTTCGGATCTTTATGAAATAAAACCTCTGACACAATTGCTCATATAACAAGCTCACTGAGCATCAAGAGTTCACTCATTGTGAAGTCGTTTGACATGTTTTTGAGGTAGAAAAATTATAGAACTATGTGAGTACAAGATTCAAATCAACAATATTAATCATATCTTTTACTAATTAATTTGAACGCACTGTGCTTACTTCACATAGTTATAACATTGTAAAATGTAATCAGTGTATATATGAAATCATATCAGCAGTACAGTGTACTAACCAAATCTCACTAATCTTATTTCCAGGAAGGGCATTTTATGATTATTTGAGGAAGGGTCACTCGAACTGAAACGTTAACCCTGATTTCTCTCCACAGATGCTACCAGACCTGCTCAGTTTCAACAGCAATCTCTAGTTTGGCTTATAGTTAGTTATATTTCCATTTCCATGTATTTGCTTTGCCATTGCTTGATCTTAAAAACAAATAAGGTGTTCTACCCTGTACAGTATTAACTTCTTGCCCGCCAATCTATTTAGTGAGAACAAGTGTGCAAACAGGAGGGGATTGCGCCAGGTCTGCAGGGTCTGTGAAATCCCTGACAATAGGATCAGTCTTCAAGAGATTGCTGTCAACCTTTTGCGCTCACTAGGGGTCGTCGAATGTCAGAAAATCAATTTGGCCACAACAGGAAGGACGCGCAACTAAACACCGAGCCCTAGAAACACTCTGGGATTAACACCCGCAGTGCCTTTATACAATTACAAGTGTGTAAAATCAGTGAACCGAGAGTTAAAGTCAGGAGGTGATGCCGGGACGAAGCAAAACAGTGCAGTAACGTTAGAAAGTTACAATTGGAGCAGAAATGGTAAAGGCCACGCTATTTAAGGGCATTTAATCGCCAGGTTACGGGATAATTTGAGGATTGATGGAGTGACGTCAGTACGTACCTTGATAGCAGAGTAATCTCCTTGTGGACGGTCTAATCTCAGAGGGGAATGGGCACATTTCTACTCAGATGTGGCTATACGGTGCAAACACGGTGTTAACGTACCAGCAAATAGCTCTCGGAATGAGTAAAGCGAGAACTAACATAAAAACTCTTTAATAACAGCTTTGCGAGGCTCCTGAACTCCGCTGTGCGTTTCCGTGCCTCTAAGGTATGTGCAGCAGTTGGCTTTTTTTTTTCTAAAAATGCCTATCGAACCCTCCGGAATGTCTATCCGTAAAGGTAGGGATTTTTTGGGGGTAAACCTGTTCCACGGCGATTTTAAAGACCGATTGTGTTGTTTTCGGCTGAAATCTAAAACAGTCCTTTCGACTGGATTTTGATTTTTTTTTAAAAAAAATGGTAAGATGATGGAAAGGTGTATTTTTGCGGCAATCCCATTACTTTCAAGGTAAACTGAGCAACTGTGCGGCTACCTGTGGTTTTAAGTATTTTCGGTGATATATCAGACTGACTCCCATAATATCGCTCGTTGTTGATTATGTAACCGCGCTGAAAGGTTAGAAAACGCCGTGCAGTAGATACATGCTAAAAGGATGAGTTTTAAACCGGCTGCCTATAGGTTGCACTTCGAGGGATCATAATGTCACTTAAAATTGACATTTGCTGTTGCCTTTTTTATGTAAAACTAAATAAACCCAATGTAGGACAGGCGCTGAATTTTTCAATATTCTAGCATAAATTTGTTCATACCAATGTTGTTCACGCGTTTCAACAAACTTCTATGATATAGGACGAAAATTCTACTTGGATCACAGTCTATATGATCAGGCTGTAAAAACTTTCACCAAGAGGTAACGCACCGACATTGGCTACTAATAAAAAGCGTGTAAGGCTGCGATATAAATGGGTCGCGGCGATCAGACTTCAGCAATTTACGATTCATTATTGCCTGATCTGCTGACATCTCTCTCTCTCTCTCACACACACACAAACACAAAGGACTCATCTCAATTTTTGTTTTAAGGGTATAATTTGATAGACGAGACGATGCGTCAATGAGACAGTTACCAGAGACAGTTAAGGATTTAATCATTACTTGCTTCAGTTCCTATCTTGACTTGAACCGCTTATGGTTTTACCCTTCCCCCAACCCGGTGAAAAGCGATTAGACAGATATGAACTTGACTTAGCAGCCCGTTGCAACAGATCTAACTGGCATATTGTTCTTACCGTACTGTTTAGATTTGTTTTTTTTTAAATACAGGACTAGTTAGTTATCCGTATGGGGCTGGTATGCTGAGAATAACTTGCTGTTATGAAGTGATTTTAGCACAGCCCTCACACAACAGCCAGCGCTGCTCTAGTCGCTGTGTATACCACGTCATGAGTGGTTCAAGAACCAGGCGGCGTTTCTAGCGACACCGTCGAGGCATCTTTCACCTTCTCGCAAGATAAGCGAAGACGAAGTGCTTTGTTTGAATGAATTCTAGCAGCATGGGAATACCCTCATGTCACTTCCGTTTCACTGCAACCCGTGTAAAACATCTTGAAAGCTTAGGTAATCAGTCCCATTACTTCTAAAATGAATAACATTAGAAGGTCGGAGGTTAAAGACCTATTGCAAAATTCACATCACTTCTTACTTGAAAATCATCACCAGTTTGAGAATTTGTTCTGCCTACACATTAAGTATCAAAGCATAAAGAGCTCTTTTAACTGAAGCTGATGTGAACAAACGACATCATTTTGTATTGTTATGATCTCCAAAAGCACCCTGGCTTTTAAAAGCAAATTTGAACTCCCCGTTTAGGATGGCATGACAAGATTTCGTTTTGGGATTTTTTTTTACTGTGATAAAAGCATTGGCTGAACGCCACCTTTGCGGTAAATGGACAGTTTAAAACCCAATTATTCACAACTTGGGTTTCTCAACACGTTGCCACTTCGGAGACTCAGTCTATTCACTGTTAGCGCACACATTGCTGCCACCAGCTCCAAGTGTAAACATCTTGCACTTCTTCCTATTAAAGTTATGTGCTATCTCTAACAATAAAACTGCGCATGCTTGCTGTCAGGTGGACTTAAGAGCTTAAGTGAGATGGCGCTTAAATTTTACTTTAATTAAGAACACAACCCCAAAACCTAAGAATCCTAAGCCTCACTAACAACAACCTCAACTGACAGCACTAAGTGAACAGCATAAACACTGTTAATCAGACTATTAACTTTTCTTTGTCTGCTACTTTTAAACAGACATCACTAAATGTTCATTGACAGGTACAAAAAAAAACTAAATATGCCACCAAACTATTGGCCCTTGGGTTGAAGCGTGGGCTGGAATACAAAGAGAAAATATTTTGCAGTTTTACAGATATTCTCAGGTCCCATCTGGAATACTATGTTCAGTCCTCCATATAGGAGCTAACAAAACTATATTATACCCTTGGAGTGAACAGAAGACATATTTACAAGGAGAATGCGGAGTAAAGGGTTAAATGACAAATGGCAGGTTGGATAGATTAGACTTGTATTTCCATAAAATTGGAAACAAATAGGTGATCTATGTGACGTGCTTACAATTATTAAAATTTTTCATGGGATAAATAGTTCAGGGAAACTATTACCTCTTCTAGGGGGTCCAGAACTAGGGGTTACATCTTAAATTTGGAGCTAGGCATTTGGGTAGATGACTCAAAAATGCACTTCTTCATACAAAGACTAATGAAAATCTAGAACTCTCTCCATCAAAATTAAACACCCATCAGGCTGGATCAACTTAATGCCTTAAAAATGAAGGTTAATTTTTATTTTGAGGATGAATATTAAGAGTAAGGGAACCTGGGTAGTAAGGTGGAGGTAAGACACAGATCAACCTTGACCTTATTGAATGATAGAACAGGTTCAAAGAGCAGGATTGTCTATACCCCAAATATAATCCTACATGGCACAGTGACTCAGTGGTTAGCACTGTTGCATAATGGTGCCAGGTATCTGGGTTCAATTCCAGCCTCGGGTAACTATCTGTATGGAGTTTGTACATTCTCTCTGTGCCTGCGTGGGTTTTTTCCAGGTGCACTGGTTTTCTCCCACAATCCATAGATATGCAGGTTAGATAGATTGGCCGTGCTAAATTACCCATAGTGTCCTAGGATGTGTAGGTTGAGTGTGTTAGCCATGGGAAATGCAGGGTTACAGGGGGAGGGTAGGGGGGTGAGTCTGTGGGCAATGCTCTTTGGAGAGTTGGTGTGGACTTGTTGAGCTGAATGGCCTGTTGCCACACTGTAGGGATTCTATTTAAAAAAAAAAAGCTAAGTCCGTTCGGCTGACAGTAACAGTCATATGTCAATCTCATTTAACGTGGTGAAATGTTTCCAAATGTATTATCAAATAGAATTTGAAAATATTTTCCCACTTTGATAGTTCTATTTGTCACTTGTTACAGTAAGAAGTATCAACTAAACACCATGTTTGTTGGAACTGGACAGTTTAAAGCTCAACTATTTACACCCTGATATTCTTAACACTCGGGACTTGAGACTTGCAGTCTATCCATTTATAGCACACAGTTTGCTGTCATTTTCTCCAAGACAAACATTTTGTTTCATTGGGAAGATGGTGCAATCTTTAATCTCAAATACACTTCACGACATACTGTATTCAAGTACATAGTCAAACAGGATTTGACAAAGCACTACATAAGAGTGTCACAAACAGTTCCTGAGGGTCCCCAATTTGATTTGACTTTGGATGAGATATTCTGAAAAGGGCAAGTCCCCAGGTGAAGCATGAACTAGTTTCCCTTTACTCAAGATTCCTTTGGTTTGTCACACAAGGTTCATTGAGAATAAGGATTGCCTCCCTTGTGGAGACCTATTCTGAGTCCAAATAAATTTATGTTTTAAGATGAGCCAACTTAACTGGGCTTATGTTAAAGAGACAGTGAGTTTTTTTATAACTAGTAAAGTGAGGAAAAATAATAAAATCCAACACATTCACCGAGATTAGAAACAAGAGGACAATCCCAAAAATAAGTGAAATAAATAGAATCAGTCTTGGCTTGTCCATGATGAATAGATCATGAAATATTGCATTTGATCAACAGTGACTGATGATGACTTAGTTTCCAGCAGAAAGAGACTTTTGTTTTAAAGCTGCATGCTCAGGGGTGTCAGGTGGACATTCAAAGCCTGAGCTCCTTTACAGCACACTTTAACACTTTGGAACTTGAACCACAAGATAGCACACTGGCATGTCTACACCCTAGTACACAGAGTCCAGAGGTTGCAGTTAATTTTTAACTCCCTCTTTGCATATTATTCAAATAGTAAAACATAAATACTGCTTTTGCTCAGAACAGTGCTTTTTTCAGCTCGCATCATATCCGTAGTCTGTGACCAAGCCACAGGAGATCACAGTTCAGCTTTTTTTAAAATGTGGGCATCTCTCTCTTTGAAGTGTTGCTGTTTGAAGTTCATTTGACACTGTTCAGGTGCAACATTCCATGATTCCTTGTGAGATTCAGGGGAATTCATATAGATTTTAGACAAGTTCTAACTTTACAACCTCAGCTATATTTTGTTGTATATGCTTTCTGTTAGAAACAAAGAAATGTTGTTTAACAGTCCATTAAATAATTTGGGATATGATCTGTTGTTCTAACAAAAGATATTAAGACCGCTGGTAAAAACCAAAAGAATAAAAACAAAGTTGCTGGAAAAGCTCAGCAGGTCTGGCAGCATCTGTGCAGGAGAAAACAGAGTTAACGTTTTGGGACCGGTGACCCTTCCTCAGAACTGATGGTGGCTGGGAAAACATCAGTTTATATGCAGAAAATAGGGAGGTGGGTGGGGTAGGGAGTAAACGATAGGATAGAGCCCAAAGAGACAGAAAGACAGTTGGACAGACAAAGGAGTTGCTAACGATCAGGCTGGGAGGGTGAATAGTTGTTAATGGGGACTGTTAGTGACTAACAGGGGGTGTGT
>JAHRHZ010000126.1:8512791-8534686 GCA_024137785.1 Ginglymostoma cirratum | reverse complement strand
TTTTCTGCATATAAACTGATGTTTTCCCAGCCACCATCAGTTTATATGCAGAAAATAGGGAGGTGGGTGGGGTAGGGAGTAAACGATAGGATAGAGCCCAAAGAGACAGAAAGACAGTTGGACAGACAAAGGAGTTGCTAACGATCAGGCTGGGAGGGTGAATAGTTGTTAATGGGGACTGTTAGTGACTAACAGGGGGTGTGTAGTGGCAGGCTATGTGGTAACAAGGCCTGGTGTGTGGGGTGGGGGGCTAGGACATGGGAGAGTTTAGGCCCTAAAATTATTGAACTCAATATCGAGACCGGACGGCTGTAGGGTCCCCAAGCGGAAAATGAGGTGTTGTTCCTCCAGCTTGCGTTGGGGTTCACTGGAACACTGCAGCAAGCTGGAGACAGAGATGTTGGCCAGGGAGCAGGGTGGTGCATTGAAGTGGCAGGCAACAGGTAGTTCAGGGTCTTTTTTGTGAGCAGAACGTAGATGTTCTGCGAAGTGGTCGCCAAGTCTGCGCTTCGTTTCCCCAATGTAGAGGATAGTGGGGAGGGAGGAGGTAAATGGGCAGGTGTTGCACCTTCGCCGGTTACAGGGAAGGTGCTGTAGGGTTGTGGGGAAGTGTTGGGGTGAAGGAAGTGTGGACCAGGGTGTCCCGGAGGGAACAGTTCCTGCAGAAGGCGGACAAGGTGGGGGGAGGGGAATATGTGTCTGGTGGTGGCATCTTGCTGGAGGTGGCGGAAATGGTGTCTGATGATCTGATGGATGTGGATGCTGGTGGGATGGTAGGTGACGATAAGCGGAACCCTATCGCTTTTGCGGGAGGGAAGAGAAAGGGTGAAGGCAGAAGTGCGGGAGATGGGTCGGACCTGATTGAGGTCCCTGTTGACAACGGAGCTGGGGAATCCTCAGTTGAGGAAGAAGATGGACATTCCGGAGGCTCCCTTGTCGAAGTTGGCCTCATCTGAACTTTTGCGACAGAGACAGAGGAACTGAGAAAATGGGATGGAGTCTTTACAGGAAGTAGGGTGTGAGGATGTATAGTCCAGGTAGCTGTGGGAGTCAGTGGGTTTGTAATGGACATTAGTGGCCAGTCTATCCCCAGAAATGGAAACAGAAATGTCGAGGAAGGGAAGGGAGGAGTCAGAGATAGACCGGGTGGAAATTGGAGGCGAAATTGATGAAGCTTTCCAATTCTAGACGAGAGAGGGAAGCAGCACCAATGTATCTGAGAAAGAGTTGTGGGTGGGGCCCGGAATAGGACTGGAACAAGGAATGTTCCACGTACCCCACGAAGAGACAGGCATAACTAGGGCCCATGCGGGTACCCATGGCAACCCCTCTTACCTGAAGAAAATGAGAGGAGTTAAGAGAAGTTGTTGAGGGTGAGGACAAGCTCAGCCAAGCGGAGGAGGGTGGTGGTGGGTGGGGGTGGTTCAGGTCTTTGCTCCAGGAAGAAGCGGAGAGCCCTAAGACCCTCCTGGTGGGGAATGGATGTTTAAAGGGATTGCACATCCATGGTAAAGAGGAAGTGGCTGGAGCTGGTATACCGGAAGCTTTGAAACCGACATTAGGCGTCAGATGAATCATGGATGTATGTGGGTAGGGATTGGACCAGAGGGGAGAAGACTGAGTCAAGGTAGGAAGAGATGAGTTCTGTGGGGCAGGAGCAGGCTGAAACAATGGGTCTACCGGGACAGTCCTGTTTGTGGATTTTTGGCAGGATGTAGAAACGAGCTGTGCGGGGTTGGGGGACTAATAGTTGGGAAGCGGATGGGGGGAGATCACCGGATGAAATGAGATCCGTAACCGTAGTGGATAGAATGGCCTGATGTGCCATGGTGGGGTCATGGTCCAGGGGAAGGTAGGAGGAGGTATCTGAGAGCTGGCACTCAGCCTCTGCAAGATAGAGGTCAGTACGCCAGACAACAACACCACCCTTATCGGCAGGCTTAATAACAAAGTCAGGGTTAGATCTGAGTGCACGGAGTGCAGTCAGTTTGGAGGGAGATAGGGTGGATTTGTTGAGAGGGGCAGTGAAATTGAGGTGACTGATGTCATGTCGACAGTTCTCAATGAAAAGTTCAAGTGCAGGTAAAGACCACTGGTAATATGTGTATCAGGAAGTTAGTCTTTAAAGTATATTCTTAAAAGAAGAGAAAGAGGTTGAGAGACATAACGTCAACCTAACCAACTGATGGCTCATGTGCCAAATATAGAGCAAACAAAATCTGGATGCACTAGAAACTAAAATTGGGAGAGTACAAAAGCTCTTAGCGGTTGCTGGATGAGATAACTGAGAAAGGAGAGTCCATAAACTAACAGCACAATACAGCAGATGCTTGAAATCTGAAGTCAGATCAAGGGCTGGAAATACTCAGCAAAGCTGGAAGCAGCTGTAGAGTGAGAAAAATAAAGTTAACACCAAGTTAAATTACTTAATTTGAGTCCTGAATGATTTAGAAATAATGCTGAGAATTTTTCAAACCAAGGCATTGTTGGACAGGAACCTGTCTTGATCAGCAACCAGATGGATGAAAAATAAAAGATTTGGTGAGAGATAAGATAAGAGCGGTAGAGGAGGTGATGGCCTTGTGGTATTATTCCTTGACTATTAATCTGGGTAATGGACTGGGGACGTGGGTTCCTATGACAGATGGTGGAATTTGAATTCAATGACTACGTGTCTTTATAATGACATGAAACCATTGCCAATTGTCAGAGTTTAAAAAAAAACATTTTGTTCACTGATGTCCTTTAGGGAAGAAAACTGCAGTCCATCTCTGGTCTGGTCTAATTGTGACTCCAGACCCACAGCAATGTGGTTGACTCTTAACTGTCCTCTGAGCAATTAGGCATGAGCAATAAACGCTGGCCTAGCCAACAACACCCACAACAACACCCTGTGAATTAATTTTAAAGAATTGAAATTTTGGATGAGATCGAACTTATGGACAGTGCAAATTGGTAGGTGCACAAGGGGAACATCGATATGTTCAAAGGGAATAGATGAGGAATTCAACAATGGATGAGGAATTCAGCAATGGATAAACTGAGACTTAAATTCAGTCCATGCTGCAAAAGTAGAAGGAAATGATCTTGGTGCTGAAGTGTAGCAAGTGGGAAACTCTTACTGGCAGCCACAGTTGCAAACGATCTGCTTCAGCTTCAGAGAGTACACATGTTGAGAAGGGTGAGGAGGGGTAGATTGTTACAGTTGCTCTCTCACAGGTTGTAACTTGAAATTCTTATAAGGGTTATCTTAGTGCTGCAGCAGATCTGGGAGAAAACGAGACATGAAGTTGTGGACAAGTTGTCAAAATTTCAGAGGCTACAACACATTACAGGGCTCTGGAGAGGGCAGTCTGTTTGGAAATAGGGGTGAAGTTTGCAAGGACAGCATAATTTTTTTGTGGGATGTGGATGTGGTTGACAAGGCTAGCATTTATTGCCCATTTTAAATGTTAAGTTAACCACATGATTGTGGGCCTGGAGTCACATGGTAGGTCAGGCCAGGTCAGGATTGTAGATTTCCTTCCCTAAAGGACATTAGAGAACCTGATGCATTCTTTCAAATGACAAATCAACAGTGGTTATATGGTCACCATGAATCAAGTCTTTCTTCCAGATTTTCTCTTAATTCAAATTTCACCATTTTCCATGGTGGGGTTCAAGCTCATGTCATTAGTGCATTAGCCTGGGTTTCTGAATTACTGTAAAACAAGGAAATGGTGGACGAAATGAACAAATATTTTGCTTCTGTCTTGACTACAGAGAATACAAAAAACATTCCAGTAATGTCTCTAAAGCAGATGATGAAAGGGAGAAAGATGAACTTGATGAAATTACAATCATGAGGGAAGGAACGCTAAGCAAACCAATGGGGACTGCAGGTTGACAAGTCCTTTTTGTCTAGATGATCTCATAATAATAGGGTTTAAAGAGGTGCTTATTTTCCAGAATTCCCTAGGTTTGGGAAATGTTCCATTGAACTAAAAAGTAGCATTATAACCCTTCTTTTCAAGAAAGGAGTGAGCCAGAAAAATACGACTAACATAAGTAAACTAAAGGCCAGTTAGCTTGAGGTCTGTCATGGGTATTGGTGTTAGAATTAATTATTAACAAAATTTTATCAGCACACTTAGAAAAACCCAGGGTAATTGGGGGAGTCAGTATGGTTTCAAAGGAAAATCATGTTTAACCAACTTTTTGGAGCTCTTTTGAAGGAGTAACATGTGCTGTGGATTAAGGAGGGTCTGTAAATATACTGTACTTGGACTTCCAGAAAACATTTGATAGGGTTCCACTAAGGTTGTTGCAGAAATAGACACTCGTGATGTAGGGACATTATATACTGGCATGGATAAACGATTGCCAGAAATTAGCACCATCTGACAAATGGAATCTTTTAGGAGTCTGTGCAGGGGCCTTAATTTTTACAATTTACATAAATGTCTTGGATGAGGGAATGTTGGGTGTGATCGCTAAAATCACAAATGACACTGAGGTAGGAAAATAAGTTGAAGAAGACATAAGAAGGTTACAGATGGATACGGATCGTTTGAATCTGTGGGCAAAAATCTAGCAGATGAACTTCATGTGAGAAAACGTGAAGTCGTTCACTTTAGCAAGAAGAACGAAACAGCAGAGAACTACATAAATGGAGAAAGACTGCAGAATTCCAAGGTGCCAAGATATTTAGGTGTTCTGGATTGAGTCACACAAATGTGTGGTATGTAATCAAAAACGCTAATGGAATGATAGCCTTCATTTCAAGAGAAATTGAACATTAGCCATGTTATGTTTCATTACACAGGATATTGGTGAGTACATATCTCAAAATATGTGTGGACTTTTGGTCTCCTTATTTAAAGGAAGGATGTACATGCATTGGAGGTGGTTCAGAGAAGGTTTAATAGCTGTATTAAATGAGAATAAGATGGACAGGCTGAGCTTGTCTCTGCTGCAGTTTAGAAGAGTGAGCGATGATTTGATTGAATATATTATATCATGAATAGTTTTGCCCAAGTGGACATGGAAATTCTGTCACCTGTTTTGGGTCAGTCCAGAATGAGGGGGCATCCTTTAGGACAGAGCTGAGGACAATTTTTTTTCTTTAAGGTTTGTGCAGCTTTGGAACTTTGCCTCAGAAGGCAGTGGAGGTGAGGTTATTCAATATTTAAAGAGGTGGATACATTTTTATTAGATAGGCTACCATTGGTTGTAGGGGTAAATGGGAATGTGGAGTTTGAAACACACAGATCAACCGTGATCTTGTAATTCTGGAACAAGTTTAAAGTGCTGAATGGTTTACTTCTGCTCCTATTGCGTATATTAGAGTTTCTCATGCATATTGTTGGTAGGGTTGGAAGGATGCAGAAGAAGAGTTTAAGACGACAATTTGTAGTAAAGAAGAGAAACCAACAGTTAGCTTTGTATTTCGGGGTGAGTCTGGAATAGTGAGCAGCTTTTGCATACAAGACCAGCATTTGAAAATAATACAGTTGATCTGATGGTGAAAGACTGACCCACCTTAACCAATCCAAGTGAATGTAGGACTATGTCAGTGGAATGATCAGGCTGAGAGAAAGTGGAGCAAACGGCATTAAAGTTAGAGCTGAGAGCATGATTGAACAAATAGGTAGCTAAAGAAAGAGTGCCACAGAGTGTTGGGAATTTGAAAGAGCCATAGTAGATGACCTTTGAAGAGATTGTGCAATACATAGTTATGTTCATGTACTTGAATTTAAAATCCTTCAGGCAGAAAAACAAAATATGTGGATTCCTATCATTTACAAAGGCAAAATAATGAACATTTGCAGGTACTATAACTTAATTTCCCCATGGCATATATGCATTTGATATTGATAGTGCTTATTTTTATTTGCATGTAATCATAAGATATAGGCCAAATGGCATAATTCTGCTCCTATCAGGCCTGCTCTGCCATTTAATAAGTGCTTACCTGATTTTCCTTAACCCAACCTTCTTATTGTCCCCCATAAGCCTCAACTTTCTTGTCACTTAAAAATCTATCTAAATCAACAGGAATATATTCAATGACAAATCTCCACTGTTCTCTGTGGAAGAGAATTCCGAACACTAATAACCCTTAAGAGTACAAATTCCTCCTCAACTCTGTCTTAAATGGGAGAGGCTTATTTTCAAAAACTAAACTGCCCTACAATAGGAAATATCCAGAATCTAGTACGTTTAAATAAAGATCATCCCTAATTCTTTGAAACATCAATGAGAATAAGTACAACCTGCTTAACCTTTCCTCAGAAGACAACCCCTTAATTTCAGAAGTCAGCATGGTGAATGTTCCATGATTATTTTTTATATTGCAAAAGTATACTTTATTCAAAATTATCTTTAAGTACACACACAGGTGCTAAAGTAGTGCTGTACAGTCCTTGCCAATAAAGAAAATAAGAACAAACATTGGAATTTGACATTACCTACAGTTGCAAAACCGAAAGGCATTTCCTACTCATGAAGGACACCATTTACATACATTTTTAAGGCAAAGAGAGGATCTGATAATTGAACAGACCCTCATTGTACTTTGGCTTACAGGGCAGTCTTTCCCCAAAGTGCCTTGGCTTTGGTGTGTCCCTCAGCGTGTAGTCCTGGTCTTTGGAATGTGCCAGTTGGTAGCACTCTGTTGAGGTTACTAGAAGACCAGTAAGTTTCAGGCAAACCAAACAGTATCATTCAACAATTTGATGGTCCTTCAGGTGGAGTCGTTGTTTGTCTCAGTGTGCATTACGGGGAACAGCCTGCAGAGCATAAAGTCCTATGTCACGGACCTGCGAGGGACAAACCTTAACAAAATCTACTGCATCTCTCTCCAGACCTTCTTTGCAAAGAATTAGAATATCCTTTACTGCCATGTGTACTCAAGTACGGAAGTACAGGAGTACAGTGAAAATTTCACAATGTCGCCCCATATGGTGCCATCTCAGGAACAACGTACCTAGGTACAGATCTTAGATACAAAATACAGAAATAAAGAGAATAAGAAAGGAAACAAAGTTATATTACTAGGGTGGTTTGTAGTGTAATTTAGAAAAATGAGAATAAAGTTAAAAAGATGAGCATTACAGTCTTTCAGTAGATCAACACAAGGGGTTTCCACATGTGGTCTGCCTAGGCTCGCAAGTCACTGACAGCCCGCACCGGTCCTCAATCCAACAACCATTCCTGGTTCGCATGTGCCTCCAGACTGCTCTGCCCCATGCCTCCAACCACTCTACCTCTGGAGAGAACACCAAGAGGGAAAAAAGGGGGGAAAGAAAAAAGGAGAGAAGAAAAACATGAAATAAACAGAAGGAGCCCCAGTTGGAGCATCCTACTCCGCCACCATCTTGACCAGAAGTCCAGAAGGAGATGTGTGACTGTTTCTGCACCAGCACATCTGCTTCAAGGGCAACATGCAGCGATGAACAGAGTCCAGGCTTTCATGAAGTATCTGATGGGCGATGTCCTTCTTACCACCAGCCAAGCCATGTCCTGGTTCTTGTTGCAAAATTCTGGTGAAGAGGTATACCGCCAAATGATTTTGATAGTCTGTTCTTGGAATCATGCAACAGCATCCACCCCCTCCTTTTCTCACAGGGTATCAAGGATGTTACATGCTGACCACTTTCTGATGGACTTGTGGTCAAAGGTGGTTTTCTTTACAAACTTTTCCTTGAAGCACAGGTGGTATGGAGCCCTTCAACTATTTGCAGCATTCCATGGTGCCAAGGCCGGACCCATCCTTCACAACATTGGGAACAGGTAGAACCTCAGTACGTAGTGACACTTCCACCATACACACAGATGACCATCAGGATGAGGATAGTGTTGGGTATGTCTTTCCTCCCCTTATCCAGAGCCTAGTACATAGTGTCCCTGCAGACATGGTGCATCTTTGACCTCCAGATGCAATGGAGGATGGCTTGGCTGACTGTTAAGGCACAAGTTCAGGGAATGGGAAAGACCTTACACCATGGGCAGCAATACTGTTAGTACCTCACATCCAATGACCAGGTTGTTACCCGCAATGGAGCGGGAGCAGTGCTCCCATAAGCGCAGGTTCTGCCTCACCTTGGTGATGTGCTCCTCCCAAGTTTCTGTACATATCCCGGCCCCTGTGAACCTTCCATGAATTACTGTCAATACAAACCTATCCATTCTTAAGTAAGGAATCCAAAATTATGCACAGTACTTCAGGTGTAGTCTGACCAATGCACTGTACAATTGTAGCAAAACTTCGCCACTTTGCTCAATTGCCTTTGCACAAATAGCACAATTCCGTCTCTCTTCCTAATTACTTAACATACTGTACATACATGTTAACTGTTTTGTGATTCATGTATAAGGACACCTAGCTCAGCCTCTACTGCAGCATCTGAGGTCTCTTTCTATTTAAATAATATGCTACTTTTCTACCATTCTAAAGCGCTTAGCCCTGTGAGACTGTTCAAGGCACCATGCACTTTTTTCTTCCTTATGTAAAGACGTCTTATAACAAGGGAAGTACCATCTGAAATATTAATTCTATTACAGAAATTGACTTTAATGTTCTTGTTAAGTTTTGTGATTGTTTGCAAGTTCCTACTACTTCTGAAATGATGTACACTTTGTGTGAAGTAGGTAAAATAAAAAGTGTTGGAGAAACTCAGCAAGTCTGGCAGCATCTGTGGTGAGAGAAACGGAGTTAATGTTTCAAGTATAAATATTCTACGGAACTAAAGCGGTTATGTTGCCCTGACTTTCAATTAATTAAGTTAAGGTGTAAATCGGTCAAACCATTCAGAAAATGGCAGGTTCAAACGCGTGTCTGTACTGGGTTGTCTGACCTTACTAGTGACAGGACACTGCAATCGGCATCATTGCTAGGGAGAGAAGAATGACTGCACGCCATGCTCCCAATTGACATCAAGTTTGCCTATTCTGGAAATGGTTAGAAGTCACACACGAGTTTATTGTTAACAGGTTTATTTGAAATCACAAGCTTTCAAAGCACTGCTCCTTTGCTCCTAAAGCTTGTGGTTTCAAATAAACCTGTTGTACTATAACCCAGTGTTATGTGACGTCAGACCTTGTCCACCCCAGTCCAACACAGGCACCTTCACATCATGTTCTGGGGTGTTCATGAATGCCAAGATCAGGACTGGTTGCACTTCCCCCAGCAGTTTTAATTGCCTCCTGATAGCTACTGTCCAAACTCACGCAGAATGTACATCAAAGGTTAAGCTTGTGAAACCCTAACCAGGAGAAGTAGGGAGAAAATTCATGTGGAATAAAGAATGGCAAAGTGATTATTTTTGACAGGTGTAGGTTTTTTTTATGTGCAGGTTGAGGTATTCAAAACGAAGTAAAACGATACTTCAGGATATACACTGTACTGGTTAAAAGACACATTTCCCTTTGTTTTCCGCGTTTCATCGGGACATTGGAGGAAGAGACTTTTTTTTCTACTGAACTATCACCTCGTAAGAAACTACAATCAGCTGCTGTAGCAGCTGTGGATTTCCCTCCCTCTCTCACTGGGGTTTAGTTTCATCATTGAAAGCCAGTCTCCCCTTGTACTCCTCAGCTAGAGACAGAACGGCGTCTTTCGCCACTCCATGACCTTAGCTTTTATTTATTTCTCGCGACGTGGCTGCTGTTACTATGAAGTTCGCTTTATCAAGAAAAGCGATCAAACTGGTCCGGATGACCCTGATTGTATGAATAAGTAAGCAGGATGCTCGAGGCTGCTGACGACTATTATATGCCTATAGGATTTTCGTAAGTGAGCAGAAAAGTGCTATTCCTGGCACTCTGCCTCTGTGGTGGATGTCATCATTGCTCAGAAGCTGTCTAGGTCTTTGTTTAAATTATGCTCTTACTGTGCTTTTGCAGAGTGGATGTTCAGAACATTGGACGCTTCTTCCCACAACAGCCTCCTCATTCCATCCTGAAGGTTAAAAAAAATCGACTGGATTTAACAGGTCAACGAACAGCGGAGAAACAAACTCAAATTACAACGCATCAATTTACAAAACTGACATTAATTAACCTCCGAAGCTCTAACTTAGACTTCGTATCACCCTCCTAGATTTCACTGCCTACTTCTGCCTTCCACTTTATTTAAGTATACATAATATATGATATTTATATCCCATACCGAAACTTTATGGAGTAGATTTTCTTCCACAATCAACTCAATCAGTATTTAATCGAACTACATTTAAAAATGAATGTAATTGCACTGTTACTCACCGGATTGTCTCTGTCTGGGAAACTTCACTGGATTAGTGGATTCGAATACGACTACTCTTACGATTATTATGATGAAGAAAAGGCGGAGGTCATTGATTACAAAGACCCATGCAAAGCTGGTAAGTGAACTACCGATTGATTTCTACTCCCTCCGTGGCAAACGAAAAGACACTTCAGAAAGTTGTACCTAGCACGAAATGGTTTGTTAAACATACAAGCTGTGTACTTCCGAAACGCGGGTGCGTTGGCAATTATTTCATACCTCGTGTTGGGAGCTACTGAACACTGCTGGTTCACTCAAATTAACCACAAAGTCGACAAATCGTTTTCTGACCATAGGGGGTCCTTGTATCCCGACTCGTTTTTGCAAATGAGTTTTTGAGTTTTTTTTTCTTTGCTTTGGATTTCATTCGCTTCTCGGTTAAGGTTTAACTGCAAATATCGCATTGCATTGCAACTTGTCTCGTACATTGGAACATGTGAGATCACTGACCAGCTGCAGTTGAGCTCTGGCTACTCTCAAGGTGCCGCTATATCTTGACAGCGCGTTACTACAGGTCTCGGGCCGAAATCACTTAGGAATTCACAGCTGGGTTATAGTTTCCCACAATGTATCTCGGGCTCTGTGACTGACTGCACGTCAATCTCTGGCTGTACAGTTCCTCACTAGCCCGATCATGATTGTCGAGGCCTTTTACTCGTGACCAAAGTGATATTATTTTGCTCCTTTCGGCATTTTCCCAGGTGGTCTTGAGAGAGTGCGCGCGCGCGCGCCCACCCACCTCCATGTGCTCCTGAGGGTTGAGGGAGAGCGCGCGTGCGCGGTCTCCAGGTGCTCCTGAGATTGCAGGGGAGCGCGCGCACGCCGCGTCCAGGTGCTCCTGGGCGGAGGGTTGAGGATAGTTTTTGTATCGTGGTTACCGATTTGATCAAGGTCATTGAAAGGTTTAAGGAAGATGCTGGCAAAATTTGTAGGATCAATTGAAATGCACGACGGTATTTATATGTTTAACCCAAGCAAGATATATTCACTTGTCAATAAACTGGATTGTTTTAAAGGGGAATGTATTGATCTATGTGATTCACGTAAGGGCAGATCACTTTTCAAAACTTTGCACCAGTAACTGGCGCCGAAAGATGATTAAGAAATTCCCTCATGATGTCTTTCAGTCCAACGACATCAGTGGCTTTACTGGTTTTTGCTTCTTCGGTAAGTAACCCTTTGTAGAAATAGTGACGTATTTTAAGTAAAATAACGCCTTTGGTTTAAAAACAAGGATAGAGGAATTTTGAATGAACGCCCGATAATTTTGGATGATATCTCACTGTTGCTCTCTCTTTTTAATGAAGCAGGGTTGCCAACACTCCAACTTTTTTTTGCATCATCTTAGTTTTTCACTGATTTTTTTTTTCAAGTTAACCTGTTAAATGCTTTATTCAGTCTTTTACCTGCTCCTTCACTTCCAAAGAAGTTCCTGTAGTGCTTTTCTTTCAGTAAGAGATTAGTCCTCCCAAGGTAGATAGTATGCCTTTTACTCATTTACTCTGGGGATGTTTGCAATTTAAATAATTTGCTTTTAATACGTTTATATAATTGTGCTTCCAGCCTCAACCTGGTCTTAATTTAGGATCATATACAGGATCAGGCATGTTATATTTTGTGATTTGCACGAGGAAGCAGATGTTTTTTGCTGTAACTGGTTGAGTGTCGATATTGATGGTTGTAAGCTTGTTGGAAAATCGGAAGTACTCTAGGGTAGTCTTTCAAATATGTAATAGCAATTTTATACTGGGCAAATTTTAATGCATTGCCTAAGGTAAAATACAATGTGACAATTAACAGTTAAATTCTTTCAAAAATCAAGAATCGTGGGCTGCTTTATCAAAATGCTGTGTCTTTCCAGTGTATGTTGTGCAGGTCAGATATGCTCCACTTAAACATGTTCATATATTTTAATACTCATAAATACTGGCTGTGAAATTTGGCTCATTGCTACAAGTACCTGTTATCTGCAATATTCAAACACACTTGTGTGTACCAGGCAAGCGTCTGTTTTCATGAAGAGCGGATCCCCAAAAATTGCAGATCATGATGTACACCAGTGAGTAACACTTTCAGCAGGTACCATATCTGGTAAGGGTCTTCTCAGAATCATCTGACTTAATCCTTAGCACAAAACAATGTATCTGATGTCTCCACTTCAAAAAGGATATTTTTATTAAAAATCTGCTTCCTATTACAGTCACAACTGGAACATCATAGTAGGACAGCTGGAGCAGACTATATTCTAACATCTCCCAGTTAGCCTTTTTTTTTCAAGAACTGTCACTGCTTCTCAGTTTTGCAGGAAAGTTAAGGAAATTTAATTCTCTCATGCCAGAAAGTAGCAAAATAGAGTGAACACATGGCTGTGAGGATGGCAGGCTTTCCCATAGTGTGGGATTAATAACTGTTCAAATACCTCAGTAAATCAATGTGCCCCGGTCTGGATTGAAAACTGTTGATGTGACATTAATCGTCTTAATTTCTTTGCACCCCCACCCCTATTCAAACCTGTCTTCGTCTGTACTGACTGCACTCTGAGCTCTTAGATCCAGTCCTGACTTTGTCATCAAGCCAGCCAATTAAGGTGGTACAGTTGTTGTTTTGGCGTACTAACCTCTGTATTATGGAGGCTAAGTCCCAGCTCTTGGATATCACCTCCTATTTTCCCCCTGGACCATGGCCCCTCCATTGAGCATCAGGCCATTGTGCCCATGACTGTCACTGACCTCATCTCATCTGGGGTTCTCACCACAACAGCCTCTCAGCTCATAGTCCCCCAACCCTGTACAGCCAGGTTCTAACTGATGCTACTTCCCCCTCTCAGTCTGAACTGGAAAAAAAAATGATAAATTTTGCTTTAAATTTCCACCCTGCCTTCCCCTTGTCCTGGTCTATTTTCAACTCATCCCTTCCCTTCCTCAATGTGTCAGTTACCATTTCTGGGGATAGGCTGGCTACCAGTATACACTACAAATCCACTAACTCCCACAGTTGTCTTGACTATACATCCTCACCCCTTTATTCCTGTAAGGATGCCATCCCATCCTTCCAGTTTCTCCATTTCGATTGCCTCTTTTCTGATGATGCCACCTTCTGTAGGGGGTGGACTCAGAAATGCTTACCTATCTTTCTCAAGTGAGGGTTCACCACCACTGTGGTCGACAGGGCCTTTAGGCATGTTTGCCCATCTTGAGCAGTTCTGTCATCACCCCTATCATAACAGTGGTAGGGTCCCCTGGTCCTCACTTACAACCCCACCAGCATCCGTATCCAAAGGATTTTAAAGTGCCATTTCTGTCACCTCCAAAAGGGTGCCATGACAGACACACATTCCCCCTCCCTTCCTTTGTCATCATTTCACAGGGACTGCTCCCTCCAGGACACTCTGGTCCAGTCCTCCATTCCCAACATCTCCTCACACCTTCTACGATTGTATGGGAAAATATAATACCTAATCCTTTACCTCCTCCCTCCCAAGGCCCCAGACATCCCTTCCAGATGAAGCAGTGATTTTCCCGTACTTAATCTGATGTAGTCCACTGTATCCACTGTTCACAACGTGGTCTCTTCTGCATTGGTGAGATGAAATGCAGACTGGGTGACTGCTTATCAGAACACCTATGTTCTGACCTCAAAAATGACACTCACCTTTCAGGTTGCCTGCCACTTGACTTTGATTTTTATTTTTAATTTTATTTTATTGTCATGTGTACTCAAGCGCAAAAGTACAGAAGTATAGTGAAATGTGTATAATGTCACCACGCAAGGCGCTATCTTGGGTACAAGTACCTAGGTATGGAATCTTAAGAGCAAGGTTTAAAAAAAAACAAAATTAAGAGTTAAAATTTGCAGTGTTAATATTACGGTGACACCTTTTTAGTTTTAAGTAAAAAATTAAAGTTCAAACATTACAGTCTCTCTTGAGTGCTTAGCCACGTGGGACTGCACTCCGAGGAATTACCTTGAGACTGCAAGTCCCCACTGAGGCCACACCAGGCCACTGAGAATGCTCCACGCCAGGGTGGGAGGCCACCGTGCTGGGTCTGCGCTGAGTCCGAGGCCATGAGTGTGAGACCAGGAGAAGAGAGAAGAAAGAAACAAAACACAGAAGAGAAGAAAAGAAAGGAAACGATGGAGTGGACAAATTCCATCTGAAGTGTCCTACTCTGCCGCCATCTTCAGACAACACACCAGCATATTCCCTGGCCACCATTTCTGTCACAGGCCTGCTGCAGTGTTCCAATCAAGCTTGAAGAACAGCATCCCACTTTTTGCTTGGGGACCCTACAGCCTCTAGGACTTCACTTCAAGTTCAATAACTTTAGAGCCTGTTCCCATCCTTCCATGTATTTTTAGCTACCCGATCTAGTCCTCTTATGATGTGGGTTGCTTTTAGCACAGTCGCCCATTTTCATATATTCCTCGGCCCATTACAACATTATATGCATTGCATTCAGTACAGCTGAACCATTTTTGTTCTAGTCCCCGTTGTTATTGCTACTTCAGCTTTTCTTCTGTGCTAGCCTGCTATCCATTATTTCATTGTTTCCTTGCACCTTTCGTCTCTCTCTTCCCCGTGGGCTCCATTTCCACCTATTTGTCTACCGAACGCCCACCCCCCAAATCCCTTCAGCGTAAATATCACTTTTACTTGTTGCTGACTGTTCTGATGAAGAGTCATTATCACCATAGGAGGAGGATCATAGAACCCCTACAGTGTAGAAACAGGCCCTTTGGCCCAACAAGTCCACGCTGACTCTCTGAGCATCCCACCCAGACCCATTCCTGAACACCATGGGCAATTTAGCATGGCCAATCCACCTAGCCTGCACATCTTTGGACTGTGGGAGGAAACCAGAGCACCAGGAGGAAACCTACGCCGACATGGGGAGAATGTGCAAACTCCACACAGACCGTTCCCCAAGGGTGGAATCGAACCCAGGTTCCTGGAGCTGTGAGGCAGCAGTGCTAACCACTGAGTCACCAGACTTGAAATATTAACTCTGCTTTTTTCCCCTACAGCTGCTGCTAGACCTGCTGAATTTCTTCAGCAATTTTTGTTTTTGTTTCAATATAGTCCTTTCTGGTCGGGCTGTCAACAGTTTGACTTCTGTGAATGTGATGCTGGTAATGATACCATCAAATGGAACTGTAATTTTCTTCTCCATTTGTCAACAATCCTATATCTTGCATTTCCTCTTGTTTTGCCCACCAAAGATTTCATTACATTCTTCTGTAGACTGCATTATCGAAGACTTCATTGGAGCCCTCTCCAGCGGAACTTGTATGATCTTGTTTTGTTGTGAGCTGGCATCTGCATGATCCTCTTGTTCTGCTTTGGCTGCAGGCCATTTGCACCTCGAGTTTTACCACATCCAGATGCTGCATCTAGCATATCCTCAGAGTATGTGCAGTGTCACTTGAGCTAGTGGCTGTAAATGTGAGAGCGGGTAATACCTCTTTCTCTTTGCTTCCCTGTCTTTTTGCTCTTCGGTCTTTATTTTTCCTTCCGCTTGGAATGCTCCCTGATGAGTTTTCAGATTTTGAGTACTTCAAAGGATAAAAGCAGATGTCTAGGTTGTGGTGAAGCGAAGTTGGAAAATCAAGTTATGTATACTAACATCATTTATAGATTCTAAGTTAAAAGGGATTGTATGATGGAGTATTAAGCTACCTGACCACCCCCCCCCTTCCCCCTCCCCAAATATTGGTCATAGTCTCAGCATGACTGTTCTAATCATGGCAATTCCATTAGTATAAAGACTGAAGCTGTGCTTGTCCCTGTCTCCCCATGGATTTGTGCCAGAACTGGAGTTGTCAATGACTAAGTTTTGGAGGGAAGTTTTCAGAGTCCAGAGGAACATGGATCGAGGACAGGAAGATTATTGACTACAACAGGAACAGCACCTTCTTAGAGGGGCTCCTTGAAACCGGGAGTAGCAAAAGTAAATTGTAGTCCCTCATGAGGTTTAAGATTTGATTACTCACCATGTTCTTAACATATGGATGGTGGTGTGGGCGTAGTTACTGAGCTCCATTACATTTGTCTTCATCGCATTTCCTATTTGATATGTGTTGTGGGGTGTTTGTTCACAGTATATTACCAATGTTTATTAGACATTAACATTGTGTGTCAAAATATGTTTCACATATATTCACACTGCACTTTATTAAACTAATACATCCTAAATTGTTTTACAGCAGTTTCATTTTACTAGACATTGATTCTAATAGCAGCGATCTGTCTAGTGCTAATCAGCTAGTGCAGTTTGAACAGAAAAGGACAAGGAAGGAAAGCTTGTCACACAAAACATATGTTTTTTACTTGTGTATATTGGAAATAGCTACTGAGAGTAATTCAAAGTTGAGAATTGATTGATTACTTCTCCACCTAAATTCAGGATTAAAAAAAAATTATCAAAGCTATAATGTGGATTATTTCCAATGCTTAACAGCCTGGAATAGCACAACTGGAAAAAAAAAGGCTTGTCGCCATGCAGCTGACAAAATTAACCATATCAAGATGTGCTTTTTCAGTCTAAGAATATTAACATTGAGTGGATTTTTTTATGATGTATTCTGACTCCTGTGTTTATAGTATGTGATAAACAGTTCAAAGTTTACAATAAACAGTCAAGTATTAAATAGGTTGGGTGCCTAACATCTGCAATATGCATGTTGATTTGGTCAGCAAAATGAAGTTCTTAGTTACAGATCTGTTATGTGAGATCACATCCATTTTTAGGTTAATCCTTTTTGTAATGTCCTTATTGAAATAATTACTGTTTTGAAAATGTAACTATATCTGAAAACTGTCCTTTAAAGCAATTTATATCTTGGTCAATATGAAAGTTGGTGACTGTGAACGCAGCTCTTGGTGAGCAAAAGAGAAGTGTGTCAGCAAATTGTTGGGATTTATAGCTGTGCAGAATAGCAAGTAAGCCTTATCAGTTTTATCCATTCAAACACTGTTCAACTTCGGCATCAGAATTTCAAATGAACTAAGGATTGCTTCGAAGTGTTTGAATATAATTTTCAGTAAAAGTATGCTATTATATTGATTTGCTTAAAGGGAACAAAACCACCACTTGCAGCAAATCCTTGTATGACATTGAATTTGAATTTTTTTTTTAAAAAGTGTCTAGTTTAAAAATGAGCTGTAATCAGCAACACTGCAATTTTTCGCCATTTATTAAAGTAAGACTGAAAAAAACTGAAAAGTAGAAATGTAACTAAAAATGCTGGAAATGCAAAGTGGGCTGAATTTTTACCATAGGTGGAAAACAGGACTCTAATCTGGTTTTGGGTCAGAAACCAAAGTCTGTTGGGAAACTTACTATAAAATTTGGATTTTCATGGGTATTCCCTTAATTAGTTTGGAATAGAGACTGTGTTCTAATAAAGTGGGAATTTGTTTAGGTGTCCAACAGCAGCCATTGTTGAGGCTTCTGGTTATCTGAAGGGAAGGCTGATCGTGTCAAATCCTTCCACTTTATTAGAGAAAAGTTCATGTCATGGGATTTGGAGGCTTTGTAATTAGGAAGGACTAATCCTTGCTGTTTTAATGCCAGCCTAGATCTAATGAAGGAAACCATGAGGGAGATATAGGAAATTCCATACCCAGGTTCTGGCAGGATGCCATTAGTGGTGCAGAATGGGCAACCATCGGTTTCTTCATTCACCTTTTCACATTTCCCATGTCCTATTTCATCTGCCATATTTTTACCCATTCAAGCTGTGATCAAGTCTTGTCAGATGCTCTGCATCCTCCTCACAATTTGCTTTCCTACCAATATTTGTATCATAAGCAAATTTGGCTGCAGGACACTCTGTCCTTGCACCCTAGTCGTTATAGTTTGTAAATAGCTTGGAGCCAGCACTAATTCCTGTAGCACTCCACTAGTTACAGTTTGCCAACATGAAAATGACCCATTTATCCTGTTGCTGTGTTTTCTGTTAGATAGATTAATTGTCTCTTACTAGATCCTTATCATCCATGATCTGGACAGGTTGGGTGAATGGGCAAATCAATGGCAGGTGCAGTATAATTTGGGTAAATGTGAGGTTATTCACTTGGAAGCAAAGACAAGAAGGCAGATTACTACCTGAATGGTTGTAAATTGGGAGAGGGGAGTGTGCAGCGGGACCTGGGTGTCCTTGTGCACCAGTCACCGAAGATAAGCATGCAGATGCAGCGAGTGATTTTAAAAAAGGTAAATATTGACCTTCATTGTGAGAGGTTTTGAGTACAAGAGCAGGGATGTGTTGTTGCAGTTATATAGGGCCTTAGTCAGGCCACACCCAAAATATTGGGTGTAGTTTTGGCCTCCTTTTCTGAGGAAGGATGCTCTTGCTCTCGAGGGAGTGCAGCGAAGGTTTACCAGGCTAATCCTGGGGATGACGGGACTGATATGAGGAGAAATTGACTAGGTTAGGATTGTTTTCACTGGAATTCAGATGGATGAGGTGGGGAGAAATCATAGAGACTTAAAATTTTAACAGGACTAGACAGGGTAGATGCAGGGAGGATGTTCCCGATGGTGTGTCCAGAACCAGAGGTCACCATCTGAGGATTTGGGGCATACCATTGAGGGTGAAGATGAGGTGACATTTCTTCACCCAAAGAGTGAGCCTATGGAATTCATTATTACAGAAAGTAGTTGAAGCCAAAACATTGAATGTCTTCAAGAGGCGGCAAGATATAGCATTTGGGGTGAATGGGGTCAAAAGTTATGGGGAAAAAGCGGGATTAGGCTATCGAGTCGGACAGTCAGCCGTGATCATGATGAATAGCAGAGCAGGCTCAAAGGACCGAATGGCCTCCCCCCTCCTTTCCTATCTTCCATGTTTCTATCCTAACAAACCTCTCCTAAAAGATGGTGATGCAGTGAGTACAGCAAGCCACTTCAATGTCCACAAACACTGCTGGAGGGTTTCGGAGGACACCACCACTCTGAACCAGGCACCTGAACCACATCTTCAGAAGTCTGATGACCTGTTTAATCAATGTCCTGCTGAGCAGGTGGCATTGGGTATATTTCTCCATCTGGGAAATCTGTAGAGGCTTAGTAGCTATGTCTGAAAGGACATCTTGTAGCTTAAGATCCATCCACCCACTCTGGGGTTGGAATAAAGGTCTAAAGCAGCTTGGACTAGCTGAGGGTGAGGGAATCATGTCAGCTGACAAAATGAGGAAAAGTAGTGAAGAAGCTCTGCCCTTTCCTGTTTTTACACTGGGGCATAACAAAAGTTAGCAATTTTTAAAAAATGTACAGAATTCTCCAATTTTACCTGTCTTTCAGACCCCTACTGACAATGCATGGGCTTAGCTTCTGTACCTAACAAGACTTACTACTTATTATAAATAGGCTATAGTAAACAATTTTGAGCTCTTGGCACATAACTGTATTGCTTAAAACTCCAATCCCCTTGTAAACATACAAGTAAGATTGACCCTTGCTGTTTAGATGCCAACCTAGATCTAATGTGAGAGGCTGTGAGGGAGACACAGGGTGTGTGGGGGGATGGGAAAGAAACTTGGTTATTATGGGAAACAGCAAATGTTGGGACTCGTGTTTAATGGTCCTTGTCCAAAACGTTGACTGAGATGATTCCTGTGCTGATCAAAATGCTGTTTCTTGATCATCCGTCTCCTGATGCTTTCACTTGTTAATAGGACGCCAGGATTGGTTCACACTTATAGAAGTATTTATTGAGTCAAAGCTTACGGAAACTGCTGAAGAAGCAATGAACTAATTTTCTTCAGGCTTAAGTCACAGTGTGGAGCTTGAGGAACGCAGCAGGTTAGGCAGCATCAGGAGTAGGAAAGTCAACATCTCCCCAGTTCTGAAGAAGGGTCCCGACCTGAAACGTCGACTTTCTTACTCCTCTGATGCTGGCTGTCCTGTGATGACTGACTGTGACACTGTGACTCCAGCATCTGCAGTTTTTGCCATCTCTGAGTGACTTCTTCAGGCTTAAAGTTGTTTTTACTGTAGAGAATGGAGACAGCTGCTGAGATTGCAGACATGTAATGGCTTCTCACTGCACCAAGCTGTTCAGCCACCTGGAAACCAATCAGATAAGTAGGTGTTGGCAGGCAGAAAGCCTTTGGTTTATGGACAAGTGGCTAATTATCAAAAACAATCTGCTACTTGTTTTCAGCTGAATCACCATTTGTACACCGCCTTTGCCTCTCACTCATCTACTTGAACCACCAGCTGTGTAAAGAGTACTTAACATGATGTTAGGGTGCTTGCTTTCAGAAAGTGCTGAAATCCCTCAGCAAAACTTTTTTTAAAACAGTACTTGGTTGATAGACCTCTCTGATCTTGATTTCTTTCTTTCTCTCTCTCTCTCTCTCTCTCTCTCTCTCTCTCTCTCTCTCTCTCTCTCTCTCTCTCTCTCTCTCTCTCTCTCTCTCTCTCTCTCTCTCCCTCCCCCCCCCCCACCCCTCCCACATGAACATAGAACCCCCCGCCAACCCTGACTGCCGTGCAATTGAGGTCTACTGTTGCGGAAATACAGCAATGCAGGCAAATCCTAAAGTGAAGTTACATGTGCCATTCCAGGAATGTACAGTCCTGCTTTGATAAAGATTGTGTCAGTGATATTGAGATGAAGTGGCTTGCAGCTGCTTTTGAGATGTCATAAGGAATGTAGCTGATTCTTGGAAGGGAATGGAAGTGAAGCAGCTCAGGCCTCAGTGATTTTGGCCACTGGAAATGCGTAGTGATTAGTGCTGCATGTGTGAGGTCTTTGTGATGAAAGCACAGATGTCACTGACCACCTGCCTGGAGAATTGCAGTTTGCAGTGAATCCTGTGATTAGGTCCTTTTCGGGCAGCACTGGCCATCAGTCCGACATAATATGGCTTCTGAGTCTTTTCTGCCCTTCCATGCCTTTATGTTGCTCTGGGTTCTGTCTTTCCATGTTGCCCCTGTATTATCATTGGCCCGAAGTTCAGCAGTCTTGTCCTCATTGCCAGCACAAACTTTCCTTTTAACCAGTTGGATGCCCAAGTGTCCTTTGATGCCTCTGTCCCTGTTTTTAATCTCTGTTTTGCTACTGAAATGTTACTCCTGTCTTGGCTAACCCAGTTCAAAGGCCAGGCACTAATTGCCCAATGTCACTCACCTCACCTGTATTGCACCAAGGACACCTCATGACTAATATTGCACTCTCTCTTTGTCCTGCTAACTGTCTGTCTGGGGCTTAGTCACAGCTGCCTCAGAACAACAACCTAACGCCCCATTCTGTATCTGCTTTGATGCAGCCAATCTGTTTGATTGGGTGTGATTTTCTGTTCTGCTCTTCATGCACGAGTGATATTTCCTGTCGTGTGTTCAGTTCCCTGATGCTGCCGAGCACTAATAATTTTTGAACTCCCTGCCTTCATTCTTTGAGGGACATTAAAAATTCAGTCCATCATGACAGGCTAAATTGACTCTAAAATAAAAAAAATGACCGGTACCATATTTTGGGATAAAAGGTACTGCAGATGCTGGAGAACCCGAGATAACAAGCATGGGGCTGGATGAACACAGCAGGTCAAGCAGCATCATAGGAGCAGGAAAACTTGACGTTTTGGGCCTAAACCCATCT
>JAHRHZ010000126.1:8490158-8512391 GCA_024137785.1 Ginglymostoma cirratum | reverse complement strand
AGCAGCATCATAGGAGCAGGAAAACTTGACGTTTCGGGCCTAAACCCATCTGATGAAGGGTTTAGGCCCGAAACGTCAAGTTTTCCTGCTCCTATGATGCTGCTTGACCTGCTGTGTTCATCCAGCCCCATGCTTGTTATCACCATATTTTGGGTATTGGACTGTTGTCAGAATTTGGCTGATACCAAAGAACGGTTACATCTGGACGTAAAATGGGCATTGGTGTTGTCTTTGTGCAGTGTAATTTAAATAAGAAGCAAGAAATATCTGACTAGATGGACAATTGAAGGGGATTAACACCAGGGTGATAAAAAGTGACCTGGGAGCTTAGATACCAACATTGGCAAATTATTCTTCCATCTGCAGGTGGGTTATCAAGATGGGTTGGGTTCTGTCTGTCTGCATGGACACTTATTTAATGATAGCTTATAGGTAGCTTCTCATAACATGGGGAAAAGCCTACTCTAAACAAAACTGAGTTGTAAGCACAATCCTTAGTCAACTGTAAGTTTTTTTTTGTTTAGTATTATGTTGATGATTTGTGTCCACGCCATAGTTTAAACAGGATTAATGCAATCTGTGAGAAACTTTGCTGCATTGCAGAAGTGCTTGTGATAACAATAGTCCTGCAGTGAGGAAGTGTTGTAGAGCATCATGGACTGAATGCTATTGTAAGACTTAAGTGACTATTGCTGAAGTTTCATATTGTTCCAAGCACACAAGTGATTAAATCACAGCAGTAGTTTTGGTTTAATTGCTAGTCACTTTAAATACGCATGGTTCTCAAACTTTTGGTTTTTCTGTTTCAGAACTGTAAAGTTGGGAAATTTGAGCAAAGTAAATTTAAGTGCACATCTCTTAAAATTTGGTCATTACATAATTGTGGCAGTTACAATCCATTTTAATTTACCTAAAGTCTACCTTGTAAAAGCGACCATTATGGTGAACAGTTATTGATTTATTCAAGGCTGTGATAAATTTAACACCTTTAACATCTTGCTCATGTTTTCAATGTAGTGCCTAATTTTGACAAGTTACAAGACTAACTGCTATACCATAAAATTCAACCAACACTGCATTAATCACTATTCTCCCAGTAACATTATTTTAAGACTTTTGGAAACTCAATTCAGGGGACTAAAATGATTTGACATTCTTATGGGTAACATTAATTGAACTTTATATGTTTTGAACTAGAGCACTGAAATTGTGCTCTCTGTTTTGAAAATCATGAGGAACATGAATTTGTCAGTGCGTTCTAGCAATTCATTATGCATGTTTCCAATGGACATCCTTGGTTTGTGAAAGGATTGCGGTTGCCATACCAATTGTTGAGAACAGGCTGTTAACCACCTAGTAGATAACACTGTTAAGATTTGGATTTTTTTTTGTTTGCGTTTATGCCTCTGGTTTTCTCCTATCCTTCCCTTCGGACCACTTGGAACAATTTTGAAATGGCACATATTGCACCTTTTTATAGGATTGTGCATTATCAATCTAATTGCAATTTCTGCCAATGTTGGTTTTTTATTGCATCAGTGAGCTGCTGATTTAATGTAGTCTGTTTATATCACCCCACAAAGTCAAAACTACTCCCAAAAGGAATGAGATTCATGTGTACCCATCCAATTAACTATGCTTTATAAGCACTCTCACCTCTGAATCAAAAGATTTTTGAGTTGGAAATGCCATTTTGGGACTTAAATACAAACGCAGAAACTGATACTTTACTGCGGTGCTGACAACATGCAGTCCTGTTGGAGGTGTTGTTTTCCAGATGAGATATTAAACGGAAGCCCTGTCTGCCCTATAAAGTAGATGTAAAAGACCTGATCTTACTATGTGAAAGAGAGCAGAAGTATTTTCTCCTGTTTGCTGCCACTAGTCTTTCTCTGTCAATATCACAAGAAAGCCAGACTATGCATTATTGATGGTGGGGTCCCGCTATGGGCAATAAGCTATGTATCCTGTGTTACAACAGTGACCACACTTCATATGTATTTGATTGGTTATAAAGCTTTTACCTAGATGTTTAGTGATCATTAAAAATTTCATATAAATCCAAATCTGTCTTTATTTCCTTAAAACTTAGCAGATTTAGCAGTAATTAATGGGAATAGATTTGTGTTCAGGATGGTTTTTGAATTACCTGTGGACATGCATATACAAATTAATTTTGTAAAGAAAGAACACTTGATCTTATTTAAACACAAAAAGTGTGGGGGACCGAAAGCAGTACTGATATACCCCACTCAATAATTATTACTTCTAGGAATTTGCAGACTATTCTACTTTTCAGTATGCAGAATCTTAACTCAGCATGAAAGTCAATGAGGGTTCCCATCTCCATTCTGACTGAAATCAATTAATTCAGTATAAAACGGTAATGTTTATGTCTGGTACTATACATTTCATTTTCAATATTGTCCTTTGCATATACTTCAAAGTTCTGCTGCAAGCTATTGAAAACTGACTATAATAGACAATTGATTAGGCACAGGCATCTGAAAATCCAAATCCATCAGTAATAGTGGAGATATTTTTAAGCAGTCTGTTTAGAGATATTATCTCACTTCTGAAGCAGGTGGGACTTGAATGTGGGTCTCCTGCGTCTTGGGTTGGGAGGCTGCCACTGTGTGGTGATTTTAAATTCAGCACAGATTAATGGAATGAAAATCTTTTCAATTGGCTAATTGTATGAATCCATCATGAGTAACACAAGTCAGTTTGTAGTCGTCAGGAATCTGTAGCAGGATTTAATACTTATTGACCTTCTTTCATCAGAAATGCTGAGGATAAATGGGTTTTGGAATTGAAAATGGTGTACTGTTGCAGTCGGAGATGCTTTGGGACATTGTCTGAGCAATATACCTTTAATCAGCAGAATGAAACATTGATTTATAACTTCAGAACAAAGTTTTTGCAATTGTGCTATTTGCTGTCACTTGTTAATCCACGAGAAACAACATTTCTGTGTTAATGTGCTAAATTCATGTACACATCCTGGTATTGTGAAGTCTGCACCCATTCTTCCTTGTACAGACTCCCAGCATCTGTGGAAATTTTTTTTTTTGCTGGAAATCTGCATTTGTACAAGAAACGTTTGAAGTAAACGAAGTGTAAAACTAAAGCCTTAAAGCTGCCTGCTTGCACCTCTCCTCCTCCCCCTCCATTGGTGTCTGGGAGTGGCCCAAGGATCAAATTGTAACAGATTTTTGCCTGATTGCACGGCTGAGACCAGAAACTTAGCATGTGAGGAATTGCATCCCTGTACTCTAGGTGCAGTTTGCAACAGGGAGTATTTTCTTTTCGCCTTTGATAGAAATGCTAGCTCTGCTGTAATAAACTCTGGTAAAGATTCTGTCTAATAATGTGTTTGTTTCTTATTTGAAAGATTTTGAGACCATTTGGGCCCAATAGAATCATCAAATGAAGCAGCACAGAAGGAGTTGATTCAACCCGTTCTGCTTCTGTTTGCTCTTAGAAAAATTAGTCCAATCAGTCCCAAAGACTGTGTGCTTTTTCTACCCAAAAGCATCGCAAGTGTTTGCCTGAAATGCACCTGGAAATGTGCTAGTTAGGTTACAATTCAAGCTTTAGCTAAAAATTGTAATTGCCAAAAGTAAACATCATTCTTTGAGAGTAATATGCATTACATGCATTTCAGTTGCATGCGTAAAGGTAAGTATTTTAATAAAGTTGTCCAGTCCCAGGATGATGGTGTCATTTAATGAGGTTGGTATTTAATGATTGTCCCCTGCTGCCAAGGGCACCCTTCGCTACACTGCTTGTTTCATTGTGCTACAACAAAGCTATTGGGTAGTAAATTTTGCATAAGGCAGTTGGCCTGAAAGGGTTAATTTGAAGCTTTAGAATAGCTCAAGCCATTGAAACATAAATGACTGTTTTTGGGAGGGGAGCTAGTTAGTTGCAGTTTTTTCTTAGTTTGGCTATCTGTTGCTGTGCAGCATTGACCTAGTTACTGTCTCTTGAAAGATAACAATATGGTTAATCAGTTTAGAGCTAATGTAACCTGTTATCTTATATAATAAATTACTACCTGTTAGGCATCTACAAGCCTCTTTTTCTAAAGACTTATTAGTGATTAATTCTTCACCAGTTAAAATTGGTAAGGCCTATAAATGATTACAAGACAAGCTGGTTAAAAGCAAATTTACTCCAAAGAAGATCTGAGCAGAACCAGGTGCCAGGTGCAGGCATCAGTAGATTGAAGGATATTGGTCCATCAGTGATGATGGAGCAGCAATTTGGAGCTGAAACATGATCGTGATAGTTCATGTTTGTTAAACAAACTTGGCTGCTGATGGAGCAGTCTTTCTTGGTTACCTTTCTTTTTTGTGGAACAAAAAGGTGGGAATGTTTCAGCTGAAGAGTTGTCAAATGGACTTTTATAACATCATGTGTTTATTTATGTGTTTATTTTCAGGAATTCACTTTGAAAGACAATAGAACGGTCATTTGAAAATAAATTTTTAGGAAGGAGAATCCTTTCACACAATACATGTGGAAAGCATTAACATGTCCAGTAGAATGTACCTAAGCTTGTTCCATGTGAAACCAAAGCTATGTTGAACTTTTGCCTTTTCAACTTGTGTGTCCAGATAACTTGTAGGCCTATGGATAATGCTGTCTTTTGGGTTAATATGCTCTATCAGTGATCACCTACTTGGATTTACTGATCCATATGTCTTGCTCTACTAGATATGATGGAGAAAGGAATTGAAGAATGTAGTGATAGCATGAGTTGAACTCTTGTGCAAGAAGTTTACATAAGAACAAAAATAGGCAATTCAGATCTTGAGCTTGCTGTGCCATTCTATACAGTCATGACTGATCTCGCCTCAGCCTCACTTTTTTCGTCTGCTCTCCATCACGTTTCAACCCTTTACTAATTGAAAATCAGTCTATCTACTTTTAAATTTTCTCCGTGGGATCCACTGCACTCCTACAGTAGTGAACTCCACTGATTTATGACCCTTTGAGAGAAGTTTGAATAAAGCCTAAATGCTGATGTGGACTAGTTGGGGTATATGACCTGTTCCTATGCACAGAACTGTATGTAGTTGAAACAAAGGACAGGAACACAAAGCTTCAGCAGCAATTTTGTCAAATGTGATGATAATTATATGTTGCTGAACAAGTTTTTCACATAATGCAAACATTGCAACTGTGACACGTGTTCTGTTGACATTATGCCAAAAGTTAATGAGCACTTTCGCACGTTGTTAAAATATAGTCATTATGCGGTTCACTGGTAAGTATATATTGCTGTTAAGCATGCAGTTTATTTGAGGCAGATGTTCCCTTCATTTGAGAATCTATTCACGGTACACATGAAGGGATATTGCTTTTGTATTTGCTTTTCCAATCTGTAGTTCTGCTTTCATCATTATGAATGGTAGTTTATTATCGACCACTCTTTTCTTTTAAAAAAAATAGAATACTAATGACCAATCCATCATACGTTATGTTTGGTGCAGAAGACAAGGTAATGGAAATGTTAACGTATTTTTGATTGTCAGACACTTGAACTAAATGTAAATAACTTCGTGGGGAAGAGGTTTGCTATAATATAATGGATTAGGAAACCAAAAGCCATTCACAATGTATTAAAATTCAGATACGACATCCGTTGTAAATGTGTTTACGTAGTGGCAGATTCTCTGGAAAATCTCTTTCGGAACCCCACAAAAATCCAGGGATGAATGTATGTCCTACCTCAGGACAATTGTAAATTCTTGAGGTGATTGATTCTTTGCTGAGCACAATGACTAAATTTGTGTCTTTATTTTTAACCACTGTTTACATACAATGAATATATTTTAGTTGCCTTTTGGGCTGTTTCATTCAGGAAGTCAATATTATCCTACAGCAAACATGGTTACATACAGATTTCGATTGACAAGTGGTAGTAACATCATACTGCATAAGTGCTAACTAATGACCCTTTCTAGTAAGGAAAATACAACTACTTCTCTCCCGAAGAACAACAGCAACTGACCAAACTTACTGTAAAAGCACCTCCTAGACACACGAACCTTGCCAACTAGAAAGACAAAAAAAGACAGCCATAGAACAACATCAAATACAAGTCGGGGAGCATTGGAGATTGAGGGGTTACCTTTATAGAGGCATAGATAAGGTAGATAGCCGTCAGCTTTTCCCCATGGTAGGAGAGTCTAAAACTGGAGGGCATAGGTTTAAGGTGAGTGGTAAGAGACACGAAAGAGTGCAGAGGGCAGTTTTTTCACAGAGGGTGATGTGTATCTGAAAAGGGCTGCCAGAAGTAGTAGAGGAAGCGAGTACAATTTTGTCGTTTAAGAAACATTTAGACAGGTACATGAATTGGATAGGTATGGAGGGATATAGACCAAACGCAGGCAAATGGGACTAGTTTAAATTGTGAAAACTGGGTGGCATGGGTCAGTTGGACCTTAGGGCCCGTTTCCATGCTGTAGGCTTCTATGATTCTTAAGTTCACCTCCAGTTACCTATCATTTTACATTGGACAGTAGCTCTTTCACTACTGCCATGTCAAAATTCTGACAACCCCTATATAATGCTTTTGTGGAAACACTATCATTGTAAGCACTGGAGTATTTCCAGAATGCCCATCAAAATGGCCTTGTCAATCTTTACCACATCCTGAAAAAGTAATTTTAAAAAAAGCTTTTGTTTTAGTTTATTGTTTCTCAATTATTGCAGTAAATTGGACCAAGTATTTGTTTAAGCATATAATGATAGTCATATGTTTAACATTTAACAAAATCATTTTTGAATAGCTACTTTCATAATTCTCATAACATTGCAGGCAATTATTTCCCAGTTAAGTAAGTACTTTTGAAATACGTTACCTCTGAAGTGGGATTGAAATTAAAATTTTCTGACTCCAAACGTTGCCAGTGAGTCAAAAGTTCAGATGATTGAAGGCAAAAGCTTAGCCTACAGTCTTTCTTCACCAAATAGATCCAAACTAAAGTTAAAGAAGAAAAATTGTACTTTTTGAGAAAATTGAATGCTATGCTTTCAGCCTTCAGTCAGTCATTAAATGTAAAGCACCTTCAAGCTAATTGTCATTTTTTTTTCTCTTTAATGTGTTTATAATTTCCCACCAGACATGTTTTATAATAATTATGCCGTTAGCTCTGGTAGTTAGGAGGATAAATTCTCATCACTCCTATCCAAGCATAATCCATTTGAATGATATAGCTGCTTGTTGTAGAAACCACCAAACTTTTATCCCAACACTACATTTTCTGTGACAATTAGTCAGTTTTTGATTGTAACAACATTTATGTAAAGTATGTTACATAAACTAGGAACACAAGGCTGTAGATAGTATTATAATGTAAAGGGATATCTCAAATGTCAACTTATCTTTACACATTTCAAATGATCTACTGTGAATTTGTAGCATGTTAAGTGATTTTAATATAATATAAGCTTTTTTCTTTAAAAAAATACCTGCGCTATGTTTGTGATTGTATATTCTCCCTGATATCCTGTTAATTGCTGAGGCTGTTTCCACTGATCCTATAGGTTTATTCTAATAGCTTACGGCTGGAAGTGTGAAATGGTCAATGAAAGAGTTACAACCTGCATAAGAATATGAATCCATATACATAAGACAAACTACATTTCTTGACTCTTTTGTACCAACTAAAGACGCATGTATACAGTAAAAGTCAGGCTTTAAAATATCCGGAAATAAATGATGGAAGCTACAATGTAAGATAATGTGGTGCTACTGTTTTCAGTTTAATTGGAAGCAGCTTAATGATATTATGTATGTTCTTGAGAGGGGGAAAAGAAAGTTGAGTTCCACTTATAGTGTTACAATAACCTGATTGCTCTTTTCATCTATAATGAAGGGTCTAGGCCCGAAACGTCAAGCTTTCCTGCTCCTATGATGCTGCTTGGCCTGCTCTGTTCATCCAGCTCCACACCTTGTTGTCACCACCTCTCAGAATCTTGTTTTATTTTAGAATTTCAGCATTTCTTTCTTCAAATTTTTGTGTTGGTGTTGATAGTGCTATGAAAAGTAATATGCCTGAGCAATGCAAAGTATAAATGGAAAGATCTATCCAGCAAAATGTGGAGTAAGCTATGAATTAAAAAAAAAAGTATTGACACAAAGGGAAGGGGAAGGCTTCTTTTTATGAACTTTGGATTATAGAGTAGAAGAGAAAATATTGATTCGGCCTCATGAAGTTTTTTATGGAAATTAGACAACGTGTAATGTGTCAGCTGAATTGATGTCAACTGTCATCCAATGTCAAAATGACTCCGTGTTTCTTTTGTGTACATTTTTGTTCTCTTCCAGATTATTTTTGTCCCTTTTTCTTCATCTGTTTAATTGTAGTTTAGAAGCCAAGTACATCTCACTTCTGTACCAATGTTAATCCAAAGGGTAGAAGTCACATGGCACCAGGTTATAGTTCAAAGATTTATTTGTAATCACAAGCTTTCAAAGCACTGCTGCTTCATCAGCTGAAGACCTTTTTGGATTATAACCTGATGTGGTGTGACTTCTGACTTAGGCCACCCCAGTCCAACACTGGCACCTCCACATTGATGTTAATCCAAGTGGCCCATGGGGATATTCACTGGCATGACCTAGAATTTGTTCAAACCTTGATTATCTTTTCTCCTGTCCCGTGGCAAAGCCTTGTCCCGAGTATTCCTCCCAAAAAAATAAATAGGATCAGTAACTGAGTTGTATGAATGATGAAGGTAACTGTCCATATTATCCCCTCCTGGGATTATTCATTCATGATTTAACATGCTGCACCAGAGAGTCAGCAATAAATAATGTTGTACGTTGAAGGAACGTGTACAACATAACTGAATATTCTTATTTAAAAGTAAATTAAATAATTGTGTAATTAACTTGGTGCTGAGTGAAGTGATCAATGTTCATTGCTGTACAGTGATTTATAAACAAGCTTAAACATGTCAAGTTAGAACTTGATCCTTATTGCAGCCCTCTTTGTTAGGGATAGCACCAGTTTTGTGGCATAGTGTTCCTTACTCTTCTCTACTTGCAATAAGGGCATCATAATGTTGATGAAGCAGCTTTCTAGCTATCCCAGAAATAAGCATTAGATGCCTTGAATGTGCCACTCAGAGGTGTATTACAAGGTTGAAGAAACCTGCTTGAAATCTATTTGCCTTAAGCAAAACAAATACTGATAGTACTTTTTAAAGGGACAATAGAAGGTAACTTTGAAAAAATAGTTCCTTTCTATCTCGTCTTCCGAAAGATGGGAGAATGGGCTCCCATCCTATTCTAGTTCTGGTTTTTGTAGGCTCACTGTAAAGAACTCCTGTGTGATACCTAAAGGCTGCTTCTGCTGACGGAAGTGTTTCAGATTGGAAGCTGCCATCCTGTTTTGGAGGTATGACGCATAGAGTCAACTGGTAATCTTGAAATGGGGCCAGAGACCCAATAACCAGTGAGACTTGGATTTCGAACTTCATTGCAAAGGCTACTATAAATAGGCTGAACAAATGTTTTACCTATATTGTTTCACAGAGACCTGTTGACTTTTTTTGATTTAAAAGAATAATGTGAACCAACATTTATCAATAATTGTGTACAATATTTGGCCAAATATAGTATGGAGCTGGATCTTCCAAATCTACTGCTGAGTTATTTTGAGTACTATATCCTTTAAAGAAAAAAGGCGTTGGTTTTAGTTTATTTCCAACTACACCAGTTAAATGCAATGTTTATCGTAGTCAATGGGTTAAAATCAAATTCATTTTGTATAATTTGTTCAATTTTTGCTGTACCTTATTATAAAATGGTTGCTTATCAAGTTGACAACTGCATCGTAGAAGATTATATTGTTTTTTCTTCTCATTTCAGGTTGTTGCCTTTTTAGTTATAAATTGTGCCAATACTGATGAGCAAGTAAGAAGCTTTGGTGCAGATGGTCTCAGTAACACTATTATTGCAGACAAATTGGGGACAATATGATAAGAACATAAGAACTAGTAGCAGGATAGGCCATCTGGCCCCTCGAGCCTACCCCGCCATTTAATAAGATCATGGCTGATCTTTGAGAGTCAGCTCCACTTACCCGCCTGCTCACCGTAGCCCTTAATTCCTTTACTGTTCAAAAATTTATCTAGCCTTGCCTTAAAAACATTCAGTGAGGTAGCTTCAACCGCTTCACTGGGCAGGGAATTCCACAGATTCACAACCCTTTGGGTGAAGAAGTTCCTCCTGACCTCAGTCCGACATCTGCTTCCCTTTATTTTGAGGCGATGCCCGAGGACAACTTTACCAACCTCTCTCAATTTTGTATTTTTTAATTAGTTATTTTACGTAACTGTATTAATGTTATTTAAGGCTCTGTCTGCTCTTTGCAAATGGTGTCATGTCCTCAAGAGTAACAGAACTTTCATTGTTGTATTTCAGGGCAGTAATAAAAGATGCTTGGATCTTAGTCTGTCAAGCAATAAACAAGAGCCATCAGCAGTGCCCGTGTTTTGGGGGAAGTTTATCTGTATTGATTGGGGCTTGGGGGTGGAGTTAAAGAAAAATATGGTCATGAACAGATATTTTTGGTGAAGTCAAACCTGTCACAGACAACAGCGTGTCCTGGAAGTGATCTTGAATTCCTGCTAAAATTCGTGCTAAAAACGTTATCACTTCATACTGTGATAAAATGAGTAAAAGAACAGGCTTAAAATTAGAACATAGAACAGTACAGCACAGTACAGGCCCTTCGGCCCACTATGTTTTGCTGAACATTTACCCTAATCCTAAGGCCTATCTAACCTCCACCCCTACCTTATACTATCATCCATATGCCTATCTAATAGCCGCTTAAATGGCCCTAATGAGGCAGACTCCACTACCCTCTCCGGCAATGCATTCCACGCCCCTACCACTCTGAGTAAACAACCTACCTCTGATGTCTCGCCCTATATCTACCTCCCCTCACTTTAAAACTATATCCCCTCTTAATAGCTACCTCCACCCTAGGCAAAAGTCTCTGGCGGTCTACTCTATCTATACCTCCTGATCATTTTGTACACCTTTATCAAGTCACCTCTCATCCTTCATTTTTCTAAAGAGAAAAGCCCTAGCTTGCTCAACCTTTCCTCATAAGACCTTCCCTCCATTCCAGGCAACATCCTGGTAAATCTCCTCTGCACCTCTTCCAACGTTTCCACATCTTTCCTGTAATGAGACGACCAGAACTGGACACAATACTCCAGATGTGGCTGAACCAGGGTTTTGTATAGCTGGAGCATAACTTCACGGTTCTTGAACTCAATCCCTCTACTAATGAAAGCTAACACACCATACACCATTAAATTGAAACGTTCTTTTGCCTTTTATGCAGTTACATGGTGTAGATGTACAATATGGTGGAATTGAAGTAAAGCCAGTTTGGTGCTGCAATTGCTATTGTGATACATTACAGTAAGATAATGATTGTAGTGACCAGACCATAAACATATGATTGTGAATTCAAATCCCACAGTGGTACCTAAATTTAATGCATTATATTTTGTAGATTGGTATCAGGAAATAAAATGCTTTACATTCTATGGCCTGGGAAGAATATAAAACTTACCGCCAAATGGAATAATCTAACGCAGGAGCATTAACACACTGCTTGATGCATGCACGAGGGTGAGAGAATATAACAGTTTTGTCCAACATAGGGACCACAGAAAACTTTCAGTCAGTGGTGCTGAGTTGGGTTGCAATGCTTCATTTTGACTCAAGGCTAAAACTGAGTCTACAAGTTAACCTAGTAACTTGATCTTTGTGGTTGACAATTTTTTCAATGAATTGTAAAATGGTGGGAAAAGAAGTGCAACAAGTTAAGTTGAATGTAAACCACTGAGCCCCAGGAAAGGGCCTGGAGCTCAAATGCAGGCAGTCTATGAAGTTGGACACATTTTAAGTAAGCATAGATTCCCTTTTTGCCCAGTTCAAAGAACTTGTTGGGCAGTATTGCATTGCTGCTTGTGGCCCATCAGCAACTATGTTGAAAACTGACATGCACCGTGGTATTTGACACCTAATTTAGTTTCTTTATGGTTTTTCAATTGTGCAGGAAGCACAGAACAACTTTATACCTACAATATGTCCTGCACCCCCTCTCTGCAGGTCATATTTAATAACTGCCTTTTCCTGTAAACCACTTTCATGTCTTTTTGTAACAAGGTCTTAACTCTGCTTCTTATTTTCAAGTTCTTTGCAATTCTTATTTCAAAACGTTCCATAATTTCATAATTGCTTTAGGCACGCAGAAAAGGCAGGGCACAAGGCCAGCATCCTTGCAAGGTGAGGCTTAGTTCTAGCAACAGCTGGATTATCACCTAAACTTTCATAAACCATCGGTTAGGCCACAGCTGCTGCATCTTGTTCAATCCTGGGCACCACATGTCAGGAAGATGCTCAGGACTTGAAAAGAGTGCAGAATGGATTAAAATAAAACTAATAAAACCAGAATATGCTAGAAATAATGCTCCCCTCCGTTCAGATGAAGGGTTGCCATCAACCTGAGTGTTAACCCTGTTTTTCTCCATTGTTGCTTCCAGATCGGTTGAGTTTTCCCAGTACTTTCTGTTTTTATTTTCAGATTTTTGCAGTACTTTGCCTTTGTACCAGGAATGCATGCTTCAGTTACAAACATAAACTACAGGTGAGAGATTGTTTTCCTTAGAATAGAGGGAAGATTCGGTGGACATGTTCAAAATTACAAAGAGTATGAGTTTGGTAAAGCAAAGAAAGAGACCATTTCCTATGGCAGAAGTTTTGGTTACCAGAAGATACCAATTTAAGGCAACTGGCAAATAAAACGAGGGGTGAGATAAATTTTGCTATTTACCCAATGAATTGTATTACCTGACAAATGACATGCAGATTGATTAGTAATTTACTAAAGGAAATAGAATAAATATAGGGAAGATAAATTTTGCAGGACTAAAGCAAAGAGCAGAAATGTAGGACAATTTGAACAGGTTTTTTGAAAGACCTGACTGAGACTTGCTCTAATTATGTGCATATTTTGTCTTGTATCAATCTGTAATCTGTCCCTTCATAGGGATTGTATGATCTAGGCGTTACAGCAGCATTAGTTCCCACAAATTAAGATTTTGAGTCACTCACTAATGACTGTCACAGATCTCTAAGTTACAGTTTGAACCAGCGTTTTCAGTCAACGTAGTAAAATTTGGGGATGCAAAATTGAATCATTTCTTTAATTGCAAAGCAAATGACATCACTGCTATGTTAAACCTCATACCATTAGAGTTGAACTCCAATTTGCATAATATTTGAATATTCAGTAGATGAAGAGTTATTTTTCCTAGCTTGTGTAATGTTTGATTTTGTCTGCCAACAAATAATCTCAACATTACATTGCAATACCTGCATGTGTATGAACAAAACACAGCAACCAATTATTTGTCAAACAAAGTACTATAATAGCCAGCAGATCTTTACTACTCTCAGTGCCCATGAATCAGCAATTTTAAGCTGTTCGTATCAGCCCTGGGAAAGAATGCAAACTGTGGGCAGCATGGTGGCTCAGTGGTTAGCACTGCTGCCTCACAGTGCCAGGGACCCATTTTTGGTTCTAGCCTTGATGGGCTGAATGGCTTCTTTCTTCACTGTAGGGATTCTATTACTATGCTGGCACTAAAGTCAGAACAATCACGTTCTTTAAAAGAATGTCTGTGGTTAAAATTACATGGTGAAAGAATCTATGGGTATTATGAAATTACCCCTTAAAATAGAAAAACAAGTACATATCAAAATTGGTTTCTCTATCTATTTCTACTTTAGTAACATTCGTTAAATGTAGTTCAGGCCAAATTGTCTGATTGGTCCACCGTATAACATGAGATTGACTCCGATTCGGATCCAGGATTTAGGGGTAAAAAGTGGCAAAAGGTAATTAGAATGATATAAGACTCATGTGGAGCATAACCAGTATAGACTTGTGGGCCTTTATTACCTGTTTTGTATGCACTCGATTTATCCTTCCAGAAAGGAACTTCTCACCCTTGTTCTGGTAATTTGAACCTAAAATCTCTTAATACACACTTGAATTTGTTTGGAATCCACTTAAATATTCCAGTGGTTTTCTGTTAGAGAAATTGTGTCATGAGAGACAGCCTCTCTAGTATTGTTTGGGAACTCACCTGGGATTGAAATGAGTCAAAATGTTTATCGTTGCTGTCGAGTGGTTGGGACTGTAGAATAAATATATTTTACCTTTCTTTACATAGCTGGTATGCTGTTCACTCAGAATTGAAATTAGACCAAGTGGTGTAGTGTAGTTCACCTATTTTATAGTACAATGTGACCTTGACTGCCTGGATAGCAACCTGGTGGAGTGGATAATCTTGTTTTCAAGCCAACCCAATTTTATTTCTGTTGCGACCTTTTCTTGTGGCCTTTAATTGTTGCTACTGTTCATTCCTTGTGACAATAAAAAGCTGTTCAATTATCAGAGTCTGCTTTGGTTTAAATAAAAACAAAAGGAACTGCAGATGCTGGATGTGAGAATTAAAAACAGAAATTGTTGGAAAAGCTCAGCAGGTCTGGCAGCATCTGTGGAGAGAAATCGGAGTTAACGTTTCGGGTCCTGTGATTCTTCCTCTGAACTGAAGAAGGGTCGCTGAATTACTGTTTCATGCTAATTTAGCATCCAAACAGTTACTTGCACCACTTAACTATTTTGTAGTTTTATTGCCGGTGAAATGCTACTCTGCAATGTAGACTAACATCTGCAGTCACAACATTCATGTGTATTGTTATTTAATGAAGCCTTTACCTCACAGTAGGGGTGTCCTGCTGTATAGAATATACCACAGCAGTTGAATGGACTGCACATGATCAAATTAAGAATGGTGATTAAAAATCACATTCAATTCACACATTGTTTTCAGTGGTAGTACTGAGTAATCGGAGCCTTGCCATTTCAAGTTTAATTGTTTGGCCACCGATTTTTGTGAATTGGAATTCTGTTATCAACTATAGGCTCCAAATTGAGTTTTAAAAATTTTTAACAGTATATTAAATTTAAGGCATTATTTTAACTATAGCAGTTATCCTACAGACAGTTATCTTCAACAATTTTTGAAATGTTTTCATGTAATTGCCACCTCTGATGGACTTATTTGCCATTGTTTGGAATATTGAAATACTGTGACAAAGCAGAGGGTCATAAGCCACCAAAACAATAGTTATTTGTGTTTAAATAGCAGCAAAATACCCTAAAGTGTTTCAAAAGAAAATGACAAAATATGAGAGATAGTAGGAACTGCTGATGCTGGAGTCTGAGATAACAAGGTGTGGAGCTGGATGAACACAGCAGGCCAGGCAGCATCAGAGGAGCAGGAAAGCTCGATACAGCAGGCCAGGCTGACATTATATCAAAATATAACATCCAGTCATATGAGACCATAGGTCAGATGGCCGGAATTTTGATCAATGAGAGGTCTTAGGAAAATCAAAAGGAGATACTAGAATATCTGAGATACTAGAATAACTTGGTTGTAGTTCTCTGTTTCAAGGACTGTAAAGAGAAAAGGGGAGGAATACGGAGGGATTTCCAGAGTTTAAGATTTATGCAGCTGAAACCAGGATGCCCTAGTGGACTGAAAATGGGATTGCTTGAGAGGCCAGAAAATAAGTGTTCAGTTGTTTCCAGATCTACCCATCAGTATAAAAAGTGCAGATGTTTGTCTAACCGGGGTCTTTTTAATAGTGATGCTGTCAACTTAGTCATATCTGAATCATCGTTATCCATTTGCCAGTAAAGCATTGAAATCTAGGCAATGCACATGATGAAATACGATTTGGAAAGGGTGGAGTTCTCAAGATCTTCCCTATGCAATTAGGTGACATTTGCACAATAAAAGAAATTGCTTGCATACTACATCACTAAAGGTTTACAAGAAAAGTGTTTGTTTATTTTGCTGCTCTCCCTCTTGGAGCTATTTTATTTTGCCTGTCAGTTGCTTTGGTAATTGATTAGTAGCTGTGTGATGCTCCCAAAGATAAAGCTTATGGTAGTGTAAATTTGGAATAGATTCAGTTTTTTGTTGAAAGGAAATGTTGGTCTAGACTTAATGGTAAGTGTAAGGCTACCAGTACTCTGTTATGGGGTTGAAAATCGGCTGACCAAACATTGCTACTAAACTGTTAAATCAGGGAGTTGTCCTCCAATTTGGTCTACTTCTCAGATGTTTCACGATAACAATGTCCAACCAAGCGACTTGGCGTTGAAATACTTTGATATATATTTTGTGCACCTCAATTGTATGCAGCCATTTTGCTCCAGACGTTAATGTAAAATATAATCAGAGCTATATTATCAGCGAAATTAAATTATTTGTTGTGTGAGCAATTTTGTTCATTTTCTTAGTTGTCCAGATTAAAATGTTTCCTCTTGTTTAAGCTATAATTAGTGTAAACCAGGCAGATTCTGGAACATAAATACATCACAGATGGAATTGGGCAGCTCTGAAATAAGTCTAAGGTCAGTTTCACAAGTTTTTTTTTTGTTATGATCTCGGCATGTTTCTGGTCAAGACATGCTAGTCTAACAGTGTGACATTATTGTATTGGCATCTCTGCTTAACTATAGCAGGGCTCTGTCTGGTCCTGAGCTAGAAAACTTGAACCAAGGGTAAAGTGAAGAGGAAAAATGCCAATGTTAATCATGAAACTTCTACATTTATTTTTGATTAAAAGGAACATTTATTTAAATGTTTTTGCCTTTGATACTTTGAGTAAAGAAGCATGAGTAAAAAGTCAGCATTTTTTTTTTTGGAAAAATAAATACTGAAATTACTTTGCATGTTGTGTTAGACAAAAAAATATCCATAGTTGAGGAAAGAATGCTACAATTGATACGCGCCTAATGGGTACGTCAGGTATGTAGATCAACTGGGATCCACTGGCATTCACTATCCAGCAATCTTTGCTGAAAAATGAAGATAGATGGATGACCAGTGATAATCAGTTGAACTTGGCTTTGATGTCATCAGGGTTAAATGGCACCTTAACCCTGTCTATTTGTTTAGCATGTGAAGAGTAGTCACTTGGATAAGATGCTACTGTGATGAGTACCAATGATGTTGTACCTCAGTAAGGAGTGACCATCTTTAGGAATGAAGGGAAGAAAATTATGCCATTGAACTAGTGATAGAGCCGTAAAATAAAACCAGTGGGAGCATTCAAAGGTATACCAGGCTATTACATTATAGAAATTATGAATTTAGCTACCTAATGCTAATTGGCCTCCTCCACATTTTTCTCCGCACACACTTGTAACTTTAGTTTGGCTCTATGGGATCATTGCAAACTTGTTTCAGGGTCCTAAAGGCCTTACACAACAGCAGTGGTCTTCACCCAAACAGTGACGGGACCAATATTCTTGTAGGTGGTTTTGCTGGCTCTGTTGGGTGGACTTTACCCTGCCAAACTAGTTTAATGGGAATCTAAGGGGAAGATCTGAGATAGCTAGAGTGGGTGAAGGCTTAAGGAAGAAGCGAATCAAGGCAGTAAATAAAAATCTGTATTTTAATACTGTGATCACTCCTTTGAAAGGATCCCAACTATCAGATCACCAATTATTCCTGTCTCATTACACAGGACCAGATTCAGGATACCTTGCTCCCTAACAGATTCCACTACGCACTGTTCGAGGAAATTATCACAGATACCTTCTATGAACTCCTCCTCAAGGCTGCCTAAACTGACTTTGTTTGACTAGACTAAAATCCACCATGACAGTTGCCCTACCATGTCTGCATGCATCAATTATTTCTTTGTTTATTGCCCGCTCCACCATGATGTTGCTCAGTGACGTTTTCCCGACTATTTCTAATCAACACATTGATTCAACCTTTTTCTCCGCAGAACTTATATCATCTCTCACTACTGCTGTGATGTCATCCTTAAAATATCAGAGATACATCACCTCCCGGTCCTTCCTGTCTTTTCTCCCAAAAAGTCCTGAGCAGCTGAGCAGCTGAGCAGTGTAGCACTAAGATGAGTGGAAATCAGGTAGTAATAGGAAAAGTGAGAATGTTTGAAAACATTCTTCTTGTGGAAGTGTTGGGGTTCAAAAAGAAGGTGTAAAAGCTAGCACAAGGGGACTTTACCTGAATGCTCGCAGCATTTGAAACAAGATAAATGAGTTGATGACGCACATCATCATGAATGGGTATCATTTAGTGCCCATCACAGAGATGTAGTTGCAGGGTGGTCACGACTGGGAGTTAAATACCCAAGGGTATTGGACTTTTTGGGAGAAAAGACAGGAAGGACCGGGAGGTGATGTATCTCTGATATTTTAAGGATGACATCACAGCAGTAGTGAGAGATGATATAAGTTCTGCGGAGAAAAAGGTTGAATCAATGTGTTGATTAGAAATAGTCGGGAAAACGTCACTGAGCAACATCATGGTGGAGCGGGCAATAAACAAAGAAATAATTGATGCATGCAGACATGGTAGGGCAACTGTCATGGTGGATTTTAGTCTAGTCAAACAAAGTCAGTTTAGGCAGCCTTGAGGAGGAGTTCATAGAAGGTATCTGTGATAATTTCCTCGAACAGTGCATAGTGGAATCTGTTAGGGAGCAAGGTATCCTGAATCTGGTCCTGTGTAATGAGACAGGAATAATTGGTGATCTGATAGTTGGGATCCTTTCAAAGGAGTGATCACAGTATTAAAATACAGATTTTAAAAAACCGATAGAGAGTGAAAAGGTAAAATCCAATACTAGTGTCTTGTGCTTAAACAAAGGAGACTGCAATGGGATGGAACGGGAGGAGTTGGCTAAGGTAGACTGGGAACAAAAACTATATGGTGGGACCAGTGAGGAACAGTGGAGGACTTTCAAAGGGTTCCCCCGCCAGAGTGCTCAACAAAAGTATACATCAGCGAAAAGGAAGGAGTGTAGGAAATGGGAAAATCGGCAGTGGGTAACGAAGGAAATGAAGGAGGGTATCAACTTGAAAATAAATGCATACAAAGTGGCAAAGATAGTTGGGATACTAGGGGATTGGAAGATCTTTAAAGGGCAACAGAAAGACATGAAACAAGCTACAAAGAAAAGTAAGATGGCTTATGAAAGTAAACTAGCTCAGAATATAAAAAGAAACATAGCAGAAGTTTCTTTAAAATGTAAAAGTGTGGCTAAGGTAAACTTTGTCCTTTAGAGGATGAGAAAGGGGAATTAATCGAAAATGAGGAAAAGGCCAAGGTGTTTAGTAAGTATTTTGTGTTGGTCTTCACAGTGGAAGACACAAATAACGTGTGAATACTTGATGGCAATGGGGTGATACATGTGAGGAACTATCATCACTAAAGGGGTAGTGTTGGACAAGCTAATGGGACTAAAGGTAGACAAGTCTCGTGGCCCAGGTGGAATGCATCCCAGGGTACTAAGAGATGGTGGGGGAAAATAACAGATGCCCTCGTGGTAATTTAACAAAATTTGGTGGACTCTGGGGTGGTTCTAGCAGATTGGAAAACAGCAAATGTGATCCCACAGTTTAAGAAAGAAGGTAGACAAAAGGCAGATAACTAAAGGCCCGTTAACATAACTAATGTACTGGGGAAAATGCTTGAATCTATAATTAAGGAAGAAATAGCAAGACATCTGGATAGAAATTGTCCCAATGGGCAGACACTATGGGTTCATGAAAGGCAGGTCATGTTTAACTAATTTACTGAAATTCTTAGAGGACATTATGAATATGGTGGACAAGGAGGAGCCAGTGGATGTGGTGTATCTGGATTTCCAGAAGGCATTGGACAAGGTGCTACACAAAAGACTGCTGTATAAGATAAAGTGTGTCATGTTACGAGTAATATGAGCATGGATAAAAGATTGCTTTCTGCTAGGCAACCAAAGAACGGGGGTAAATGGATTTTATTCAGGTTGGCGTCAGTGGCTAGTAGTGTGCCTCAGGGATCAGTGTTGGGACCGCAATTGTTTACAATTTACATTGATTTAGAGTTGGCGGCCAAGTGTAGTGTATCAAAGTTTGCAGATGACTCTAAGATGAGTGTTAGAGCAAAGCGTGCAGCGGTCACTGAAAGTGTGCAGAGGGATATAGATAGATTTAAGTGAGTGGACAAGGGACTGTCAGATGGAATACAGTGCTGGTAAATGTGAGGTCATCCATATTGGTAGGAATAACAGCAAAATGGACTGTTATTTAAACGGTGAAAAATTACAGCATGCTGCAGTGCAGTGGGACCTGGGTGTGCATGAATCACAAAATGTTGGTTTGCAGGGGCAGCAGGTCATTAAGAAGGCAAATGTAATATTGACCTTCATTGCTAGAGAGATGGAGTTTAAAAATAGGGAAGTTATGGTGCAGCTGTTTCGGGTGTTGTTGAGGCCACATCTAGGGCACTGTGTACAGTTTTGGTCTCCTTACTTGAGAAAGGAAGCATTGGCACTGGAGGGGGTTCACTAGTGATTCTGGAAATGAGAAGCTTGTCTTAGGAGGAGAGATTGAGTAGACTGGGCCTGTACTCATTGGAATTTAGAAGAATTAAGGGGGCGGGGTATCTTATAGAAACACAAAATGATGAAGGAAATAGATAGGATAGAAGCAGGGATGTTGTTTCCACTGGCAGGAGAAACTAGAACTAGGGAAAATAGCCTCAAAATAAGGGGAAGTAGATTTACGACTGAGTTGAGGAGGAACATCTTCACCCAACGGGTTACGAATCTGTGGAGTTCCCTGCCTAGTGAAGTAATTACTTCATTGGTGAAGATAGATTTTTGAACAGTAAAGGAATTAAAGGTTATGGTGAGTGGAAAGGTAAGTGGAGCTGAACCCACAAAAAGATCAGCCATGACCATATTCAATGTTGGAGCAGGCTCGATGTGTCAGATGGCCTACTCCTGTTCCTATTTCTTATGTTCTTGTCTTAAACAACAGCTGTTTCTAAATATTTTCTGAAAACTGAGTATATTTCATGTCAGATTTGTTTTAAGTTCAAATAAATTTGATGCTTAGTGTCTTAAAATGCTTCCTCGTTGCTTTAGTTACATCTATTGCAAATCCACACTGCTTTTGGTATTGGAATACATTAATATCAGGAGGAATGATTTACTAACATGGTTTATGTGTGCATAAACCCAAGAACAAAGGACAGAACTAGCATTGTGCTGATTTGCGCATTTGCAAAATGACGCACATGGAATTAGCATCTGAATTGGACATATCCAAGGGTGCAGGTTTGAAAACTAAGATTTCCTGGGATTGTTGTTTGTGGTATTCTTGTCCAGCATAATCCTAGGTTCTATGCCTACAGTGATGTCTGGTTGGAATTGAAATATTGTTAAGTCATTTTATTTGAAATAGATATGCAATAGGGCCCTTCATAGCAAGAATGGGTATTAGCTGGATGTGTTTTCGAATGAAATTTGAGTTTTTACCTCTTAAGAGTTAAAGGATATGTGAGTTTTGTATAGCAGAGCTTCTGTTTTGGTCTGGGAAGTATCCTTGAGTAAAGTAACCATATTACTTTGTTATAATAAGGAAAAGCAATTCATTCCAAATATCTTTGTATACATTAACATTGTCAGATGTTAGTAATATTTTATCAGAAGTATTTATGCATTATGAATGATTTTGGCTGTTTGCTAATCTAGCAGCGTCCTGAACACTAAAACTGTTATGGCAATTGGCTGCTTTCTTGTTACTTAATTTTTCAGAGTTTGAAAGAAAGCTGGCATTGCCCATTCCTTTCGATACTGAGATAAAAGGTACTGCAGATGCTGGAGAATCCGAGATAACAAGCATGGGGCTGGATGAACACAGCAGGTCAAGCAGCATCATAGGAGCAGGAAAACTTGACGTTTCGGGCCTAAACCCTTCATCAGAAATGGGGGAGGGGAAGAGGGTTCTGAAATAAATAGGGAGAGAGGGGGTGGCGGATAGAGGATGGATAGAGGAGAGGATAGGTGGAGAGGAGGCAGACAAGTCGAAGAGGCGGGGATGGAGCCAGTAAAGGTGAGTGTAGGTAGGGGGGTAGGGAGGAGATAGGTCAGTCCAGGGAGGACGGACAGGTCAAGGGGGCGGGATGATGTTAGTAGATAGGAGATGGGGGTGTGGCTTGAGGTGAGAGGAAAAACAGGTTAGGGAGGTGGAGATGAGCTGGGCTGGTTTTGGGATGCAGTTGGGGGAGGGGAGA
>JAHRHZ010000126.1:8478272-8489758 GCA_024137785.1 Ginglymostoma cirratum | reverse complement strand
AAGGCAGATAAGGGTGGGGAGGGAAAGATGTCTTTGGTGGTGGGGTTCACCTGGACCATCTCTAACACTTCTCTCTCCTTCCTGGACCTCTCTGTCTCCATCTCGGGCAACCACCTAGAGACAGATGTCCATTTCAAGCCCACTGACTCCCACAGCTACCTGGAATACACCTCCTCCCACCCACCCTCCTGCAAAAATGCCATCCCCTATTCCCAATTCCTTCGCCTCCGCCGCATCTGTTCCCAGGATGAGACTTTCCAATCCCACACATCTCAAATGTCCTCATTCTTCGAGGACCGCAACTTCCCCCCCACAGTGGTCGAGAACGCCCTCGACCGTGTCTCCCGCATTTCCCGGAACACATCCCTCACGCCCCGTCCCCACAACAATAATCAAAAAAGAATCCCCCTCGTCCTCACATACCACCCCACCAACCTCCGGATCCAACGCATCATCCTCCGACACTTCCGCCATCTACAGTCAGACCCCACCACCAAAGACATCTTTCCCTCCCCACCCTTATCTGCCTTCCGGAGGGACCACTCCCTCCGCGACTCCCTTGTCCGCGCCACACTCCCCTCCAGCCCCACCACGCCCGGCACTTTTCCTTGTAACCGCAGGAAGTGCTACACCTGCCCCCACACCTCCTCCCTCACCCCAATCCCAGGCCCCAAGAAGACATTCCACATCAGGCAGAGGTTCACCTGCACATCTGCCAATGTGGTATACTGCATCCGCTGTACCCGTTGTGGCTTCCTCTACATCGGGGAAACCAAGCGGAGGCTTGGGGACCGCTTTGCAGAACACCTGCGCTCAGTTCGCAACAAACAACTGCACCTCCCAGTCGTGAACCATTTCAACTCCCCCTCCCATTCCTCAGATGACATGTCCATCCTTGGCCTCCTGCAATGCCACAGTGATGCCACCCGAAGGCTGCAGGAACAGCAAATCATATTCAGCCTGGGAACCCTGCAGCCCAATGGCATCAATGTGGATTTCACAAGCTTCAAAATCTCCCCTCCCCCAACCGCATCCCAAAACCAGCCCAGCTCATCTCCACCTCCCTAACCTGTTTTTCCTCTCACCTCAAGCCACACCCCCATCTCCTATCTACTAATATCATCCCGCCCCCTTGACCTGTCCGTCCTCCCTGGACTGACCTATTTCCTCCCTACCCCCCCTACCTACACTCACCTTTACTGGCTCCATCCCCGCCTCTTCGACTTGTCTGCCTCCTCTCCACCTATCCTCTCCTCTATCCATCCTCTATCCGCCTCCCCCTCTCTCCCTATTTATTTCAGAACCCTCTTCCCCTCCCCCATTTCTGATGAAGGGTTTAGGCCCGAAACGTCAAGTTTTCCTGCTCCTATGATGCTGCTTGACCTGCTGTGTTCATCCAGCCCCATGCTTGTCCTTTCGATACTGAACTTGATTATCCTTCATTGGCATGCTTGCACTGTGCTAAACAATTGAAATGGCAGAACCTGTGTTCACTCATGCTTTCTACAATTTTTATAACTGCTTCATCTTTTTTTAAAAAAAAAGGAGACTTAAGATAAAACATAGAAATCTCTAAGATTGTGCAGGCGTGTAACTTTCCTCCAATATAAACAAAACAGATACGGAGTGCTTGTTTTATCTTGTTTAAAGCTATGTTTTTTGGAGTCTTCTAGGAATGCAACCATTGTGAAAGAGAACAATTGCAATTTAGTATGTTTGTGAAGTGAAAAGTCAGATGTGTTTTCATTTTTATCACAGGATCAGGTACAGTGACACAATTGTGTGTTTTTAATGCAATTTACAGTTTGTGTCAAGATAAAATGTTAATTTGACCCCTGGTGAGATGAATTCTTGCCCTATGTGTGCACATATTCAAGTGGAAGCTTTATTTATTTTCATTGTTCGATAGGTTTGGAGGTGTAGAATGCACTTTCAAACATACTCAAACTATTTTCAACATCCTGTCACTGAGAAATAAAATACTAAATGAATACATTGGAAGGGGAAATTGCAGTGTTAGGCTCAAACTTATCCTTTGTAATCCCAGTACACAGAGGCTGAATGTTGTGCGCACAGTTTCCTCTGAGGCAGCACTACCTAATTTATGGTTCATTCGTTAAATTCAGTCTTATTTTCTGAGTATGACTCACCCACTCAATGTATACTTTCTGTATAATATGACATTCACTTCAAAATCATGAAAGATTATGATAAAAATAAAACAGTAATCAATGGTTTACACTGCTAGTTAGTGACTGAAAGCAGAAAAGGGATCTGGAAAATAGATGATTATAATGAGAAAATGTGCTATAATATTCATTGAAAGCAAATTTTTTAAAAAGGAATGAGAAAGTTGCTTGAAAAAGAACATTGTGTTTTTTGGAATGAGCTGAAGACTGAAATTCAGATAGCAGCTGATGTCGGAGAAAAGCTGTGACAGGCTAAATGGTATTACCATTGTATCCACAACTCCTCCTCTGAAATGTTTCATCTTCAGAGTCTAAGCTTGACTCTTCCAGTGTATCTCTCCACAGAATAATGAGGGGTATAGAGAGGGTTAATGGTAGTTATCTTTTCTCCTAAGATGGGGCATTTCAAGACTAGGGTCATATTTTTTCAGGTGAGAGGAGAGAGATTTTAAAAAAGACATGAAGGGCAAATTTTTACACAGTGGTTTGTGTGTGGAGTGAACTTCCTGAGGAAGTGGTGGATGTGGGTACAATTACAATGTTTAAAAGACATTTGGAAAAATACATGAATAGGAAAGGTCTGGAGGGATATGGGCCAGGAGCAGGCAGATGGGATTATGTTCGGCATGAACTGGTTGGACCGAAGGGTTTGTTTCTGTGCTGTATATCTCCATGATTCTATGACCTAACCAAGGCTGGCTTGGAAATGGGGGTGGCATCAGGAGGGTGGGCTGCACCATTAGATAGTCACATGAATTCTCTTTTGTTTAATAAAGAATTCCCAACAATAAAATAAGGACATTAACACTTCTTTTTTTATTCATCTACTTAATTGATCACTTAATCTACTTGTGGGTCTTTTGTTTTGACTAATTAATTTATGTTTAAATATAAGCTTATGTCAGCTGTTTGAATAGTATGTGTATTTTCATGTCTGGCAGCTGCAAATTTCAGAGGATTTATGCAGTTGACATTTTAAGACAAAATTAAAGGCAAAATGAAAATACTTTTATATGTGAAAGATTTACAGTTTTACTTTAAAGCCTTGAAGGAATGTGAGAAACCTTGGTGTTATTTAAAATAAAGGCCTGAAAGGACATCATGATAGCGGCACAGTTGAAATGCATGTTACATGTATTGCACCCATTTTTCCACTGTGATATACACAGAAACAGTAATTACAATAAATAGTAAAAAATCTTTGGGCAGAATGCTGCAGGCCATATTTGCCAAATAAAAACTTATGAAATGTTTCCCCAATTAAGGTTACAATTACATGATGCCACAAACTGCCTACTATAAACTAGCCATTAAGTTCTGTTTTGATGTAATTAACATTGTTTTGCCTCTACCTCTAGTGAGAGTTGTAGCCCATTCCATTCTGGTAACAGTGTTAGTGTGCTGCATGTATGTGCGGAGGTATACAGATTAAAATGAATGTGACATCAATCTGCATATGACATTGATACAAAACCAATGCTAAAAAATTAACCTTCCAGTTGCTTTATTAATCAACCTGGTCAGACATGTTATTTCACACCTGGAACAATTGGCACTTGAACTTAGGCTTCCTAGGGATTGGGATGCTAAAGCTGCAAAACATGAGCATCACCCCTCTAGCCTCTATCCAAAGCTGACTATTTTTTATTTAAAAAACATACTTTATTCCTAAAGATTTTTATGTATATACATAGTCACCATAGCAGTTTGGTTCTGTATATGAAGAACAAACAAACCCAAGGCATTTCTTTCTTGTACAAGACTATATTTGCATACATTTGAGACAAGGGAGGGTCCGATAACTGAACAGACCCCCATTTAACTTCGTCAGAAAGACCTTAGACAGTGGTCTTTCTGTACTGCACCTTGGCGGTAGCTGCCTCAAGCTTTATTGCATCCCTCAGCACGTAGTCCTGGACCTTGAAATGTGCCAGTCTGTAACACTCGGTCGAGGTGACCACCTTGCTTTGGAAGACCAAAACATTTTGGACAGTCTTTCGTTGAGTTGCTGCTTCTCCAGGCACAATCAATATTTGTCTCAGTTTGCATCCCAGGGAACAGACTGTAGGACACACACAAAGCTGAATCTGAAACACCTACAGGAAACAGGACGTCTCTGCCAGCACTGCTGTAAGGGGTTATTGACTACAGTTCAGGTTAGATCTTGATTGTTGCTGTTATTGTAGAAATGAGAGATGGTTTCCAAATTTCCTTTTAGCAATTGGCATGCTGATGCATTCATTTCCGGTTTCACCAGATGCCATAATGCACAGACCTCACAGGTCTGTGCAGTAACTGGAGAAATTAGAGAGAATGTAGGTCGTAAGCTATCCTCTTTGTTTACAGTTTGATGGGAAGAATGAGAAGAGGCAACTCTAAGGAGGATAGGTATTGAAGAGGATGGGGAAGAAGGGCTTTTAACAGGAGAATAAGTCCTCTCAACATTTAGTAGAATATGAGCACAAATTTCCTCTGTAAATATTGTAAACAATAAAGTTATTGGTCTAGATTTAGTGCTGGGGAACACCTTGGGATGTTTTATTCCACTGAAAGTGCTACATATTAAGAAGTTGTTTCTAGGTATCTTTGCACGTCTGTAGCCTAAGCTCCCGAAAGAGCACCCAGATGTCAAGTGCCTTTTTACTTGTCCTGCAATGTATCATTTTTCTTCTTCTGTTCTATCATGGTTGGACCGACATAATAGAGTTGGCCGGGATTTCCATACTGGAAAGGATTGGCTGCAAGTTTTGTACAAAGCTTTATGCCAAGCTGGTTCTGGACCTTTTCATGTCCTTTGATATTGTTTACATCTTTATGGGAGGCCAGAAAATCCACCAACATTTCATTGTGGATGCCCACCGTCCTCCTTTGTATTCTGCACCATTATAGCACATATGTTGGGCTCCTCTGTAGTAGAACCCACGTGCAAAATCACCCATTGTGTATTATCCATGTTACTTGTCCAGGCTGCTGATCACTTGCGCAAATATGTCCGAGGACATGCAGATTCTATCACTTTCCATAAGCTGTCCTTTTGAGGTACGTAAAGTATCAATACCTGTGCTTGCGGATACCAGTGAGGTAGCCAGTGATAATGTTTCTTCTTTGTAGCTATATTTCTGTTTCTCCAAATCTTGCTGCTGCCTGATTAGGTTGTAGTTCTCAGAAAGAGGGTAGAATTCAGTGGAGTCAATGGATGAAATCAGGGTTTGTACTTACAGCATCTGCTGCTTGTAATTTTGAAGGCAGTTGTGCACTGAGGGTAAAGTGGAATGTGAAAAAGAGAATTAAGTAGAAGGTTACCATCAACTTTAATATCAGTTCAGCACTGGTGATGAAAGACTGTGACCTCCATGCGATGAGAACAGGGCTATACCTTCCCCTTGCCAGTTAGGCACAGTCCGTTATAGATCATCCCGCTCGCAGAACAAGAGAAATGGCAGTGTGGTGTAATCTGTGTGGGTGATGTGCATGGTTCACTAACTGACATTGTGCGCAAGCTGTTAGTGTTGCTGCAAGCCTCACACCCACATCTAAGTGGGGAGAGCAAGGGGAAGCTGTGAATGTTTGAATCGTGATTGATAGAGATTGTTGCTAGGTGAGTGATGAGGATGTGGTATATTTAGCAATTTGTGGAACTTGTTGCGCAGTTAATTTTATCATTGTCACGTGTACTGAGGTACAGTGAAAAGTGTTGCCTCATGTGTTTACAGGCAGATCTTACTATACAAGTGCATATTGGTAACAGTGCAGGATACAACGTTACAGCTGCCGAGAAGATGCAGAAAGAGATCAACATTGATATTAAAGAAATCCATTCAAAAGTCTGATAACAGCAGGGAAGAAGCGGTCCTCGAATCTTGGGAAATTATGGTATTTGAAAATCCAGTCATTGACCTTGACTGCTCAAGTGAGGTTATTGAATTATTTGCAGCCATGCATCCAGGTTCTTTCGATTTTAAAGCCTGACTATTGAACATCACAGCTATCTGATCCCACTGTTTTTACAAAGTTTGTCTCAAAGATCTCTTGAATTCCTGTGGTTAGATCACATTTTTCTCCTCTTCAGGTCCCCACAACCATCAGTACAACATCAAAACAATATGTCAGAGAATGGGTTTCATCGTATTATTATTCCCTGCGTCAAAATCATTATTAGTAACACTTGCTCTATTTCCAATGTTTTTCCCCTTTTTAAATGGTGCAATGCAATCTTGCTTGAACTCGTGCTGGATTCTTACGATTTGATCTTTCTGCCTGTGAATACAGTCACTCAACTTATTTAGGACAGTCACCCAAATTAGCAGACACCATGAAGTTTAATTTTTATTTGACTATTCCTGTAATCAATCTGTTCAGTGATGTTATGAAGTTTGCATGTAGCCTTCAGTTGCTGATGACTTGTAATGCAATTCCAGTATTTGTTATGGAGTCCTGCTCAATTTTCCATTCGGTGCATTAGTTTTGAAGTGTGGTCATTCTATGTAGACACAGAGCAAGTAAGAAAAACATAGCAAATTAGGTAATGATGCATAAGAAGAGTAAGAATTCAAGAGATCTTTGAGACATATTGCAGATGTTTGAAATCTGAAATAAAATCGGAAACACTGGAGAAATTCAGCAGGCCATCTTCGGAACAGTCAACGAAACGTAGTATTGATTTTGTTTCTCTGTTCACAGATGCTGCCAGAGCTGCTGTGTTTCTTCAGCGTTTTCTATTTTTATTTCACATAAATGACTAATCTGTTTTGAAGAACAAAGGATAAAGAAATTGCTTTATAAAGCACATTTAACTCCGAGATTCCAAATCAGCTTAATGTCAATTAAGTTTTTTGATATGTTTGTTGTAATGCAAAGAAAGACCACTATATCATATCTGTTACAATTCAATCTTTTCTTTTTTTTTAAATCGATTCACGGGATTCTGGGTGTTGCTGTCTAGGCCAGCATTTATTGCCTATACCTTGCACCCTTGAAAAGGCGGTGGTGAGTTGATTATAAAATTATGGACTACATTCTTCCAGGTGAGAATCCTGACATTGGCCTCCACTTCAATTTCGAAAACTGGAATTATACATAGTGGGATAGGAATATATGATTAGGAGTAGGCCATTCAGCCCATTGAACTTTGTACTACCATTCGAGATCACAGTTGATTATCTCCTCAATGCCATCATTCAGCAACATCTCCATTTCCCATAATATCATTAGTCTCTAAAAACCGATTCATTTTCTGAGTTTTAGAATAAAATCCTCTTCATCTCAGTCTTACGTAGCTTTCCCCTTAAGCCGAGATAATGTCCCCAATTCTAGAGTCACTGTTCAGGGAAACAGTAATTTTACAAGTACGTTGTCAAGCCCTGAAAGAGTTTGATAAGTTTCAATGTGTTCGCCTCCTAATTCAAAACTGGGAATACAGATTCAGTTTCCTCAATCGCCTCTCATTTTTAAAAAAAAATCCTGCCATTCCAGAAATTAATTTGGTGAACCTTTGTTGAACTCCTTCAATAACAAGTATATCCTTCCTTGGAGAAGGAGTCCGAAACATGCACTATGCCAGGTGACGTCTCAATAAGGCTCTTTAAGTACTATCTCTAGGCTCTTTACAACTTATTTTTTATCCATTCATGGGATGTGGATATGAATGTTGCTGGTTGAGCCAGCATCAGTTGTCAATTCCTAGTTGTCATTGAGAAAATGGTGGAGTTGCCTTCTTGAACTGATTTGATTTGATTTATTTCCCCATGTACCCAAGTGTAGTGAAAAGCTTTATTTGCAAGCAGTACAGGCAGATCACTGTAAGCAAGGACGTACAGATCATAGGGTTTTTTTCTCTATTCATTTTATGGCATGTGAATGTTGCTGGCTGGCAGGCATTTCTTGCCCATCCCTAGTTGCCCTTGAGAAGGTGCTGGTGAGCTGCCTTCTTGAACCGCTGGAGTCCTCCTGCTGTGGATTGACCCACAATGCTATTAGGGAGGGAATTCCAGGATTTTGATCCAGCGACAGTGAAGGAACGGCGATATATTTCCAAGTCAGGATGGTGAGTGGTTTGGAGGGGAACTTGCAGGTGATGGTGTTTCCGTATGCCTGATCCCCTTGTCCTTCCAGATGGAAGTGGTCGTGGTTGCATTGACAGTGAGAGACATTCAGGTTACATTGCACAGGAGGTGCGCGAACCAAGACCAACATTTACAACATCAACATTACTTGAGTCCATTTGTCTGTTAATAGCAGGGAAGAAGCTGTTCTTGAACCTGTTAGTCTGTGTTTTCAAGCTCCTGTGTCTTCTGCTTGACTGAAGAGGTTGTAGGAGAGCAACTGCTGCAATCCATTTGTTAAAATTGACAGTCCATATGTGACTAACTTCATTTTTAATTGGCAAACAATAAATCAAAAATACTGTTTTTAATGTAATAAATGTGAGTGACACATATGCTGGTATAACAGTGACATCAGCAGTCATATGCTAGAGTCTGAGAAAAGAGAATAGTCTGTACCAGAGAGAGATGCACTGCCTTGGAGAGTAAAATATTTTATCATGTAATAAATTGTAATAAACTAATTTTGCAGAAACCTACTGGAGTTGGATCTCGGTTACTCCTTCAGTAAGGGAAACCTTCTAAATAGGCCAGGCTACCCAAAGCAACTTCTGAACTTTTATTTGAAAGTGGAACCAAACCACAGACCACAAACCACATGTGACCTCAATATTCAGATTCACATAGTGTGTGCATGTACTCCTGAATCTTTTTATATCTTTGAAGGCAGAATGTAAGAGCAAAAACTCCTGTGCATTGACTTATTTCAATGGTTTCTGAATGATGTAGATATTTTTAACTAAATGAACAAAGTCAATGTTTGTTGATGTGTATTGCTGTATGAATGACATGGCATTTCCGACTAACATTAATGCAGTACTGAAGCTGGAACAGTATTACCATTTTCAGAATTAACTGGTCAGCTGTTTTGATTGAACAGTGCTGATCTCTGACATGATATCAGGATTGCACATCAGAGTAGCATTTGTGGAATCCAAGGAGAGGCAGAGCTACCAAACTGGTTGTCATTCACATGGACCTAGAAATTAACTCATGATTATGTTGCCTATTCAAAGAGTTAAAGAAAAGGGGAGACAAGGAAGCTGACTTCGGGGCACATCTGATGTGTTTGCATGGGGTGGAGAGGCTATTAACTCTTATCATCTAAAAACGACTGTTTTGTGTATCTGACGTCTTGCACACTAGTAGCTGTTATTCACACGCAGGCATACAAACATGATTTTGGCTAACCGTGTATTTACATTTTTGGTTTGATGCCAAAAACACAGTTAATTGCCATTAGCTCCTGACTCCAGTAAGCAATGAACCCCATGTGGCTCAACTGCAAAATGAGTAAGTTCATTCTTATTATTTTTAGAAATCGAATGATGCCTAGGAAAATTATTCTCCTGATTCTGCCCTTAGTTTCAATCACAGAGAGAGTCACAGTGTCAGACTCTTACTGCTGAATTTGATTTGTACAGTGCTGCTCTGTTACGACAGGCTCTTGTTTCAGTAATGATTGCATTTTATAATCATAATGCAGTGCTGTTTTAATTGTGTTAAATTAATCCAGATACTTCAGTGTTAGTTTTGTGATGTTCAATTGTAGGTATTAGCCTTGGCTTAGTAGGTAACACCCTCCTCTGGAGTCAGAAGGCTGTGGATTCAGCCACTATTCCAGAGACTTCAGTTCACAAATAAGTCTGACACTCTTTTTGTATTGTGTTTGGATGGGATGTTAAACGGAGGCCCCCATATATCCCTCTGGTGGATATTAAGAGACCCATGTCTTGAGAAGAACAGGTGTGTTCTTTGGTGAGTTTCCAGCTGACGTTTGTGCTACCTTGTCGAAAATGGTTTCTAAAAAAACTGCAACTGCAGTAGGCCTATTGACCATTCAGGCCTACTCCATGACTCGAGCATGGCTGATCCTCTACCTCAATTTCACCTTCTCTGTCTATCCCCATGTCTCTTAACTCCTAAAGAACAGGACCTCAAGAGTTATAATCTCCTGAGCCACATGAAAATTAGTGTAGAGATAAGAAAATCAGAAAAGCAAACGTGTAGAATGGTGCATCAAAGAGGGATTCCGTTTTGTTGGGAACTGGCATCTGTATTGGGAAGGAACTGTCCCTTTGGGATGGGCTCCACCTGAACCGATCTGGGACCGTGTCCTAGCCGAAAGGCTAAATAGGGTAGTCACAAAGCTTTTAAATTTGTAAATGGTTGGTGGGAGGAAATCAATACACTTTTTTAAAAACAAGTGACAGGACAGAGAGTACAGAAACAGTGAGGAATCCTATTTCAGGTATGGCTGTAAGAAGTGTATTTATTAAACAAAAAGAGAAAAGTAATAAACAGGTGAATCACGTGTTAGTGCTGAAAAACTTTCGTCCTGTCTACCGTATGTATGCCCCTTTATAATTTTTATACATCTCAAAGTAAAAGATCTAAAACTATATAGCAGCTCTGAAGTGATAGATTGTATGAATACTGAGATTAGGAAACTTTAACATAGAATGGGAGAGGCAGACAAACACCTGCAAGAAAGATAGTGAATTTCCAGAGTGTATCCAGGATAATTTCCTACAGCAATATGTCCAGGATGCTACAAGGGAACAAGCAATATTGGATTTAGTAATGAGTAATGAGCCAAATTTAATTAGTAATCAAATCATGCATGAATGTTTATCAAGTAGTGATCATAGCATGATGGATTTCAGTGTAGCATTTGAAAGTGAAAAGCATGAAATCGGATACTAGCATTTTAGATTTAAGAAAGACCGATTTCAATGAGGTGAGACAGATTGTTCACAGTAAACTGGAAAAATATGCCAATGGATAAAACAACTTAAAAACAATGGAGGATGTTTAACTCAATGCAGAACCAGTTTATACCTCAGAGTAAAACTGCACTTTATGGGGAAAACAGCCATATAGACAACGGAAGTGATAAAGGGCAGCGTAAAATTAAAGGAAAGGGTTTACAAAAATACAGAAACAAAATGCGTGGATGTTGCCAAATGAGAAAGATACAAAGATCAGCAAAGGGCTGCAAAGCAGCTTATAAGAGCAACTAAGATAACAAGGTGTAGAGCTGGATGAACACAACAAGCCAAGCAGCATCAGAGGAGCAGGAAGGCTGATGTTTCAGGTCTAGGCCTACCCTGAAGAAGTTACCCTCCTCCCTCTGGAAATGTCTTAGTGGATCTCTCTCCCACTGCAACTCTTTCGTAATCTCTTCAGCCTTGAA
>JAHRHZ010000126.1:8461385-8477872 GCA_024137785.1 Ginglymostoma cirratum | reverse complement strand
TTCAAGGCTGAAGAGATTACGAAAGAGTTGCAGTGGGAGAGAGATCCACTAAGACATTTCCAGAGGGAGGAGGGTAACTTCTTCAGGGTAGGCCTAGACCTGAAACATCAGCCTTCCTGCTCCTCTGATGCTGCTTGGCTTGTTGTGTTCATCCAGCTCTACACCTTGTTATCTCAAATTCTCCAGCATCTGCAGTTCCTACTATCTCTATAAGAGCAACTAAAAGGGTTATGGAAGGAAACTTGCAAGGGCCATCAAAATCAACAAGAAGAAATTTAATAGTTACATAAAAGGAAATTGGTCCTGACCAGCAATGTTAACCCACTAAAGACTGAAAGTGAGGATATTGTCAATGGCTATGCGGAAATCCCAGACATTTTGAATAATTATTTTTCCCCAGTATTTACAACTTGCCAGAAATGTCAAATTGTTAGTGGGTTAGGGACAGGGACTAAGTAAAATGAATACAAGTAAAACATGGATAATGAGGAAATTAATGCACCTAGAGAGTGAAAAATCCCCAGCACCTGATAGTTTCCATCTGAGGGTGTTAAAAGGAATTAGAGGAGCACATTGTAATGTTCTAACTGTAATCTTTCAGAGTTCCCTAGATGCAGGAATCATCCCTCCAGATTGGAAAACTGCATGCCATTCTGCTGATAAGAAGGGTGAAAGAGGAGAACACGGAATTACAAACCAGTTAACTGAACATCTGTGTGTAAGTTGTTGGAGTCTACAGTCATGTGTAGGGTTAGTGGACATATCAGATTTTGTGTTAATCAGGGAGAGTCAGCTTGGATTGATGAGGTAAGACATGACTGACAAACCTTAGAGATATTTGAAGAGGTGATGAAGGAAATGGACAGCGGGTATTGTTTATATGGACTTCTAGAAGGCATTTGATAAATTCTCACATAAGAGACTGTCAATTTAAGGTAGAAGCCTACGGAATTGAGGGCAAATTACTGACATGGGTGTGAGTTTGATTGAGCAGCAGGGATAATGGTAAGGTGCAGGTGTGACTAATGTCCTACGATGATTTGTCTCAGGGCCTTAATTAGTCATATTATTTATCAATGACTTGAATGATGGAATAAAAGGTAATGTATCCACATGTGCTGATGACACAAAGTTAGGTGACATTGTAGACATAGTACGAAATTTCAAAGGGATATTGATAGACGAGGTGAATGGGCAAAAGTATGACAGATAGCTATCAATGTAAGCAAATGTGAGGTTATCCATTTTGACCAAAAAAAAGTAGATCAGGGAACTTTCTAAATAGTATAATGTTAAATACAGTGGGGTTTTCAAATGCATAATATTTAAAATGCCACAAACAGGTACAGAAACTAATTAATGAGGTTTATGGAATGCTGGTCTTTGTCAAGAGGATTGGAGTGTAAGAACGTAGAAGTTATGCTGCAGCAAAACCAAATCCTGGCGAGATCCCACTTGGAGTACTGTGACTAGGTGTGGGCACCACACCATATTAACCTTGTGAATACAATGTAGCCTTACAAGAATAATGCCTGGACTTCGGGGGTTAAGTTATGAGGAGAGATCATACAAATTAGACCTGTTTTCTCTAGAATTCAGAAGGTTAAGGGGTGACCTGATTGAAGTCTTCAAAATATGAACTGGAAATGACAGGGTAGATAAAGATAAGCTAATTCCGGTGGTTGAAGATTCTAAGAACTAGGGGGCATAGCCTGAGAATTAGGGCCAGACTGTGAAGGTGAGATATTAGGAAGCACTTCCACATAAAGGCTTTGAACTCTCTTCCACAGATGACAGTTAAATTTACCTCAAATTTCAAATTTTGTTAAATAAAGAAGTTAAGGGATTTGGGCCAAATGCAGGTATATGGTATTAGGCCATAGATCAGCAATGATCTTATTGAATGGCAGAAGAGGCTTGAGGGACTGAATGGTCTATTCTTGCTCCTGTGCGCCTAGTACCTCCAAAGTTTTTATTGATCTCAGTTTTGAATATACTCGCGATCTGCGAAGACACCAGTCTCTGAGTTAGGGAATTCCAGAGATTTGCAACCTTCTAAGTGAAAAGAAATTCTTAATTTGCTCTTCCTATATGGCTGAGCTCTGTATTCTGAGTTTGGGATCCCCTGTTCTAGATTTCCCAGCAAGAGAACTATAAGCATATGTTTCAATTATAGCACTGTTCATTCTTCTGAGTTACAGCTAGAATATAGGCTTATTGTACTTGATCCCTTTTCAAAATAGTTCCCACTGCCCAGCTTCTCCCCCCACCCCACCCACCGCCACCGCTCCCCCCCATTATTCAGTTAATGAAAGCTGGCTAAGCAGCATTTATTGTTCCTCTGTAATTGCGCTCAAGTGGTTGATGAGATATGGTGTACTCTATTCTAGTTGCGTGGAAAAGGGAAGCAAGGACCAATGTGTGATGCTGCTGTTGTCAAATTTCTGCCAGGCACAGTGACTATTTTAATTTTTAAGAAGTACTTCATAGACTTTAAACAGGATTTCGAGGTTATGAAAACTATTTCCTTCCTTTGAAATTTCTCTTTCCCATAACAGTAACGTACATCATGCCCAGCTCAAAAGTGTATCTGGGCATGAGTTGGAAAAAGGGCTTTTGCTGAAATCCAAATTAAACTCCACATCCCACTATAATTAATCTCAGGATAAATACCCAATCCCTAGTATATGAATCAGCCAAATGTAATTGAATCGCCTCATTTTTGTGACTTTGAAATGTCAGCTGCAATTTTCAACTGCATCGTTTCATCATTGTTCCTAAAATTCAAGGAGAGCTGCTTGACTTGAATCTATTGTCGAAAGTCCGTTAAAGCAGACTTTTATAATCACATCTGTGGAGGAGCAAACAGAGTTAACGTTTTGGGTCAGGTGACTCTTCCTCAGAAGGTTCTGAGGAAGTGTCACCGGACCCGAAATGTTAACTCTGTTTTCTCCTCCACAGATGCTGCCAGACCTGCTGAGCTTTTCCAGCAACTTTGTTTTCGTCCCTGATTTACAGCATCCACAGTTCTTTTGGTTTTTAGAATCACATAAAGTTCCGGAGGAATTCAGCAGGTTCAACAGTGTCTGTGAAAAGAAAACCGAATTAATTTTGAGACATAGGAAGAACTGCGGATGCTGGCGTCAGAGATAACACAGTATGGAGCTGGAGGAACAAAGCAGGCCAGGCAGCATCAGAGGAGCAGGAAAGTTGACATTTCGGGTCGGGACCCTTCTTCAGAAATGGGGAGGGGGAATGGAGCTCTGAAATAAATAGAGAGAGAAAGGGTGGAGCTGGGGAAGGTAGGTGGAATGGTGATATGTGAGTGCAAGTAGGGAGTGGTGGGGATTGGTCAGTGGGATGGGTGGGGCGGGTAGGTGGGAGAGAAGATGGACAGGTTGTGTCAGGTCAAGGAGGCGGGGATGAGAGGGTGGGCTGGTCATGGGATGAGGCTTGGAGTGGGGAGATTTTAGAACTGGTGAATTCCATGTTTAGGCCATCAGGCTGTAGGCTCCCAAGGCAGAGTATGAGGTGCTGCTCCTCCAGTTTGCGGGTGGTGTCATTGTGACACTGGAGGAGGCCCAGGAAGGACATGTCACCCAGGGAGTGGGAAGAGTAGTTAAAATGGTTGGTGACTGGAAGATGTCATTTGTCACATAGAGTGCACGTGCTCTACGAAATGCTCTCTGAACCTACGCTTGGTTTTACCGATGTAGAGGAGGCCACATTGGGAGCAGTGGATATATATCATCTACACGTGACAAACGACAACATCTTCCACTCGCCAACCGTTTTAACTCGAAGTATCTTGACCCGAAATGTCAACTTTCCTGCTCCTCTGCTGCCTGGCCTACTATGTTCCTCCAGCTCCATACTATGTTTTCTCTGAATTAATGATGTGTCCCATTTGGAAGACTCTCAGTGGCTCAAAGGAGTGAATTACTGTTGTAGTTGACTCAGTTACCTTGGTCAACTTTTTTTGTTTTGTATGTTATTACTTTATGCATCACACATGTCCTGTGTAATATGTCTTGTGTTCTAAGTGACGAGGATTTGGTCATGAAGGTATAAAAGTAGATGGGACTTCCAATGCTTAAGCAGTTCAACTGGAATCCCATCCTTGCCAGGTTCCTTTCTGCTTGCTAAGCAGCCAGTGGGCTTTTTTAAACTCAAGTGATGAAGTTTCTTTGTCGAACTCCATCCTAAAATGAAGCTGCAGGAGGGCGGTCAAACACATTGTGAAAGATGCTCATCAGCTCAGGACAGCCAGAGGTCAGCAGGTGCCTGCTCAGGCCCTGTCGGTAGACAATCCCATTGTCTCCATCATTATTTACTTAATCAAAATGCACAGGCTCCAAAACAGTTGGCAGTTTACCCAGAGGCACTCCCGTAAATTGGATCAAAGAATGGAGGAGTCCACCAATGTTATCAGTGCCTCTGTAGCATACATAGGTCGGGATGTCTTCGTGGGCACTTTGGCAACTGCCACAGAAACCCAATTTCAGCACAGAGTTCACCAGATATGTGATGGATCTACACTTCATCGCTGTATCTATAGGTGCTCAGCATCAATGGCAAGGTGAAAGGGTGTTGAGGGGATAGGAGGCTTTCTCAGGGAAGCAGAATGATGGCAGCATGCACTTGTCAGGTGGATTAACCACATCTCAGACTCAGACTCTGCTTCTTGGGGCACTTCAGAGATAATGCCCTCTCCATTATTCTCCCAGCCCGTAATCCCAAAAGTTCAAGCCAAGGAGAATGAGCCTGTATTCTGGGCAGGATGTTGTGTCTCAAATGTGCACATTGTGATATCCGTTGAAGTCTTTTAGATCAACAGGGCCAAATCTGAGTAGGCTCTCTTTAACCCAGCTGCAGAAGTTGGGACAACATCTGGATGTAGTGAAAGGAAGATGATGTGAAAAACCGGCTATTAGTGATATGGGTGACTCATCATTATGGTAACCTTTTTAATTTCTGTATGTATTTGTTTACTAGCACTGTCAAAATGCCATCTGTGTTACTTTAAAGTTTTTGCTATCAGTCCTGGTTAGGTCACACCCACGAGAGATGAACAGTCACTTTAGACATCCCAAGGATGAAAAGTTGTAATTACCAAGCATTTTTTATTTTTCTCAAGCTAGTGACTCCTTAATTGCGGATAGGCTTAAACCATAAGGAATCCTTGAACTGTGATGTTCAGGACCTCAGCCGTGGTGAGTTCCATGAGCAGATAATATGCGGAGAATTTCTGAAAAATGACTGGCATTAATTGAAATAACTTCTCAGGCCTTGCATCCATCAAAGTGAAGCCTCCTATTATGTCTCAAGTACTCTGATGTGGTGGCTTCCCAAGGAAGGTCATTGCCTTGCCTCCATAAAGAGCTTTTGAGGTATGTGACAATTGTAGGTTGCACAATGAGAGTTTTAATGTTATGTTGATTGTAGAATTCTGCCAATTAGCCACCAATGTAACCCCCTGCCAAAGAAAAGCCAGTCTTGTACATCTTGGACTTGCATTTCAGCATGAAAATTTGTCAGCTCCAAAGCACTGGAAGACAATACTTGATATGGATTGTGTTTGGGAAATTACTGAATCAGTAGAGGGGTGATTGCTGTAATTGCCCCTAACAGGGTCTCCAATTTCAAAAGCCTCTGAAGATAAAACAGTGACTTACTCTGCCCAACTTACATGTGATGTCAGGCATTTTGTGCAGTTGTTGGAGAATCGACGTTTGATCTGACATGCAAAGGTTCTAGCTTTATTTTCTTGTCAATTACAGGCTCCACTTGCAAAACAAGATTTACCCCTCCATACTTTATGTTCACCTTTTGTGTTACTGTTTCCATGGCTCCTCTGACCTTTCACTATCACAAACCCTGTACTATTGTGCCCCTTCATTCTACAAATACTGTCTCCAAATTACATACAAAGCCCATGATTCTGAAATTCCCATGCCATTGATGGCAGGTAAAGGGCAGAATGATCCTAACCTGTGAGAACCCCTCTCTCCCAGAGTCCATCTAATTGTCTATGAAATCCCATACTTCTATCTTGAATCTATTGTCCTATCACTGTAACTATTCCCTCGGTGACCCAATGCAATGAACCTCATCCCCAGACTGAAGGTGCCCACTTTCCATTAGTCCCCTGACCATTATTGAGCAAACTCTAGGACATATTGTGCTGCCTACTCTTGGACGGACTTATCAGGCCAACACAATCTGAATGCAGCATAGAATCAGGCTAGTATCCCCATATTACATCAACTGACCCATCTGTAACCTCTGGACTAGTTGAATTTGATGTGTAGGATTGACTGTGGACCCATCCTTGGACTACAGAGGTACGGACCCTGGAAAGACCCTGCCCATGATCCACGGTCTAGACTAGAATTGGATCATACCCTTGGAGATTGTGGTGGATCTCCTGACTGGCTGTACAACCCCACCCTTGCCCAATTCTCGTCAGGACCCTGAAATGGCTGCAGTGGGATTGACACCTGATGGATCAGCACAACTGTGCCCATTCATTTCAACTAATGAGTGATTAAGTGATATTTTCATCCTGACTGTAGTAAATGAATATCTAGCTTCTCCATTGTACCCTGAGTAGATTGGTGTGTGACTGCTTGGTACTTTGTTGTTAAAAGGACTACAGGCCGCAGGATAATAAGAGGCAGAATGTTGGAATAAAAGCAACATTGCCTGGATGTTTAGCTGTGCATATGTTTTTTCCAGGTATCTGTAGAGTGTGCTCCTGATATATTTTGTATTTAATTGACTGTTTATAAAACCTAATAAAGATAGGTACTTGGGAAAAGGCTATTAAAGAGAGGATGAACTTGAAACTGGGATAATAGAAGATAAAAAATTATAACATTTTTAACAAAAAAAAACTGCTCTGTGCAGACTTGAAAGTTCAATTCCACTATTCCCAGCAATCGCCACATACTGGATAAAATTCTTCATCTGTCCACAGGAATTGGATAAACAGATGGTTCACTACATGCTCTTTTTCAGATGGTTGTAGCAGGAAATCCAAGTAAACAGTCGACTATCTGTGAACTGACAATGGGGGGGAAAGCAAGTATTGGCGGTAATTTGAGTATCATTAATGTGGAGGCAGATTGATTGATTGTTCCTATATTGTGATTATATTGGTGATTCACAATAGTATGTTGCAGATAAGATTATTCAGTGTTTACATTTTCTGTGTGCTTTGGTATAATGTTTGGGGTATCTTGACATTATGTACTTTTTGATAGCAGTGCTTTCTTACCATGTGGGACAATGCTGAGCTAATGAACATATGGTGAACAAGTTCATAACTTGGCTGTCTATTAAGCATTCAGTGTTTTACTACTTTCGAAAAACGAGAGTTATTTTATTAGTTATCTAAATCCTTCATTCTTGTTGAATAATCTGCTGTCAGACTTTATTTAATCAACTGTGTAATGGTCAGTCTTTAAGTGGGCACAACTGATGAGAGAAGTGGGTAGTAATCCATCACAATGGATTTCCATCCATTTGGCACCACACCTAATTTCGTGGATAGGGTTTGAATTGGCAGCAGAAACGCACTCCACTTTACAGTTTGTTTATATTGAATTAGGTCATGTTGCTATTATTTAAATGCCTAGATAGTTTTTTCTGCATTTGTGGCTACAGCGCTGAGTCATATTCTCATTCATTTAAATGGACGTGCCAAGCTCTGAGATGTGCAGTCTGAATCAGGTCATTGTTATAAGATTTGTAACAAAATTGAGACAATTTTTAAAGTTTCTTCTGCTCTTTTCTTTCAGTTCTTTCTCATATCTAGTTACTTGCTCAGAAGTTTTAGATTATATCCTGGCACTGCAGTTCTTTGCATTAGTGCAGATGAGAGTTCCACTCAGAATTGCTGTCTTTCTTTTGAAGAAAATGAGGAGCAACATAAGATTAGGTAAGGAAACTTACACCAGAGGGGCGTATGTCAATATACTCCTCCACAAGTACAAATACCTGTTCATGATGGAAGTGGCATCACAAAATCCAATGGAGCAGGGAGTCACATGCTGACTGCAATTCTACAAATAAGTAACATTAAACGTGAGTTGACATGGTGTGGACCATAATGGTTAACCTTGCCTTCTTCCTCTGTGGGCTTCCATGGATGCAGATAGTGTTGGCCTGGATGGGAGATGCTAAAGAATTGCACATTGTATCTCTGCTCGGTTTTCATTCAATGATACAACAGTTTTGAACATTGCACTGCTGTCTGTTCTTATTGGCTAAAGTATCATTGCTAGCTCTGCTAACTTTGTCAGCTTTTTCTTTAAACTAATAATTTTTGTAAAGGTTGTAGTATGCAATTAAAAATATACCAGCCTTTGTGAAGGATATTGCCATTTCATATGCCTATATACATCTACCTAAGTTTAATTGACTGCATTCTTTTACATCTGTCAGTGGTTCCATGTAAGCAATATTCGCACATGGGCTGGGAATTTCCTTTTATTTGCTCCTTGGGCATTGCATGTAAATGGAGCAATTATTTTGCAAAAAAAAAATCTTTTTTTTAAAAAAAAATTATTGGGGCAGAAGCCTCCCAGGCACTGAACAACTTGGGCATTGGTGAGAAATTTGGTAAAAGTGAGGAGTTTCTTGATGTTGAAAGCAAGAAAGTCCCAACCAACCAAGTCTTGAACACTGATAAGATTCTGCCTAGTAATGGTAAGAAACCTGTTTGCATGCATTAAAAGTTTTTAGTGCAGTAAGGTCTGGACAGTGGCCAGGCTTGGGCTGACAAGGGGCAAGTATCACTTGCTTCACACAAATGCCAGGCAAAGACCATCTCTAATTAGAGACAGTCTAATGACCACCCCTTGACATTCAATGGTGTTACCATCACAATTAATATCCTGGGGCTTACCATTAACCAGAAAGTTTAACTGGACTTATTGTAATAATAGAGTGGCTACAGGAGCAAGTCACAGGCTAGGAATACTGCAGCAAGTAATTCACCTCTTGACTCCCCCACAGCTAGTTTACAATCTACAGGACAGAAGTCAGGAGTGTGATGGGATACTCCCCACTTGCCTGGATGAGTGAAATGCCAACAACACACAAGTAGCTTGACATCATTCAGGACGAGCAGCCTGCTTGATTGGCATCACTTCTACAAGCATCCAATCAGTAGCAGTAGTGTGGATTATTTACAAGATGTGCTGCAGAAATTTGTCTAAGATCCTTAGACAGTACGTTCCAAACCCACAACTGCTTCCATTTAGACAGATCTGCTGCACTGACATGTGGGAACATCACCAAGTTTATCTCCAAGCTACTCACCGTCCTGACTCGGAAGTATATCGTTGTCCCTTCACTATTGCTGGGTCCAAATTCTGGAATTCCCTCTCTAACAGCATCGTGGGTTAACCTATAAAACATGGACTGGAGTGGTTCAAGGAGTAAGTTCACTGCCAGCTTCTCAAGGGCAATTAAGAATGGACAATAAACGTTGGCCAGCTTGTGTTGCCCACACCCCCCGAGTAAATTTGAAAAAAAAGTTTCCTTTCATTGGAATGCTGTCGCAAGAACACTTTGCATACAGGCACCTTACCTTTATAGATTGGACCAGGCTGTATCTTGATCCTTTCAGAGATAGTAGGAACTACAGATGCTGGAGAATCTGAGATAACAAGGAAGAAAATGGAAGAAGGGTCTGGGTCTGAAACGTCAGCTTTCTTGCTCCTCTGATGCTGCTTGGTCTGCTGTGTTCATCCAGCTCTACACCCTGTTATCTCAGATTAAGGATCAAGATACAGAGATAACAAGGTATAGAGCTGGATGAACACAGCAGGCTGAGCAGGAAAGCTGACGTTTCGGGCCTAGACCCTTCTTCAGAAAATGGAAGAAGGGTCTAGGCCTGAAACGTCAGCTTTCTTGCTCTTCTGATGCTGCTTGGTCTGCTGTGTTCATCCAGCTCTACACCTTGTCATCTCTGTATCTTGATCCTTGTTTGCTCTTGTAGCACTCACTCCCACTCACTCACTTTGTACTTGCTTGAATGCTCACAGCATCTGTCTTGTCTTGTCTTGCCTTTTTGCGCTTTGCGTCTGCAGGCAAAGCTTAAAATCTCACAGTAACCCTGTTTTGCCTTGCTGTTTAGCACAGATCCAAAGCCATGCTGCTTGCCTTGATTGTCAGCAGTAATTCATCAGGATGGTGGACATGTTGCTGTGTGGCGTCATTTGACATCATTCTCACACCTGTTCCATGTTCCATGCTCCATTGACCATGTCTCAGACTCTAAGGGATGTGATGTTCAGTCAAGTTGAGTCAAGGTAGACACCCTTCAGTCAGGTGTTCACTCACAGTAAGTGGGAGGTGATGGTCTAGCGGTGTTGTCACTGGTCTGTTAATCCAGAGACCCAGATAATGTTCTGGAAAGTTAGGTTCAAATTTGAATTTGAATTTGAATTCAATAAATATCTGGAATTAAGAATCTAATGATGACCGTGATTGTTGGTAAAAACCATCTGGTTCATTAATGTCCTTTCAGGGAAGGAAACTGCCATCCTGTCTTGGTCTGGCCTACATGTGACTCCAGACCCACAGCAAGGTGGTTGACTTTTAACTGCCCTCTGGGTAATTAAGGATAAGCAATAAATGCTAGCCTAGGCAGTGATGCCCTCATCCTGTGAATGAATAAAGGAAAAAAAAGTCAAGGGCAGCCTCCAATATCAATCTTGATCTTGGGCGTGGCCAGTTGGCTTTGGGCAAGCTGGTCAGGGGGTCTGTACCTCTGCATTCTGGGAAGTGGGCCATAGTCAACTCTGAGTCCAGTGCAGACAATTCAGGATTAGTGGCGAGACAGTCAGAGTTACCCAAAGGTCATTCTGAGGTTTGGTTGGTCATCACCTGGGGCTGTCTGTCCAAGCCACTCAAGGGAGTGAGCTGTGGTCAGGACTATGGTCTGCCCACTAACCATCAAGGGGATGGTAAGGTTACTGGGGCCAGTGGGGAAGACCTTCAATTCTGTTTGTATGTTTAGAGTGGAAACGTATCAACATCTCTACTTTAAAAAAAATATCATTTATATCACATCTTGTGGTCACAGAATATGTGTTGCTGTCGGTTAGGTGTCTATCAATATTGTCCTTATTGTAATGTGGCAATTTGTGCACAGCAACTTGTTACAAAAGCATATTGATAATGACCAGGTAATCTACTTTGCATGTTGTTAAAGGGATAAATATTTGGTAATACACTTGAAGGTGTCCCTTTGCTTCTTTCAATAGTGTTAGTGCCCTGAGGGCAGATAAGGTCATGGTCTAATATTTCAAAAATACAACATCTCTAACAGTCTAGCATTTCCCTAGTGTTGCACCCAGTGTCCACTTAGATTATAGTACTGAAATATCCAGAGAAAGCATTCCCTTGACGCAGAACTGTGTATTGCACACTGAAGCATAAGTGACATCCCATTGAAAATATTTTGGTTACTTAGCTTGATAGCAGCTAAGGTAGGATGTTGCCTTGACAGCAGTAGCACTCAGTGAAAAAGTATTTGTAGCCTTCATTTCTTCTCTGCTCTCGATCCTCAATATGTTAGATCTCTAGTATTTCCAATTTTCAATTCCACATTGTGTGGAATATGAGTGGAATACAGGTGTACTGACTTTTTTGCCAAAATGAGCTGACTAAAAGGAATTTGTAGAGAGCTGAGTGAAACCACTGTGGTGCTCTTAGCAGAAAGGCTTCACATTAAATTATTACCTTTTTTCTTTCCTTGTGCATTCATAATTGGAATGTGATGGCTGCAACATGTAATATGGGCACAAGAGGTAAGCTGGCAAGAAGAACTCACATTTGGACAAAAAGCCCAGTGCCCTACACAAGTTTGATGGACCAAATCACCATCTTGCCATTATGTGTACTTCATTGCTGGGCAGGTTGTATATTGAGCAGTAGCTTAAAACAAAATCTTTTGTACACTATTACCAGTTACTAATTTATATATTCAACTGAGGTTTAAAAAATCTCAGGCACTAAAAACGGAGAAGGTAATAAAGCAGATAATTTTGTTTTTGGGTTGTTGAAGTGAATGATGGCAGCAGCCTCTCAAACACTCTGAAACATGCCGCACAATCATGTGTTTGCTTTGGTTGCAGAGAGCTGATTCGCCTTGTAATTTCCAAAATACAATTCTACTGGGCAGTGTGGTGGCTCAGTGGCTAGCACTGCTGCCTCACAGCACCAAGGACCTGGGTTTGATTCCACCATTGGGCTACTATCTGTCTGTGTGGAGTTTGCCCATTCTCCCTGTGTCTGCGTGGATTTCCGCTGAGTGCTATGGTTTCCTTCCACAGTCCAAAAATGTGCAGGCTAGGTGGATTGGCCATACTAAGTTGCTCATAGTGTTCAGGGAGGTGTAGATTAGGTGTGTTAGCCATGGGAAATGCAGGGTTATGGGGGTGGAGTGTAGGTTGGGGGGATGGGTCTGGGTTGGGTGCCCTTCAGAGGGTCGGCTTGGACTTGTTGGGCCAAAGGGTCTGTTTCCACACTGGGGATTCTATGATTCTGATAATGCCCATTAAAGAAGTTAGATATGATTGCTTCATAATGTCTATTTGATGATGTAGCCGAGCTGATATGCTGTGGCGTTAAAGACTGTGTGAATATGCCCATGAATCCTAGACAAATGCAAGTTTGAAGAAACCATACTCTTAGTCTTTTATGTATACAGTTACTTAACTGATGCAATGAACTATGGTCTGTACTAGAATATACACATGGTGATTTCAGACTAGCAGGCATAACATCAACCCGTAGTTACACAAGACCCTTTTTGTCGGAAAGACTTCAGTGTTTTAAAGAGTCAAAGAGATTGGGTTGGTGACCAAAACACTCAAGAAGTGAATAATCAAGAGGACCATAAAAGAGAAGATTGATTTGGAAAGGCAAAAGGGTTGAAAAAATTATTTTTATGCAATTGAGTAAGACGAGTTAAAAACATGGTTGCAAAATGGTTAGATTCTGATAGTGTTTCTGAGCGTTCTTGAGTTGATAATAGTTGTGGAGCAGGCTACAGAGAGACAAAATGGTAAATGCATTATGGCATTTAATCTAGTGCTATCAAATGATTGAAATTAATTGCAGTCTCAATTATTGAAATAAATTGCAAAGAACTGTGGATGCCTGAAATCTGAGGCAAGAGCAGAGTGCTGGAGAATCACAACAGGTCCAGCAGCATCTTTAGAGAGAAAAATAGATATTTTGAGTCTCGTGATCCGTTGACAGAACTGAAAATGACTGAGAAAGTGTGTTATTTATGCTGATGATGGGTGGGGGACTGAATAGAGCACACGGAGATGGAGCTGAGAGAGAGGAAAAATAGTTAAGCAAACAAAGTGAAGTGATGCATTTTGGCAGATCCAATTCAAGAGCGAACAATACGGTAAATGGAAAAGCCCTGGGGAAAATTGATGCTCAGAGAGATCTGGGTGTTCAGGTCCATTGTACCCTGAAGGTGGCAATGCAGGTGAATTGAGTGGTCAAGAAGGCATACGGCATGCTTTCATTCATCAGACGGGGTATTGAGTACAAGAGTTGGCAGGTCATGTTACAGTTGTATGGGACTTTGGTTCAACCACATTTGGAATACTGCGAGTTGGGGTGGGATGGAGAGTAAGATGCAGGCAGCATGTATAAAGCTGTAAGAAGCCCACTAGTTGGCACCCACCTCCATGGTACCTGCCAGGCATTGGCTTCCACTGGATGCATTTGCCCACAAATTGGGATTTACATATTCAAATTATCCACCAAAGGCGGGTAGTTCTTACTGCTTTTGACTTCTTCCTGTTGCCAAGATTGACCAAAGAATGAACTCATGTGCTGCCAGTCCAACACCCTCTTACCCTACATTCCTCCTGGCTGCCACCATTAGAGCTGCTTCTGCAGACCAGTAGGATTCTCTCCACTACTCCACACTTAGTATCACTGCAGCTTGAAATCTTCTCCCTTGTACTCTGGGTCTAGAGATACAAAGGCCGATGATAAATTAAACATTTTCTGTTTCTGTACATTACAGTTTAATGGGGTTATGCTGCTGTATTTCCCAAGGCCCTTTGGACCTTTGCTATTCCAGCTTTTTATCATTCAGCAAGTACCCCACTTTATCCTTTATTTTAAGTTTAGTCCAAACTGGATAATCTCTCATTTCCCTTCATTGAAATTTATTTGCCACAGTTTTGCCCAGTCACCTCATCTATCGATATCTCCTTGTATTTTACCCTTCTATCTAAACTACTTGTTGTATAGTCTGTCTTTGTGCCATTGTATCTTTATATATCTGATTTTCTAAGTTATTGAATTCAATCAACTGTTGAGATCCTAAAATTGATCCTTCTGGGACATTACTTGTCACATCCAGTCAAAATACTTGCCCATTATTTCTACTTTCTTCCTGCTTCGACTCAGCCAATTTCTTCACCAGTTCATTAACTTGCCTTCAATTCTATGAACTTGAACTTTACTGAAATACATTAGCTTATGAGTGACATCATCAACCACCTTCTGGAAATTCATATGAAGAACATACGTTGACTTTCTCTCTTCTTTAAATTTAATCATCTCCTCGTCAGATAATTTAATTAGAATAGTTAAATATGAAGTAACTGTTATAAGTTCATGCTGGATCTCTGATTAGCAATATTTTGGAAGGTTTCAGTCATATATTAATTATAGAGTTGAGCAATTTCTCAACAACTGATGTTAGATTCATTGAATTCTTATTCCTTGGTTTCACTCTGTCGCCTTTCTTAAATAGTGGAGTGACAAGCACAATTTTCTGCTTCATCTGAAGGAACCATTCCTGGTTTGAGGTAACTTTAGAAGTTTATCATAGTGGCCTCCACAATCTTTGCCGTTACTACTCTTAATCTCCTGTGATGAAAACCATTTGCACCTGAGGATGCATCATTCTTTAACCTCATTTGTTCCTCCACTGCAGTCATCTTGCTGAGGTCCTGAGTCTGTTTTTAAGATTGCATAATTTGTCGCAGCAAATGTTGTCATAATTGATGTTACTTAATTGTACCTTTTTGGGCTGGCTACTATACTGAAGCAAGGGCAATAACCTGTCATCATGAAGCAACTAATCTGAGGAGTTTTGCTGAATTCATTGTGAATAAATGTAGACTGCTTTTTAGAATATATTTCAGTGTTGAGTTAGCATAATACTGATGAATTGTTATAACCAAAAACACATTCAGTCAGACAACAAGCAAGTCAGAGATACTGAAACACACAAGAACTGAAATTGTTTTATTCCATTGATTCTGGGTTGACGGCAGGTTTGGTAATTGGCAAGCAAAGAGTATCACAGGTGACGGTAACACCACCTAACGTCACTATTTTGACAGATGTTCATTGCTCCCAGTTGTGATTTTAGAATAAAGTTTGAATGATCTGGACTATTCAGTGTATCTGTGCCCGGCTGTAGGTGAGACAAGCTGTCTCACTGTGATTGTAATCTAATTAGGATGAACTGCAATGATTAGAATAAAAATAATGGAAATGCACAGCAGGTGTGTCAGCAACTGAAAAGAGAGACTTTACATTTTAACAGTTTTGGTTGCAGTCAATTCACTAGTTCTGTTTGAAATGAAATATTACAAAAGAGGTCTTGTGGTACAGTGATTTAGTCCCTTTGCCTAGTCAGAAGGTTAGGGTTCAAGTCTCGCCTGCCCTGGATGCACATCATAATCTATCTGGCAAGTTGATCAGCAATAATTTAGCAATGTGAAATTTAAACAGAAATTACCAGGTCCATTCACAAATGGAATTTTTTGCTGAGTGATCCCCTACACTATTTTATCACTTTCACTGGAAAGCTACACATTCATCATATATGGTATCACTGCAAATTCAGTAAGTGCGTAGGTTTGTTGTGATTGGCAAGTATGAACTTGGTATGGGTGCCTTCCTGCTTTTGTTATAATGGAATCTTGGCGCTGTTTGTGATAACTTTCATCACTGAAAATTGGGTGTCCTAATGATGCTTACCTTTCACTGAGTCAGCGACTACAGAAATTGGAGTATCTCTTAGTAATAGGTTGTGTTTACATTTGAAAAGGTTATTCCATGTACATGTCAAGCACTTGGTTGTAAATTAATCTGCTCCCATGTTACACTATGTGTGACTCATATGATCTGCTTGAATTTATTTTCCAAATGGCACCTTTGCCGTCACCCCAAAGCCTTCTGCCATTGGGAATGTGATTCCCAGAGTTAGGCTAGACCTCCTGTCTGGGCATACTGAATATATTCTGTCCGGGGATAATTTACATTGGTGACACAATGTTTAATCTGCACTTCCATTAATCAATACTGCATTGTGGGATTACAATGTGTAGAGCTGGATGCACACAGCAGGCCAGGCAGCATCAGAGGAACAAGAAGGCTGATGTTTTGGGTCTGGACCCTTCAGAAAATTTCTGAAGGGT
>JAHRHZ010000126.1:8406956-8447807 GCA_024137785.1 Ginglymostoma cirratum | reverse complement strand
GGCCTAAACCCTTCATCAGAAATGAAGAAGGGTTTAGGCCCGAAACGTCAAGTTTTCCTGCTCCTATGATGCTGCTTGACCTGCTGTGTTCATCCAGCCCCATGCTTGTTATCCCATAAATCAAAGCATTTAGGTTTACTGATAGGGAAATTAACATTCAGCACACCCCACCACTGGGTGTGCTTTTGATGAGGTGTCATGTAAAATTACATTTGGCTAGCCCACCACCTTCACAATCTCTCTCGCTCTCTCGCTCTCTCGCTCACACACACACACACACACACACACACACAAAATAGGTGGTCTTATAGTTTGTGCAGGGCGATCTTGTTTAACATGGGTCAGCTGGCATTCAATACTTCTGCCAGAGAATTGAGCAGTACACTCCCTCCTCCTTGTAAATTCTGCTGAAGAAAATTACAGTGAGCTTGTGTAAAACAAGGTTTCGGCCTCTACTGAAACATTGCATACATTTCAAGATTGCACAATTGAAGACTGTTTTATCCTTGAAGAGCTGCTTGAGAGGAGACTTGATACAAGTATTCAAAATCATGAGCCTGAAAAGTGAAGATAGGAATAAACTGCTCTCACTAGTGAAGGCTTGAGGTCTAGAATGCATAGATTTAAGGTAATTGGCAAAAGAGGCAGTGATGATTTGAGGAACACCTCCCCATAGGAAGTGGTAATGATCTGAAATCTACTATTCTGTCAGAGTGTGTGACAGGGAGAGGTTCAGTCCAGTTATTCAAGAGGGAAATGGGTTAGTGGTTGAAAAGGTACAGGGAGAAGAGAGGGAAAATCCACTGAATTACTCCATCAGAGTCAGAACAGAGCTGATGGTAGAACTGTGGTTCTATATAGAATAGATTGTCATGTTGACTGATACGATTATTATGTTATTCAAATGTTGACCTTTTGAAATGTTATTCTAAAATATGGCTGGCCAAGGGACAGAGACTTCATGCTGTTGTAATTACTGGGTGGAGTAGGTAAGAAAATCTACATTTTCACAAGAAATTCTTGGGTTTACATAACACCTTTTTATACCTTCAGTATATCCCAAAGTGCCTTACAGCCAACGATGTACTTTTGAAGTGTTAATGTAGGAGATACAAGAGCCAATTTTCACAGCAGCTAGGTCCTTAAACAACAAAGTGATAATGCCCAGTTAATCTGTTTTAGTGATTCAGGTTGAGTTTAAATATTTGACAGGATACCAAGGAGAACATCTACTTCTTCAAATAGTACCATGGTTTTTTTAACGTCCTCTTGAAAGGGAATTTGTTCCACATCTTTTTCAAGAAAAAATTGTATCCTTGGCAGTATATCAGTTGACTGCAGTAAGAAGTTCACGTGGATTCTGAGCTCAAGTCTCATGAATAGAAATGTGGAAGGTAAGAGCAGGAGTAGGCCCTTTTTACTCCTTGGGCTTGCTCCACCATTCATTATAGTCATTGCTGATCATCGATTGACAATCTTAATCTCAGCCTCTCTGAATATCCTTGATCCCTTTAGCCACAGGAGCTATATCTATATATCTTGAGAAAACACAATGTTTGCCCTCACCACTTTTTGTGGTACTGAATTCCACAGGCTCAACACAGTCCAGGTGAAGAAATTTCTCCTCATCAGTCCAAAAAGGTTTACTTTTATCCTCAAACAATGACCCCTTGTTCTGGACTCCCCTGCCATAGGGAACATCCTTCATGCATCTAATCTGTCCAGTCCTGTTGGAATTTTATAGGTTTCTGAGATTCCCTTTCATTCTTCTAAACTCCGGTGAATACAATTCTAACAGACTCAGTTTCTCTTCCTTCATCAGTACTGCCATCCAGTGATCAATTTAATAAACATTTGCTGCACTCCATATATGGCAAGAACATACTTTTTCAGCTAAAGAGAGCAAAACTGCGCACAATAATCCAGGTGTGGCCTGTATAATTGCACCAAGGCATCCTTGGTTCTGTACTCTAATCTTCTTGCTATGAAGGCCAGCTACCATGCACATTGCTGTAGCTGTGCACTTTTACCAATTGGTGCATCAGGACACCAGGTCTCTCTTACCATATTCACCCCCTCCCTCAATTTAAACAGCCATTCAAACGTGCCTATCCGATATTTGTGACCAAAGTGGATAACCTTACATTTATCCATGTTGTACTGCATCTGCCATGAATTTGTCCACTCACTCACCCTGTCCAAATCACACTGGAACATCTCTGCATCCTCCTCACAGCTCACCCTTCCATCCAGCTTTGTTACCTTCATTATAAATTTTGAGATATTGCACTTAGTTCCCTCATCTAAATCATTAACACATTGAGAGTGGCTGGGGTCCTCCCTAGTATGACCCTTGTGGCACCCACTAGTCACTACATGCCAGTCAGAAAAAGGTCCATTGATTCCTACTCCTTATTTCCTGTCTGATAACCAATTTTCTGTGCACCTCAATACACTACCCCAATCCCATGCACTTTAATTTTACGCATTAATTTCTTATATGGGACTTTGTTGAAAGCCTTCTGAACTGAGAGGCAACAGTACTAACATATACAATGCTAAGGAGATCAATATTACAATTAAACCAATTTAGTGGACATTAAAAACAATGAAGCCTCTTTGTCAATAACAACATGCAACAGTGTTTTTATTGTTGTTGCTGTAATTTGGTGAGGTAACTCGGCTTTTGTTTTCTATAGTGCAGTGAACCCTTTCTGATTTAGTGTTTGGAGTGTCTGCTGTTGGTTGTATGCACACCTCTAAGTCACAATGTTCTGGCTTTAAGTGCAAAAATCAAAGCTGAAACTCCTACACACTAGTGACTGAGTATTTCGCTGTTTGAGCTGCTGTCTTTTGTTTGAAATGTTGAACTGAGGACCCCATCTGCCTGCTTGGATAAATATAAAAACATTATTGGCAGGGGGATTTATCTTGGTGTTCTGTGCTTTATCTTCTACCTGCACATTAAGATGCAGGTCTGGAGTATCTTGGCTGTGGGTGTCTGCAGTTACAGTCCTTGACATCATTTGCTCCTTATCTCTAAGTAAGGTCTTCAACTCATTACGTGCTGTAATACTCCTTTATTTGCATCGACAATAAGAGAAGCCCAATCATGAACCAATTCAAAAACTAACAGGTTTTTAATCCATGGAGCAAATTTGTCACCTGTTCAGACATCTCTAACCTTTTCTGGAAAGAATTCAACTTTTCAAGAAAGAGATTGATTCCTTTGGTCCTGAGAACTATATCTCAGAGTATGTGGTGAAAGTGGGAATGGAGTTCTGAATTGGACAATCATTTATGATCGTATTGAATGTTCGAGCAGATTGGAAGGTCCAAATGGACTATTCCTGTTTCTGTTTTCAATGCTTCTATGCAAGTCTGGTTAAAACAACAGCAAGGAGTAAAGCGTGTACTGATCTGAAGACCAGGCAATCTAGGCCACCGCACAACAGTACAGCGCAATAATTAGGCCTCTGGTGATGCTGCTGTCGTGTCCCTGCCTGTGGACCAGAAGTCCTGGGTTCAAGTTTCACCTACTTCAGACAGTATGTCGTTACATTTCTGCATAGGCTGATTAAAAATATCTATAGCACCACGGTTAAAATTTTGTTGACGACACCGTTACTGGAGAAGTGCTGCAGCAGTTGATAAAGTTTACAGTAATCTCAATTGTATTTCTAAGGGTATAGATTATAAGGGCAAGAGGGTTATGCTGAACTTATATAAGGCACTAATTCTGCCTCAGCTGGAATATTGCATACAGATCTGTATGCCATTCTTCAGTAAGTATTTGAATACATTAGTAACCGTACAGAAGACGTTTACAATGGTGATTTCAGGGATGATAAACTTCAGTCATGACGATCATTTGAAGAAGTTTGGAATGTTTTTTATGGGGAGGAGAAGGCTAGAAGGAGATTTGTTTGAAGTTTTCAAAATCATGAGCGGACTCAAAAAATTATTCCTGCTCGTAAAAGGTTTGAGAATGAGTGGGCACAAATGTAAAGTAATTTGCAAAAGGAGGAAATGCAATTTAAGAAAAGTATTTTTCACATACGAGTAGTTCACTGCTGGCATGCACAGCCTCATTGTGTAGTGGAGGCAGATTCAACTGAGTCATTCAAGACATCATTATTTCTATTGAAACAATCATCTAATATGTTAGGTTATGAGGAAAAGGCAGGTGAATGGCACTAATTCATAATGTTCATTTGTAGAGTTGGTGCAACAAATGTAATGCAGGAAACTAAGATTGGAGTGGGTTTATGGTGGAGGCAAGGATTTAAAAGCTAGGATGAGGGATTTTAAAGTAGCAGTTAGGGACCTGTTGCTCAAATGCAAGAAAAAACTCCCATTTCATTTTGAGACATGCTGTGCATGTCTCAATCAGATCTGTTTCACCCACAAAATGCAGGCACACATTTTCACACCGAAACACATACTTGTGAACAGATGAGCAAACGCTCAGGCACATCGAGAAACATGGATACATGCAGAAACACACACAGTTAATGTATGTAAGCAAATAAAGTGCGTGCGCGTGCACACGCACCATTAACAAATCACTTGACAAACAAACTCGCATGTGTGCACATAGCTCTTTAATCAAATATTCCAGCTTCTTGGTTTGAAGTATACACTAAATACACAATAGCTGGAACATTAAAACTGAGCTAGTTACCGAGTCATGCAGCACAGAAACCGACTCTTCATTCCAACTCATCTGTGTCGATAAGACCTCCCAATTTGACCCAGTCCCATTTGCCAGCGTTTGGTCCATATCCCTCTAAACCCCTCATATTCACATACTCATCCAGATGCCGTTTAATGCTGTAATTCTGCCCATCTTCAACGCTGCCTCTGGCAGCTTATTCCACACACACACCACCCTCTGTATGAAAAAGCTGGGTACTTGCGTAGTACTGGGTACGTTTTAAGTTCTGGGAACTGAGTACAGAAATGAATCAACATCAGACCCTGTATCCAAATAGATTTTCCACATGATATATTCCTAAAAGTAAATATATAATCGACAATTAATTTGCATTCCTGTTGGAATGGTGTACTATAAAATAACATTTAAATTTGCCAGATTACTTATGGGAAAATTCTGAATGATAATACTATAACCAACACTGCATTAAAGTGTACTGTTGTCTTAAAATTTGCAGAGCAGTAAATGGAGTATTGTTTGAAAGCCCAATGCACTAGGTGTGGAGTTTTGATCCATGGTTATACTTTGTAGAAAATAGAGCCTTCTCCAATCCCATACTTTCCTATTTGGCTGTTCCCAAAAATAATCCCTCACATGGGAGTAATTTTGACTTTCAAATCAGTGGAAGTAAACATATGGAAGAGAGATCATACATCATCCATTTTACACTTGCGCAAAGTCATCTTATACCCACTCATTCCTTCCATTGATCATCTGTCCGATTCTCCTTTTTAAGCATTTCAGTATAACTTGTTCTTTGACCTCCGTGAGCAATCTTTCTTGGTCTGCATCCATCCTGTATGAATTAATTAAACTAAAGCCATTCATTCAGCTTTCCTCGTATCTGCTGGTACTTCTTATTTCAGGAATTTGTGGTAACTTCAACGTATTGATCCAAAGTTTGTCAAAATAATGACAAAGGTAATAACATTCCATATTAATTATGTGCAAATACCACAGAAACATCAAGGGCAAATGCGTATGAAAATGGAAAAGAAAAGGTTGCTCTCTGAGTTTGTACCATTGCACTGAAAATTTATTGAATGCAATACCTTTTACTAGTGGCGCTTGATTCATAAGCAAAGAGCAAGTGAAGTTCCCATACATTTGATTGTAAAGCAACTTCGCCAGAGAAAGTTGAGTCATTTGAACCACAAGTCCCTTTTTCACGCTGTGAAGGCTTTCATCAGTTATGCTGAAGAGCTACACATGTGGCCAGGTTGCTTTGCAGAGCACTGCATTGGTCAGAGTGTGAGTGTCACTGCTTGATAGTTCAATTTCAACTGTCTAGAAGGCATTTCACCTGACCACCTTCTCGCTCATCTTCAGCTGTACTTTCCCCATGCTATTCTGAAAGCTGGCAGCTGGAGCAGCTTATGTAGCTACTTTGGAGGCAAGGGTCATTTCAACAGCTATAATCTCCAGCTGCGGTACACCAACAACAACATCACATGTCCCACCACAGGCACAAGAGATGGCCACTGAGATACAGTCGAAAGAGGTGAGACAGCCGGCACAAGGTCTATAAGCAAAGAATTAGCTTTCCTGTTATGTGTGGGATCCAGTGCTCCAGTCGTATTGCTCAAATTTATTATCAGTGTCTCAAGGTGCACATCACTGGAGACTCACTCTCTTCTGCTTTCCAAAACCTGTTCCTGACATTTTTAAGTTGTGTGATATCTTCTCTGACACTGAATATAGAAGGGAAAAGCTTGCTTTCAGAGTTGTGCCACTGCACTGTAATTTTGTTGAAAACAGTACCTTACTATTGGCTCTTGATTAAAATACAAGCAGTGACAGGAAGTTTCCATACTTGCAGAGTTGGGTATAAATCAGTAGTAGTTGGGAGAGCAGATGTCATGAATCACTATGCTGTGCTGCACACTGCACAGCATAGCTGTTATCCAGGTATAGTCTCTGCTACCGGATATACGGTGAACAGCTCACTGGCATAATAGAGCCTTCAGAGACTGTTGGTCATAGCAGGGGCTAGAGAGCGTTATCAACATGGACAGTCTTATTTTAATTTGGTAAGGGATGTGAGCATGTTAGGAATAGCTTGTGTATAGAGAATGGTGCTTAACTTCTGAGCCTATTGACTCAGACATGGGTACAAGAATGGAATCGGATGGGAGGCCATTGAGAGAACTAGCCACACAAGCGGGAGTGAGGAATGTGCAGAACACCAAAGTGTACTGATGTGAGATGTGCTTGTTGGAGAAGGTTCTGCAAACCAGAGTGTGGGCTTGTCACTTGACTGTTACACCCCTCACCTGTCATATTTTCCTGATGTCTTTGATTCTTTTAGAAGAGCCAAAGTGCTGCTATCTTCTTTCTCACCACATCAATTCACTTTACCCTGGTCACAACAGCTCACCAGTTCCTCCTGTCCTTAGAAGCACTTGCATCACTGCAGCTTCCTACAGCTCACTCGACTGGATGGCACAGGAACTGACCTGTTCCAGGTTTCCTCCTCATTCCGGTATTGGCTGCAGCCTTAAAAAAAAAATGGCCTGGTATGTTTCTCTGAGGAATGCCACAGAATCTTTTATGCACACATCCTCTTTCTGACTAAATAACTGTGTCATGCAATTCACCCTGCCTATTTGATTGAGAAGGTGAAAGGTTGGCTCTGAATTGGTTTGTTTTGGTGCAGTGTAGCTGGATGGTCTGCTACTTTGGTGATCAGGTAATAACCAAATATGGTTTTGATGTTGGAAAATAAACAATGATGGTAAGATTGCACCCTGTGCTTCAGATAATAGCACTGGTAGAACCCTGTAGTAGTTGGGAGGGCAGGTGTCATGAGTCACTATCCTCTGCTGCACACTGCACAGCATTGCTGTTATGCAGGTATAGTCTTTGCTACCAGATATACAAGGAACAGCTGAGGGTGCTCACTGGCACGATACAGCTTTCAGGGACTGGTGAGCACTGCAGGGCCTGGAGTACGTCATTAACACAGACAGTCTTATTTTAACGTGGTAAATTTCTGTTTCCCGACATAACTTGCTGTTAACCATTCATTTGGATTTTTGTTTAAGTGCCCCAACAAGGACTGTTTAGCTATTTTGTGCCTTTTGCTTTTTTCTTGTTTTTTTTTTAAAAGTCAGAGTCATAGAGTAATATAGCACAGAAACAAACCCTTCAGTTCAACTCATCCATCCTGACCAAGTTTCCCAAACTAAACTAATCCCTCTTGACTGCATTTGCCCCATATCCCTCTAAACCTTTCCTATTCATGTACCTATCCAAATGTCTTTTAAATGTTGTATTTGTGTCTGCATCTACCATTTCCTCTGGCAGTTTGTGCCACATATGAACAACTCTGTTGTTCTCCTCTCGCCTTAAAAATATTCCCCCTAGTTTTGAACTCTCCCACCCTAAGGAAAAGACTTTTGCTGTTCATCTTATCGAGGCTCTTCATGATTTTATAAACCTCTATAAGGTCACCCCTCAACCTCCTGGTGAAAATGGTCCCAGTCTATCCAGCCTCTCCTTTATAACTCAAACACTCTAGTCCTGGCAACATCCTGGTAAATCTTTTCTGAACCGTCTCCAATTTTGTAATGCCTTTCTTATAGCAGGGAGACCAGAACTGTACACAATACTCCAAAAGTGGTCTCACCAACATCCTGTACAACCTCAACATGAAGTTCCGTCAAGCTAATTTTGCATCCAATTAGCAAGTGGTCCCTAAATCCCATGAAACCTAACTTTACTAATTAGTCTATGTGGAGCCTTGTCAAAGGCTTTACTGAATTCCAAGTAGACAAGGTTACATCCTCAAAAAACTCAATTGTGATTGTGAGATACTATTTCCCATGCACAAAGCCATGCTGACTATCCCTAATCAGTCCTTGCATCTCCAAATACACACACATCCTATCTCTCAGAATCCCCTCCAACAACTTACCCACCAATGATGTCAAACTCACCAGGCTATAGTTCCTAGCCTTTTCCTTACAGCCTTTCTTAAATAAAGACACAACATTAGACACGCTCCAGTTCTCTGGCACCTCACTTGTGGCTGTAGATAATACAGCAGAGGGGCCCCACAATTTCTTCCCTAACTTCCCACAACATCCTCGGATTCCCTTCATCAGGTCCCGGACATTTATCCACTTTTATGTTTTTTAAGACCTCCGGCGCTACCTTTTCTGTAATGTGGACTGTTTTCAAAACATCAATGTTTATTTCCTTGAGTTCCCTAGTCTCCCTCTGTTCCTCCACAGTAAAAAAACTGAAGTTGTCCATGAAGAACTTGTTCGAGCGCAGTTGCGTTAACCACTATCTTAATTACCCAGTTACCAACTGTCCCATGCATTATATTCCCACTGTTACTGACCACTAAAGCATCCACTTGATCACAATAGAAAAATAAAAGCCACTGCATAAAAACATTACAAACATGAAGTTATTGAACTTCCCAGGCTAGGATGCAATTCCATAAGATGTGACTCCTGGCATTGATTTCAATAGCTATCTGCTGTCATTGTCTTCAGGGTGTCTATCTGAGGCCTGTTCTAGACACATGTAGATACACAATATGTTTCTTCCTTTTTGCCTCCTGTGCATCTTTTGAATGCACGTTCTCCTCTGTCTCCTAATTATTCAATATTTCCCGTGTCAAATTCACTTCCTGCTTGATTGTTGGCCCCTGTTCTAGTCACCGTTCACTTCTCCCTTTTAAGGAGTAGTATGTAGGTTGATGATATTGCTACCCTGCTGATGCATCTGACCAATCAACGAAAATTAAAAATCTCTGAGATAATCATAAAGTTGATGTACTGTTTGAAATGATTTCATTGGACATAAGATAGTCATGCATCACTATCTCCCCTCACTGTTTTTGAGGGTTATTAGATTTAGCAAGCCCCCCTACCCTGTCTCTTTAATATCTCATAAATCGGTTGCCTTGGTTCTTTATTGCTTTTAATTGTACCGTCTGCCTATGCTTTTTTAATTCTTGCCTGCTATGCAAGTAAGTTGCATTAAATACTGCTGCACTCACATTGACAACACAGGCATGTTGTCTTTAGAACATACACAGCTCATAATGCGCTTTGAATTATTTGTATTTTGTCTGTTGTACATGTATAATGGAATTGATTTCACCTTTAAGTGGAGCCTACGCAACTTGATAATCTGTGATGGATATTTATTATTACATTATCTGATTTGAATATTGGACTCAAGTGAATAGTTTCATGAAAGCAGCAGTAATGCATATGATGGCATTGGATCTGACATAGTATTTATCCAATGCTAGGGTAAGGCTCAAGTTGTATCCAAAAGAAGTGGTGTGATAGGATGAGAATGAAAATTAATTTGTTGTGACTTTCACGCCTCATTATACTGTTATTGATATAAAATTATAATTTTTTTCATATTATAGAAACATAAGATGTCAGCGTGAAAAATGTTGAATTTTTGAAAGTATTGATCGCATCTTTAAAACCAATGACCTCTAACACACAGAAACACAACAGCAGTAAATGTGTGGAAACACCAAGTTCTCCTTCAAACCTCTCATTGTTTCTGATTTGGTACTTTCTCACTATTCCCATCACTGTCATTGAGCCTATACCCTGGAACTCCTTTCCTACCAGCAATGTGTGGGTGTACTGACACCAGATGGACTGCTGCAATTCAAGAAAATAACTCACCACAGCAATCTCAAGGACTGTTAGGGATGGACAACAAATACTCACTTTGCTTGCATTCTCCTATCTGACGAAAGAATTTTTAAAATAAAAACTTAGCACACTGGCTCAATTTCTCGGTGTACAATATGGAATTATGTATAATTGCCTATAGCTACTTAGGACAAATTGACAGCAGAACAAAGAATGGATCCACCTTTGTCTTTATGTAATTACTTGTCATTTCGTATCGTCTGAAAAAAAGACCTCCGCAAAGGAAAGCGTCATGACTGATCTGTTCTCTGGTATTTAGTTTGCAATGTGTATTTGGTCTCTTTTAACAGTTAATGGCTACTGCCCTATAGCCCTGACTTCAATAATCATGAAGTGCTTCAAGAGGCTGGCCATGGCCCACATCAACTCCAATCTCCCAGCCTGCCTCAAACCCCTACAAATTGCCTACTGACGTAACAGCTCCACAGAGGATGCCATATTATTGCCCTTCACTCATCCCTGGAACATCTGGGCACCAAAGACACCTACGTCAGACTCTTGCTCATCAACTACAGCTCCGCCTTCAACTGCATTATCTCCAGACTGATCTCAAAACTGCATGACCTTGGTCTTGGCTCTGCCTTCCGCAACTGGATCTTTAGCTTTCTGACCCATTGGCCACAATCAGTGAGGATAGATGACTGCACCTCTTCCAAAATAACAGTCAACACTGGAGACCCCCAAGGATGCGTTTTCAGCCCCGTCCTGTACTCCCTGCACACCTACGACTGTGTTGCCAAATTCCGAACGAATGCTATTTACAAAGTTCACTGACGATACCACTGTAATGGGATGAATATCTAACAGCGATGAATCAAAATACCGAAGGGAGATAGAGGGCTTAATGACGTGCTGCAATGAAAACAAATCTGTCTCTCAAAGTCAGCAAAACTAAGGAACTGATCATTGACTTCACAAAGAAAGGAGGAGAACCCGCCTCCACCTACATCAATGGAACTGAAATTGAGAGAGTGAAGAACATCAAGTTTCTCAGAGTGATGATAGCCGATGACCCGCTCTGGACTTTCACGTAGATGCAATGGTCAGGAAGGCACAACAACACCACTTCTTCCTCAGGTGGCTCAGGAAATTTGGCATGTCTATAAGGTCCCCACCAACTTTACAAGATGCACCATTGAAAGCATATTGCCCAGGTGCATAATGGCCTGGTATAGCAACTGCTCTGCCAAGAACCATAAGAAACTACAGAAGCTGGTGTGCGCAGCCCAGACCGTCACAGAAGTCAGTCTTCCATCCATGGACTCTCTTTGCCCGGTTCGCTGTCGCGGAAAAGTGGCCAACATCATCAAAGACCCCTCGTACCCTGGTAATGATCTCCTACAGCCTCTTCCATCAGACAGAAGATACAAAAGCCTGAACAGATGCGCAAGCAGGTTCAGGAACGGCTGCTTTCTGGCCATTATCAGACAGTCGAATGGACTCTAGCCTCAAATAATGTAACCTGTATACTTCTAAGTCTTTTTGATGTGAATGTCCTTTGCTTGTTGTGATCTGCCTGTAACCCTCGTAAGCTAAGCTTTTCACTGTGTATTTTGGTACATATGTTAAACACTGGAGAACAACATTCTGCACGCTTGGAGTTGACCATGACCATTTGTGCAGGCTCACGATGGCAAGTGCCACAGTGAAATTAACGAGAGACGCTTTTCTATGTAAAATTTGTAGCAAGTTTACCAGCTTCAACAAAATTGACAGTAAAAAAGGCATCTTTGTCACCACTCACCTGATGTACTTGGTCTGCTAGGAGACCACACTACTTGGGTAAATGGCTGAAGAGAATATGAAACTGATACATGAGCTTAGCTTTTATGGTCAGTGACGCAGCCTGCTGCTGACATTACATGGAACTCTACACAAAGCAGCTATAATCCATATGACAGGAATGTTGGCATTCTTGAGTGAGGACTCCCTCCCAGCATTAACCTCATGTGGGGATTGGAAGTGCACTAAAAAAAGACAGTCATGAGCTTACAGTGATCATTGACTTGCCCCTGAACTCAAGGATGATGCACACTTGAGGCTGTGGGTTTCTGCCACGTGACTAAACAGGCTGATTTCTTGACCCGCAGATCTTTGGGTACATGGGCTACATGTTCCATGAGGTAGTCAGAGTTGCAAAAACACACCAGATAGGCTGCAGCAATTAAATTTTGATCAAATAAAGCATTGCAGTATTTAAAATGTCTGATAATTTGTGCTAAAATTCCACAAGGTGGAATATTATAGTGGCCTCAATGATGTGCACAATGTCATGAAAAGTAGCAGAATTGCATGAGAAGTCCAGTAAGGTCTATCTTGATTCATCAACACCTCACTGCATCTTTTATGCATTTGCTAAATGGCAAGTTACTTGGTAGGTAGTGGTGAGTTGCCAACTGAAGGGGAATTATAACTTGTGAAACACCTTATTGGTGCAACTCACCTCATTTATATTCAGCTTATTAGCTTACCAAATACACTAAATAAGCTAGATCGATGTTGAGAATTCCTCGACATAGAAGTCAGACAGTGTATCTAGTGAATGCAAGTTGCTAGTCTACTTTTCTTCTCTATGTTGCTCAGCACCAAACAGCATCTCGTGACATGATCCATGGGAATGAGTTGCACACTTGCCTTATCCACTGCATTGGCATTTGAAATTTGCTAAAACTTTACAACCATCTTGGCATCTCTGTTGTATAATTAGCAGTGGACAGTTAAAAGTTAACATTTCAGGGCCATGACTTTTAATAATTTCGTCTGTGCTGTCTCTTTGTAAATACTGCCAGAATGACTGAATATTTCTCCTGCCTTCTGCTTTTAGCTCTAATTTTCCAGTTCTTGGAGTGCCTGGTGAGTTTATGTTAATGTCCAAACATTAGGATGAAATCATTGAGAAGTCATATAGATAGAAATTTCAACCTACTGAATTTCTAGTCATGGAACAGACTTTGATGAATTTTGCCCTATAAAACTTGATAAGAGTGGCTATGTTTGGTAAATTTAGAAATATATTCTTACTTCAACTTCAGTGGTTTTGCAGCCCTTTACACTGTTGAGTGGTCAAGAGTATAGAGCCATTGGTTAAGGTTTATATTAATGAGAGTGGGAGAAACATTATGCTAATACAAGGACTGGATAGAAGGAACAATCTGGGAAAGGGAGGGTATATAGTGCCCATGAGAGTGGATAAATTAGGTGTAAATAGTATTTTAAGGAAGCAGAATCTATTTTAGCAGCAACACAAAATATGAGGACCTGGTGTAGTGGGCAGTGGAGAAGATTATCTCCGATTGCAACAGGACCTCGACCAGACGGGCCAATGGGCTGAGGAGTGGCAAATGGAGTTAAATTCAGGTAAATTTGAGGTGTTGCATTTTGGAAATGTAAATCGGGGCAGGACTTGTACACTTAATATTAGGGTCCTGAGGAGTGTTGCTGAACAAAGAAAACTTGGGATGCAGGTTCATAGTTCCTTGAAAGTGGAGTCGCAGGTAGACGGTTAGTGAAAAAGGTGGTGAGTGTGCTTCCTTTTATTGTGCACTGAATTTTGTAGTTGGGGTGTTGTGTTGCAGCATTACAGGACATTGGTTAGGCCACTGTTGGAATACTGTGTGCAGTTCTGGTCTCCCTGCTATAGGAAGGATTTTGTGAAACTTGAAAGGGTTCAGAAAAGATTGGCAAGGATATTGCTGGGGTTGGAGGGTTTGAGCTATAGTGAGAGGCTGAACAGGATGGGCCTATTTTCCATGGAGTGTCGGAGGCTGAAGGGTGACCTTGTAGAGGTTTATAAGATCGTGAGGGTCATGGATAGGGTAAATAGCCAAGGTCCTTTTCCCAAAATTAGGGAGTCCAAAACTAGAGGGCATAGGTTTAAGGTGAGATGGGAAAGATATAAAAAGGATCTAAGGGACACCTTTTTCATGCAGAGTGTGGTGCGTGTATGGAATGAGTCGCCAGAGGAAGCTGTAGAGGTTGGTACAATTACAACATTTAAAAGACATCTGGGTAGATACATGTATAGGAAGGGTTTAGATGGATATGGGCCGAATGGTGGCAAATCGACTGGATTAACTTAGTATGTACATTTGGCATGAATGATTTGGACCAAGGTGTTTATTTCTGTGCTGTACAGCCCTATGAATCAATGACTCAATGATCCCTAAGTATGGTGGCAGCATTGAAGGTTGCAATTTAAAGTAATTGATGTTGCTGATTTGAAGTCCACAAATGAAAACCGAGGTGCATCAATTCTTTTCAAAAATAAACGTATACAGTATTTTGCAAAGAAGGGGGAAGAATAAGAAAAATGTACCTTGACAGGTCCCATGAGATGAACTGGTAAGAATCCACATTGACTTCACAGGCATCACCCTTTCCCCAAACATTCGAGACACCAATTAGATTGTAGCATGGACTATGACAGGAATACTGGAAGCACCAGTTTGACAGGCACTGAGCAGCCCTAGGCTTACAGAACCAGGCATAAAAACTGTACTCTTCTGAATACCCTTGTGCCCATAGCAGACTATGCTATGGTGAGGCAAGAGATTGAGGAAAGAGGCAATCAGGTCCTGGGACATTTAATACTTACTTCAGCTCCAAGAAAGATACGATAATTTAACAGGCAAGGTTCAATCAAAGAAGCAGAGGCCAGAGGAATCCGTTGGTTCATTTACAAATGACAAGCAGACAAGCCTCCCCACAGCAACAACTTGCTTAAAAGTTAAATAAATTTATGATCTTGCAGTGCCTCATCCAGCACACCAACCACTATCAGACTTGCAAACAAAAGATAATTTGACTCTGGAATGAGTTCTAGAATAGTTTAACAGGTGAAACAGATGGAGCTGTGGAAGCGGAATCTGAGCTTACTTCAGGGAAACTCCCAGGTTCTAGAGGGATCAATCTTTTATGTAGGCACAAAGCTGGAAGCCCTGCACATTGGTTTTGACAGACTTTTTCTTAGGATTTTCATTGAAAAACAGGAAGAACTGTATCAGCCATTTTAAAATGTTCTTGATGGGGCATTAAAAATCCTCACTGCGGATAGGAATGTTGAGCAGGGACAGACAAATGCTTTCTCCGTGGTAAGACAGGAAATATTTTATACATCTTGTGGATCTAAATCTCTATTTAAAGATGGAAGACCAGAATAAGCTTTCAACAACTATAGAAAGTGGGAAATTGAAAATCAAGAACTTGAAGCTGAAGATTTCCACGGTGAAATTAAAGATCCCGTGAGAAGTTCTGGTTTGTAGAATTAGAAATTGAAGAAGTGCAGACACAATTTAAGCTCAACATGGGCTAGGGCCATAGGCTTAACAGAAGACTCATGGTGCCCTAAAGAAATCAGAATTCAGCCATCCAAATTAAAACTGCAAATCCGGGAGGAACAGTCTTCAAAGTTAAAGATCTGAGATACACAGGCAAATAAACTAATGAATCTCTGTATGTTTTGCTGAATGAGCAAACGTCTATGGTCAGTGGAGAGGAATCTTCAATTTAAATCTTCTGCAGAAAGTCAATGAAGTAGCATAAAACGACTGGTCAATATTTTAAAATGATTTTCCTCAGAGGAGTCACGAATCATAATTTTGATTTGAGATCATTTTGAAAAGTAAGTTTACAAGGTCTTACCTATGTGCCACCATGCTAACCCATGCCCCCCACAAACTCCCAAGGCCTTCATGACCTCTATGCAAATATATGGTCCTTCCGTGCTTATTCACCTAGGATATAATAAAAGGTCAATTAACCCTTTTGTAACAATGGCATATGTGAAATGGCTTAGAAAAAATATCAAGCAAAGTCAGCAGTTCTCATTAGTTGTATAAAAAGAACTCCCACACAGTCATTCCTTCAAATCTAGGCTCTCAGCCAAGCATGCATAATGAGGTCATATTTAACATGCCTGAAAGACATTTTATGAGGTTATCAGAAGTCATTTTTTTCTGTGATTTCTGGGTACCAGTGCTTATATGCACAATATTGAGTTTGGAGTATTTAAAGTTACTGTTGGTGATAGACCACGAAATTATTTGACAATTTTAAGGCATGTTCATAGTAGCAGTTTTTTTCACCAAGAAATGTGAGGGAGTCTTTACTTTTATGCAGCCTAAAACAGCAGTTTGTTTTTTCTTCATTCTAAGCAGGTTCTCGCATGCCATTGTTAGTGTAAGGTTCACTAGTTCTCGGTGGAAGGGCACCGAAGGGCCATGAGGTGGCATGGAGAGTATGACGGGGCATCAGGGGGTGGGTGAGCGCATCAGCTCACACTTTGTGGGCATGGAGGTATGGGCTTGGCATAAACAGTGCATGGGAGGGTGATAGGGTATGAAAACTGTGTCTAAAATGTGAACAAACCATAAGGTCAAAGTCCCTAGAGAATTGAGGTTCTCCCTACAGCAAACCTGCCTCAGCAACCGACTACCTCCAATATACTTTGGGAGATTGCAAACAAAATTCCATTCCACACCAGCCTCGCCTATTACCCAGCCCAGAGTGAAGATCGTACTATTTGAGATACTCTTTCTGCTGAGACAGGTAAGGTGAGTCTGGAAATTTACTGACTCAAGCTATCCATTTCTGATGCATAACTTCCAAGATGGTACAGTCCATAAACATCTGTGTATCTGAGTTCTATGAACGAGAAAAACAGATAGTTTGAAGAAAAGAACAGAGGGGACAGAAGTCTACATGTAGATGTGTATAATAATTAGGCAAATATAAAACAACTCTGGACTCAATTAAGAAATATAATTGTCATTTATGGCCTGCTCAGAAAATGAATAAATTGAAAACGATAAGTAAATAAATTAAAATCCATTGGATTCATCTCCTATGGTAGAAATCAGAAACCAAGTTAATGTTATTTTTCCAGTTGAGCATTAGACTGGTAGAAATACAAGGGCAGAATACATTGTGTGAATGCACCCTAACACAAATTTGATTTTCCAGTTTTAGAATAAAGGATAGGGGGAAAAGTGGTTAAAGGAAGTTTGGAGACTTGTTGCTGTTAACTCTTGGATTGGTCAGACAAATTGTTTGTGTTTTTTTAAAAACAAAGCAGCTTTCATTTAGTAGTTTAGGCCATCCAGTTTCTCTGGAGTTGGGATTACAGCCTCTACTAAGACACATGCAGAGATGGAACTTGTGGTATTTGTTGCAAGGGCTCAATATCATCTTGGCATGTGCTGTATCTATGCTATTTGCATTATGCTTGAATAGCACTGTCAATATTTTAATTGCAAGTTTTCACTGATCCCCGTCAAGCTTTATAACATCCAGATGAGTGGAAAGTAACATGGCATTCATGCCACACAAGTGTAGGCAATTTCCAACGAGACAATTTAACTGTCACCCCTTGATGTTCCGTGACATTACCATCACTGAATCCTCTACTGTCAACACATGAGGCTTACTGTTGACCAGAAACTCAACTAGTTTAGTCATACAAATACTACAGCTACAAGAACAAATCAGAGGCTAGGAGCTGTGCACCAAGAAATTCAGCTCCTATTTCCTGAATGCCTGTCCATCATTTACAAGGCACAAGTCAGGAATATAACCAAATTCTCTCTGCTTGCCTGGATGAATGCATCCCCCAAAAAACTCAAGACGTTTGACTGCATCCAGGATAATGAGCTGGCTTGATTGTTGTATTCACTCCCTTACCACCAAGGCACTGTGGCAGCAGCGAGTACCATCCACAAGATACAGTAACTCACCCAGACTCCTCGGACAGCAGCTTCCAATCGTTAGATCTCTACCACATAGAAGGTCAAGAACAACAGGTACGTGGGAGCACCATCACCTACAAGTCCCGCCCCCTCAGAGGCATGCACCATCCTGAGTTGGAGCTATGTCACCATTCATTCCCTGGACTCCCTTCCTAACAGCATTGTGGGTGTCCCTACATCCCAAGAATTACAGTGGTTCCTGAAGGAAACTCACCGCAACATTTTCCAAAGCAATCAAGGATGGACAATAGATACTGACTTAGCCAGCGTTGTGCATATCAGTGAATAAAGAAAAATGATCTGATCCTCAGCTTTCCTGTCATACACACTGCTGTGCATGATAACCTGGTAGAGGTGATAACAAGGGGAGGTTCCCAAAATATGGAAAATGGTCCACAGTTTCCAGAATTTTACAGTTTACTTTAGTCAATGGTAGGAGATATTGTGCTGTGGGAGCAGATTCAAAGAGGACTACATAGTCTTTATTTATATGATAATAGGGACATTTTAATAAACTCCCAGAGTACTAACATCCTCTCTGACAAAGTTTCTACAGCACAACATTTTCTATCAATGTGAGATCCTGGAAAATATGAACCATTTTCCATATTTTGGAAACCAACTCTTTGTTGAAGGCTGATTAAACTACAAAATTCATCATCGTCTGTATTGTGTCAATTTTTGTCTGATTGTGATTAAAGATTATTAAAGACCAGCCACTCAACCCAAAGATTAAGGTCATAGTTTATTTGGCAGCAATGATCTCAATACTCCTATATGCTTCAGAGTTGGGCAACTTATGGTAGTTACCACAAAGCACCATGTCCAACGCTTTCAGAAGATCCTCCAGATCAGGTGGCAAAAAGGCAATGTAAAAATTGCATCCTCTTCCAAGCCAACATGCCTAGCATTGCTGTCCTAATCATTCAAAACTACCTTCTCTGGGCAGGATGTGTCATTTGTACACCTGAATCCCTAAGCAACTTCTGTGCTTACAACTTGGTCATGGCAGGAGACTATGGGTTTCTTCAGTTTATCCCCAATGACAGCAAATATCCACACCCAAATCCTGGAATTCTCTGGTTTGTGACTTTTCCAGAAAAGTGAAGGTTTGTTTGGGCATGCATTAAATATTAGAAGACAGCAATGTCCCCTTGTGGGATAGCCTTAGACTTGAGGTCATAATTCAGAAAAAAAGGGTCATACATTTAAAAACAGAGATAAGGAGGATTTCATCAGGGTAGTGAATCTGTTGAATTCTTTACCATAGAGGGCTGTCAAAACTGTGACATTAAGTATATTCAATACTGAAATAGATTTTTAATCAGTAAAGAAATCAAGGATTGTGAAGAAAAGACAAGAAAATGGAATTGAGGATTATCGGATCTCCCATTAAATGGTGGAATAGACTCTATGAACTGAACTGCTTACTTTTACTCCTAGGGCCGATGGTCTTATTGGGAATGTGCAGAGATTAAAGTGACATATTGGAGAGAATGCAGAAGTGTCCCAACAATTTATCCACCTCACCCTTTAGGCACTCTTTGCGTTGAATATGACAGTATCTGCAGATCAGGTGTTGGACTTGGATCAGCCATCTCTGAACCCGTTGACTTGAAGTGCAAGCAAGGCATCCTTGATCTTGAAAGACTGCTGAAGGAAAGTCCTGTGTGTTCAACATCTTTGCTTCACAGTGAGGATACCTTCTTTATTTTCATGGAAAATGTGATAAGAATCATCAGGTGGTTGTTTTTGAATGGGGCAGACTTGATGGGCTGAAGGACTTTTTCTCTGTGCTGTAGCCCTCTATGAATCTATCATGCATTGGAACCACCATTGCACTAATGTACACAGGCTGTGGAAAGTTCTAGCAGCCTAAACCCACCACGCGTTGTCTTCATGCTAATCAGAAAAAGCAGCAACGTATATTAGCTGAGCTACATTTTCTGATTTCTGAGAAATGGGAGGGAATATAAATTAAGCATTTCCTACATTACAACAATAATTCAAAAGTATTTCATTAATTGTGAAGTACTTTCGGATATCCTGAAGTAAAAGGGGCTACAAAAGTGTTATAATGAAGCCAGCTTGAATATACAGGATATTGTGAATGAAATTCCTTTCACACTGCAGGTGACTGGACTTGACACTATATACTATTAATTCAGTGGTCTGAGAAGTAACTGAACTTGCTGACCATGTTGGCCCTGATCCCATAGTTTGAACATCTGGCCTGCAGCAAATGAGTTGAGTCTGAATGCTCATTTAGTATCAATGCTTTTGACAAAACAAGGAACAAGCATCATTACCCACTTTCATTTTAGATTTCAATATTATTGGGGTAAAAACAACTTTATATACTTTTTTCTCTGTTTTTCTACGTTTTGTTTTTATAATTGCTGACATAATAATGGAATGGGGGGGGCAATATATTTATATAAAGCAGTTAAATCTTTTGGGTTTGCCAGCTGTCTGAACAACAACTGCCATATGAAAAACCTTCAAATGAAAAATTGCCTCTGTAAAGTTTGGAGCTGAGACTGATTAAATTTAATGTAAACATTTCTACAAAAAATTCGGCATGCAAATCTAAATGCATCTAAACTGAATTCTGAAATGGTTAGTTACTTCAGGTGGTCATCAGCTGGTAGGTAGTTTGACATACTTCCACTTGTATACTGGCTCTGATATTACACCTTTAATCAGTAAAATATATTTGTGCCATGATATGCATTCTGAAGTATCCTTGTGGTCATCAACATTGTGGTTTGACCTTGGACTTGGATCGGTGGGCAGATTTTTACTTTTCTCTTTACAGATTTGCTTGCCTAAAAACTAGGGCCAGGCCTCTTCAGTAGTAAAATTAAGTGTACTATAGGTTTGGAACTTTCTTCTGCTAACAGCATGAGTAGGTCAATGTTAACTTCAAATCTGAAATTGATTGATTTTTGTTAACCAAACATACTAGTTGGACTGGGACAAAGCAAGGTATGTGGAATTGAGTCATAGATTGCCAACAGTCTCACTTGTGACAGCTGGTGCAAGGGGTATTTATCACCTTTCCAAGGCCCCCTCTTTTGCTGGGATGTGATCCTCCAGTTGCTGGTGGGCTACTGGTTCCTCATCCATATATGCATTCTTCTTGTTTGAGCTCCGAAGTATTGACAGGCTATTTGAACATGGAGGCATCACTAACCTCAATCCTATCCTTATTTGATATACCTGCCTTTACAGTTAAACTTCAGCAGAGCTGACGGGTTGACTGTAAGAAGGGACAACTGTGTTTTAGTTTTCCCTTTCCTGGTTTGAAGAAATGAAACCAATTATATTGTCTCCACTAATGCTCTTAACTAAGATTAGCTGATGATGATGTAGTAGGTGATTTGCTGGACAATTTCCTGCCTGAATTAGAGAGAGATTATGTATTTATATACTGGTTTTGAATGGGAAAAAGTGCTTGAAAACTTTTAGTACCACTGTTCTGATTGTTACTTATGTAGTTTGTTACAATGATGTGAACTACTGGCTGCTTTTGATCATAGTGTCTAAACTGTCATCGTCTGTGCTCGCGACAAACATATTTCCAATCAATCTGCTCCTAGGTGCTAGGAGCAGATAGGACTTGATCTGGACCTGCTGGTCCCAAATTAGATGCATGAGCACTGCACCACAAAAGCCCTCTTACAAAAGTTTCCTTATAAAAGATAATGTTATTGATTTCAGTCTACCCATATTGCAGATGCTAAAAAGTTGAACGAGAGCTCATGCAAGTTGTGATCAGAAAGTATTTTTGCTTACTGGTCTCAACAGTGTCATTCTCCCTTATGTGGAGCTTGTAACGTGAGTATAAATTAAATTTATTGATGAAGCTCATTGAAAGCCATTTTTGTCTTTATGCAAGATTCTTTCATTGCTCTAGAATTTGAACACAACTAGTTTCCATATTCTATTATTAGAATATAATTCTATTAGTTATTTAAATCTTGAAACTTGTTTAAGATGCTAGGTTGGTTTCTGCTGGAGAAATGCATCCAGTTCTGGATGCTGCACATTAGAAAAGATACAAAGGCGTTGGAGAACATGCAGAAAATACGGACACAAATGGTTCCAGGTTTGAAGAACTTCAGTTATTACAATATATGGAAGATATGGGAATGGCTTTCTTTGGAGAAGGTTGAGAGAAGAATTGACAGAGATAGTCAATCCTGAGGATGTAAGTAGATAGGGAGAACTTGTTTTTCACTCATGAAAACATGAGAACTAGGGGACACTGATTTAAAGTATTTGGTTTAAAAAAAGCAAAATTGTCATGTGTGGCAGAAGCAGGTTCAAATTCATGAGACACTAGCATCTGTACTGAGTTCGGAGGGAGCTGTTCTGAGTGGACTGGATTCACTTGAATCATACTGGGTCCAGAGTCCTAGCAAATCACATACTTAGAGTTGTGGTGAGGGGAAGGTTCAGTTGCACGGAAAACTATGGAAAAAGCTAAAGTGGAGGAAGGCTCAGCAGAGATTGTTAAAGTTTCCAGAATGAATAATAGGATAGTGTGTGGAGAGAGTCAAGAATCTAACTCCAGGCCCAGCAGATAAGAGGACAGCTGTGAGAAGGGGACAGTCAACGCAGGACTAAGGGTGTTGCACCTAACTACATGCAGTATACAAAACAAGTTAAAAGAGCTTGTAGTGCAGATTGTACCTGCTATTTTCAATGTTGTGGGTATCACAGACGTGGTTGTAGGGGATCAGGGCTGGGAAGTAAATATCCAAGGATACACGTCCTTTCAAAAGGATAGGCAGATGGGAAGAAGGGTGGGGCTGTCTTGTTTGTAAGAAATGAAATTACATTGACAGTAAGAAGCGATACAGAGTTGGAAGGTGTAGAACCTGTGTGTAGACTTGAGAACGGCAAAGGAAAAACGACCCTGATGGGATATGTGTACAGGCCTCCTAGCAGTATTCAGGATGTAGGGAGGAAAGTAAATCAGAAGATAGAAAAGGCATGTAAGAAAGGCACTATTACAGTAATCATGGGGGACTTCAATATGCAGGTGGACTGGGAAAATTAGGCTGGTGGTAAATCTCAAGAAAAATTCATGAAATGCTTACCAGATGGTGTTTTTTGGAACAGCACATCGCCCACATTTTGTGATGTTTAATGAGGCAGATATGCTCAGGGAGCTGAAGGTGAAGGAACTCTTAGAGGGTAGAGACCATAATATGATAGAATTCACCCAGCAGTTTGAAAGGGAGAAGATGGAATCAGGTGGAACAGTGTTACAATTGAGTAAATGTAACTACAAAGATATGAGGGAAGAGCTGCCCAGAGTTGATTTGAAGGGGAGCCTAGCAGGGAAGACAGTGGAGCAGTAATGGCAGGAGTTTCTGGGGGTAGTTCGGGAGGCACAGCAAAAATTGATCCCAAGAAAGAAGAAACATACCGAGTGGAGGGTGAGGCAACCATGACTGACAAGGGCAGTCAGGGACATCATAAAAGCAAATGATAAAGGATACAATGTGGTGAAAATTAGGGGAAAGTCAGAGGATTGGGAAACTGTTAAAACTGAACAGAGGATAACTAAGAAAGCAGTAAGGGCGGAGGAGATGAAATAGCTTATTCTCCTAGCTAGTAATGTAAAAGGAGATTGTAAAATTTTTTTTTAAGATATCTAAAAGGTAGGGGAAAGGTAAGAGTGGACATTGGATCACTAGAAAATGAAGGTGGAGAAGTAGGAATGTGAAATTAAAAAAAGGCAGGTGTGTTGAATAGATACTTTGCATCAGTTTTCACAGTAGAAGATACCAGCAGCATGCAGAACTTCGAGAGTTGGGGGCAGAGATGAATGTAGGCACCAAGGACAAGGTGCTGAGGAAGCTGAAAGGTCTGAAGATGGATAAACCACCTGGACCAGATAGACTACACCTGTGAGTTCTGAAGGAGATTGAGGCATTGGTGTTTATTTTTCAGGAATTGCTGTCGTCAGGGAAGATCCCACAGGTCTGGAAAATAGCTAATATAATAGCCCTGTTTCATAAGGGAGGGAGGCAGGCAGAAGACAGGAAATTATAGACTGGTTAGCCTGACTTCAGTCGATAGTTGATTTTGGAGTCCTTTATTAAGGATAAGATTGTGGAGTATGTGGAAATTGAAATAGGGCTGAGTCAGCAAGGGTTCATCAAGGGGAGATTATGCTTGACAAATCTGGTAGAAATCTTTGAAGAGGTAACAACGAAGTTGGACAAAGGAGAGCCAGTGCACATGATGTATTTGGATTTCCAAAAGTCCTTTGATGAGATGCTGCACAGGGGGCTGCTTTATAAGATAAGAGCCCATAGTATTAGGGGCAAGATACTGGCATGAATAGAGGATTGGTAGACTGGCAGGAGGCAGAGCATGGGGTTAAGGCTGTCTTTTTCAAGATGGCAGTCAGTGACTAGTGAAATTCCACAGGGGTGTATGTTAGGAGCAATCTGGCTGAAGGAACTGAGAACATTCTTGCTAAATTTGCAGACACAAAAATAGATGGAAAGACAGATTATGTTGAGGAAGTGGGAGGCTGAAGAAGAACTTGGACATACTAGGTGAGTGGGCAAAAGATGTGACAGATGGAAAACAATGTGCGAAAGTGTGAGGTTATGCATTTTGGTAGGAAGAGTGGGTGCATATTTTCTAAACTGAGAAAGGCTTCATAAATCTGAAGCTCAAAGGGATTTGAGAGTCCTAATTCAGGATTATCTTGAGGTTAACATACAGGTTCAATTGGCAGTTAGGAAGGCAAATGCAATGTTAGTGTTCATTTCAAGAGAGCTGGAATGCAAGAGCAAAGATGTACTGTTAAGACTGTGTAAGGCTCTAGTCAGAGTTTAGAAGGATTCAGAGCGGGTTCTCACTGAAACTAGGGGATACTGAGGAGCTCTGATGGAGTGGACATGGCGGAAATGTTTCCGTTAGCAGGGGAGACTCAGATGTGAGGGCGTAGCCTTAAAGTGACTGGATGACCTTTTAGAACTGAGATAAAAAGAAATTTCTTGAGCTGGAGGGTATTTGATCTGTGGAACTCATTGTCACAGAGGGCTATGAAGGCCAAGTCACTATGTGTATTTAAGACAGAGGTAGATAGGATCTTGATTAGTAAGAGGATGAAGGGTTACAGGGAGAAGACAGGTGAATGGGGTAGAGAAGCACATCAGTCAAGATCACATGGCAGAGCAGATTCACTGGGCTGAATGGCCTAATTCTGTTCCTATATCATGTGTTTTTATGTGAAAGTAACCTTTCACACAGTGACTGGTTAAGGTCTGGAATGTTCTGCCTGAGTGTAGTGCCTTCATGTGTGAATGAAGCAAGTGAAAGGGAATTAGATTGTTATCTGAAAAAGGAAGAATAGACAGGATTACAGGGAGAAAACAAGAGAATGGCACTTGGTGATTTGCTCATTCAGGCTGTTCCTGGGTCAAAATCCTGGAATTCTGTCCCTAAGGGGATTGTATGTCAATGTACAGCATGTGGACTATAGAGGTTCAAAGTGGCAGGTCACCACCACCATCTGAGGTGCAACCGGGGATGGGCAATAAATGCCAATGACACTCCTATCCCACGAGCAAAGTTTTTTAAAAAAAGAGCAAGTACAGACATAATGGGCTGAATGGATTTCTTCTGTACTGTATCAATTGTGATTCTGTGAAGTCCATTTTGTGGGAAGGAGATTTTTTTTCTAGAAGAATTAAGTGCCAAAATTTATTAATTGCAGTCTTTGTATTTTTACCCTGTTCCTCCCCAACGGTGACATTTAATGGAATTGTGCTCTGAAATATGATATTGTTTTTGATACTGGCATTTATGGAATGTAACTTGTACAATTTAATAAGGAGCTGACTTTCAGTTAATCAATGCATTCTTCTTCGGAACTTTAGTCACACGAGTAAATGTCTTCTCTATGTCAAACTGCAGATCTCTAATGTCTTATTTGAGTGCACATGTTTTACAGAAGTTACAATTCATGGGATTTTAGTACATCAGCAAGGAACTGCTGGTGAGTATGAATGATGAGGGCAGATCCAAATGTATTGCTCAATGCATACAAATGGTATAATAACAATTGCACTCATTTTTTAGAAATATACCCTTTTATGTTTACAATGCTGCATTAAACATATGTCAGTCTGTTATTTGTACCTAATTTTCATATCTGCTGGGTAGTTTGTTCATATATAGAATTTTTTTTTTTGTGTAAGATTCATCTGCAGCACCCTAGCAGAGGAGATCAATTTAAGTCTGCTCGACAGAGGATCGTCTGTAAGGTGCATAATATTCTTTTGACATATCTAAGTATGATTTTATTTCTGCTGCAACTACATATAATCTTTATTTCTCGGCTACTCAGTTTGCACTTCCTTTACATGTCTCTTTTACAGTGAGTTCAATTCTTTAAGCATATAGAATGCCTTCTGTTTCAATCCGATTTGTCATACTGGTTTTTATAAGAATTTAGAGCAGGAGTAAGTCATTTTGGCTCCTTGGTCCTGCTTCGCCAGGCAACAAGATCATAGTCGATCTGATTGTGGGTGTAATTTCACTTGACTGTAAGCGTTCCACAATCCTTAACTCCTGTGAAGATCAATAAACATACTGACTTGGCCTTTAATGACATCGCCTCTGTGGAGAAGAGATATCCAAAGACTAATGACCTTCTGAAGAATTTTTTCCTCATCTCTATCTGGAGAGATATTTTTATTCTGAAACAGTTCTCACTTGTTCTGGATTCATTCATGGGTGGAAACATTTACTCAACATCTACCCTTTCAGATCCCTTCAGAGTTTTATGGATGGAATTCTGGCAGAATGTTAGAATGCAAAAATTCCTTGGGTAGCCTTACCACCATTGTCCCACCCACTCTCAAGTGTCTGAAATTCTGCTGGAGTCAGAGTCTTGGAGTGGCCTGCATACCCTCACCCCAAATGAGACCCTTAAGTGATGAATCAATTCCTGCTTACAAAAAATATTCCATTTGTTTTCCCATTTACTTGATGTACCTATACATTAACATGTCATGCTTCAAGTACAAGTCACCCTGATCCCTCTAGACTATAGCATTCTCCTGTCTGATTTTTTATTTCTTTGCCTGCCATATGGACAACATCACGTTTCCTACTTTATACTCCATTTGCTAAATTTTTGTCTGCTCATTTAACCTATACATATCCCTTTGTATATGCATTTTGTTCTCCTCATTACTTGCTTTCCTAGCTATTTTTGTATTGTAATGGAGTTTGCCACACTCCAATCTGTTCCTTCATTCTAATCATTGATGCAAATGCAAATAGTCGAGGCTCCGGTAATGATCCATGTGACACTCCAGTAGTTCAAGTTTATAAAGCTATAAATGACATATTCATCCATACTCCCCTCCTTGTTAGTTAGCCAGTTGTCTATCTGTGCTAGCATGTCACACCCGACAAGATGATCACTTGCCTTGTGCAGTAACCTTTTCTATGGCACCATACTGAATGTCTTTATTTGAGAAATTCAAATATACTGCACCTACTGGTTTCCATTTATGTATATTCTCATGACATCCTCAAAGAACTCTTAAATGTAATTGTTAAACATCATTTTTCTCTTCACCAAATCATGTTGAATCTGTAAGGTTATTGCCATCTTTCTATCTAACGTTCTTTTGAAGGTTGTTGGGAGATGTTGTCTTGACCCTGATGTGTTTGGCCATTTCTTCCTCAAACATCTCGCCACAATATGTAAAATTACAGTTATCTAGTAGCATTCTTTTGTAGCTGTTCGTACCTAGAGTATTACAGTAATCAGTTCTGTTACTGAAATTACTCCATTACACCCTTCCCTCCGCCAAGGATTTATCTTTGCCTACTCCGGTTTCTCATTTTCCTGTTGCTCCTTGATTATATTATCGGAAAGTACAGTGTTAATTTTCACCTGGGCTGATGAATTGCAGTTCTGCTTAATGTTTACCAGTTTGTCTGACTCCTGCATTGATTAATTATCAAGCACTGTATCCAATATCTGATACTGGATGAACAGAAATATCCTTCCATTCAGCACTGGGAAGATTAAAACCATTGGGTGGAATCTTCTGTGTTTGGCGAGCGTCATGTGCACTGTTTGGTGAAGGGGGAGGAAACCAGTGCTGAATCATAGGATGAAGGCCCATTGGAACCTCTGCCAATCAGGATTGATTGATGGGTGGATCTTCATCTAGAATCACGTTTTTGGAAGCTGTCAGCCAATCAGACACTTGTAACTCCATTGCTTGATAGCAGGCTGTGGCCGGCATACTACTTACCTGCATTCTGGCACTCCTAATCTTTCTTTTGCCTTACATACTTACCCTTTCACAGGCATTGTCATAGTGGCTATCTGTGATGCTGAACATTGATATCACAGAATATGACAACTACTGCTGTGAGAAAATGGGGTGTGGTTATAGCTTCCCTAATTTTGTGTGTTACAGGGGAACAATTCAGATTTAACTTGCCCTCTGCTTTTCTGAAGGAGCCCTGATGGGAACTATTTCTTAACATAAAGTTGGACTGGAGTGGCAATCTCAGTTGGGATGTCCAGCCCGACATCTTCTGAACCTTCGTTTGAAGTAATTTATATAAGTTGCAGAGTTGAGGTCCCAACATTAATCCTGGTGACACACCACTTGTTCCACTTTCCTAATCTGAAAAATACCAATGTATGCCTACTCTGCTTCCTATTAGCAAGGCAATTTTTCTACTCCTGAAAACATGCTGTCACTCTACTCCATGAAATTTTATTAACTGCAGTAAGCTTTGATGTGACACCTTATCGAATGCCAATAGGGAGTGTATGTGCAACAACACTGGAGAATATGAAAGGATACAAGAGATCAAGTTATTGGCAGTAACCTCCACCGCAGCTTCTAAAAGGGAAGTGTAATGGAAAAAGGTGGGAAATATGTAATGTCGAGGTACAGGGTGCAGGAAGAACCTTTTATAGATGCAGTTCAGTGTGGCTGGTCTCTCCATTTTAAGTGGGAAGGGAGGGGGAGGTGCTGGAAATGGACTGTTGTGGTAATGCAAGGTAAAAGGTGACACATAGGCTTTGGGGCTCATATTACCAGGTGACCAAATGAGGTCTGCTTCTGATGGCATCATCACTTTCCATTCTCTAAATTTGAGGTGCTACTGGAAGTTGGCTGGAACAGCACCCAGGCTGGATGAATAAGTATCACTGGGTGAAACTATAGGATCCATGTTTGCTGAATGATAGATCATTGCAAATGGCAGTTTCATGTACTTGATACAACAAAGCCCAGCTACATTTAATTTGCAATCATTTCATCATTCATTTCAGACATCGTGCAACCTCATAATGAGGGACATTTTTTCAACATTCAACCACACTTAATCTCAATCGTGCTGCAATTTGCTGAAGAAGTGCTTAGAAGGCAGATGCTAATTTGAGTTGATTTTACCATTGGTGCTTGCAAATTGAGCTTGTGCTCTTAAAAAATGTGGGTTTTAGCAGCATTGGTGCTACAAAAGGCCAGTGCTGACTGAAAGGGAACCATTATTTGTCCAACTTCCAAGTGTTGTTTGTTCACCCTGCAATATTGCTTCCTCATCTATCATGTAAGTGTAATGATGGTCTGTACTTAATGCAGTGAGAAGTTGAGAATTTGATATGGGTCTTGGGTAGGAAGAGTGTCAGAGTGGTGCCTGTATTCCTTTCCCTAACACTGGGTGATCACTCAGTTAACATGGCACCTTCACCAAATTGCTGCTCAAAGTGAGATGGAGTGTGGATGGAGACATGTCCTTTGTTATCAGGATGCAGAATGTCTCAATGTGTGATAAAGTGTCCTCAGTCTTCATCTAAGAAACTGTTTCACTCCTTCTGTGCCCAATTTGTCATTTCCACTGAAAGTGATGGGCCTTGCTGTTGGTGGGATGTTGATTTCTGTGGCTGCCTTTCTAAGAAGACGAAGATGAGTGAAGGAGGACCAGAGCTGATGGTGAGAGCAGGTTTCTGCAGACGACAAAGAGCGCCCAGCTCAGGGAGAAGTCATTATCATAAGGCCCCTCAGGATGCATGGGCCTTGAAGGAGGTCCAGAGTTTTCTGGCCCCAACTCCACTTCCTGAGTGCTGGAGGAGGGCCCATGTGTCTGGGCCACTGAAGGAGGATGTGAAATGCTGGAGCAGGACCTGAGGACTGCAGAAGTAGTGACAATGTTGCTTGGCTGTGCAGGTGCTTGGATGGCCTATGCATGCTGATCGATGTGTGGACACATTGACTTTCAGTTCCAGAAGTCGCTACCAGACAAGGATCTCAGAAGTCTGCTCAGTGGTAGGGAAAACAGGAGGGAATGTGGAGTGGAAGACCATCCTTTTCCAGGGTCAGTGATTGACCCTGCTGCTCTGAACTTCTATGCCAATGGCTTCTTGTAAGGAACAATGGGTGGCCTATATGGAATCTTTCAGCCTTTGTGCAAGGTTGCCCCAGTTTGTTTCATTCCCCAGCAGAATTCAGCAACGTAGAAGAGTTCCACCATCTGCAGGGTGCCATCAAATGTTTGCACATATCACTGAGAGGGTCATAATCCAAGCTTTCAAATTCATTGATGGTAAAGGGTTCCATTCCATTAATGTTCAGGTGTTCTGTGATCACTGTTTCCACTTCCTGAAGGTGTGTGCCCACCACCCTCACAGCCATGATAATACATACATTATGGAGCATTCTTGTGTACTTGACGCGTTTCAGGATCCAGGATGCCATATGAAGCCGGTTACTGGGGATAAGGCCTATCGTCTGTGAAGGTGGCAGATGACATAATTGTGCAGCTCTCTGACTGATGCTAAGCACAAGTTTAATACTTCAAATAGGTCCGTGAAGGATATCAAAGCGTATCAGGCTGCTAAACAGAGTGCAGCATCTTCCTGCACAATTGGACCAAGCATAAGTGCAATGTCCTGGATCCTGAGGAACTGGTTATTGGGAGCAGCCTTTCAAGGAGGAGGATGAAGTCAATGGGAGGAGGAAGCTGCTGATGGCCATGACACAGCTCAGCTGTGACAAACACTACAAGCCGGGCAGAACTTGATTGAAATGTCATCCTAGTAAAAGAGAACTAGATGCAGCAGACATGCGTTGATTGGAAAATATTCGTCAGTCATGCTGAAATTTAGTTTGCATTTGCTCTGGATAGCCAGAGACTTTTTTCTCAGGGTGGAAATGACTATTACGAGGGGACATAATTTTAAGGTGATTGGAAGAACGTGTAAGGGAGATGTCCGAGGTAGAGTCATGGATGCGTGGAATGCACTGCCAGCGGAGGTAGTAGAGTTGGATACATTAGGGACATTTAAGCGACTCTTGGATAGGCACATGGATGATAGTAAAATGTAGGGTATGCAGGATAGTTTGATCTTAGTGTAGGATAATAGGTTGGCACAACATCATGGGCCGAAGGGCCGATACTATACTGTGCTGTACTGTTCTATATTTTATTGGCAGAGTGATTTGAAGCCTTTATTGGTTTTGTTCATGTTCCCTTTTACTTTCTGTAAATAAAAACCCATGTTTGGATTTGTCCTGAGACAACAGGAACTGCAGATGCTGGAGAATCCGAGATAACAAGGTGTGGAGCTGGATGAACACAGCAGGCCAAGCAGCATCATAGGAGCAGGAAAGCTTGACGTTTTGGGCCTAGACCCTTCAGAAATGGGGGAGGGGAAGAGGGTTCTGAAATAAACAGGGAGAGAGGGAGAGGCGGATAGAAGATGGACAGAGGAGAGGATAGGTGGAGAGGAGACAGACAAATCAAAGAGGCGGGGATGGAGCCAGTAAAGGTGAGTGTAGGTGGGGAGGGAGGGAGGAGATAGGTCAGTCCAGGGAGGATGGACAGGTCAAGGGAGCGGGATGAGGTTAGTAGGTTGGAGATGGGGGTGGGGCTTGAGGTGGGAGGAGGGGATAGGTGAGAGGAAGAACAGGTTAGGGAGGCAGGGATGAGCTGGGCTGGTTTTGGGATGCGGTTGGGGGAGGGGAGATTTTGAAGCTTGTGAAATCCACTTGATATCATTGGGCTGCAGGGTTCTCAAGCTGAATATGATTTGCTGTTCCTGCAGCGTTTAGGTGGCATCATTGTGGCATTGCAGGAGGCCCAGGATGGACATGTCGTCTGAGGAATGGGAGGGGGAGTTGAAATGGTTCGTGACTGGGAGGTGCAATTGTTTGTTGCGAACCAAGCGCAGGTGTTCTGCAAAGCGGTCCCCAAGCCTCCGCTTGGTTTCCCCGATGTAGAAGAGGCCACAACGGGTACCTACACTCTACTGGCTCCATCCCCGCCTCTTTGACTTGTCTGTCTCCTCTCCACCTATCCTCTCCTCTACCCATCTTCTATCCGCCTCCCCGTCTCTCCCTATTTATTTCAGAACCCTCTTCCTCTCCCCCATTTCTGCTGAAGGGTCTAGGCCCGAAACGTCAAGCTTTCCTGCTCCTATGATGCTGCTTGGCCTGCTGTGTTCATCCAGCTCCACACCTTGTTATTTTGGATTTGCCCTATTGCTTCCATCTATGTGATGTTCCCCTGCTGGAAAATTACAAGCTGTAAGTCTCCACTGGGCACTGGCGACAGGTTGGCACTGTCTTAGAGGGTTTTCAGACAGAATGTACCTATGGACAGGTAAATGTGTGGCTTGGTGGTTAAACTGTAACAAAGGTGAGGGATTCGCGTTGTATATGTGATGGAGTGTCAGCCATGTCAACAATGTGCCATGGGTAGCAGGGCTGCTGTGTGATGGCTTTGCTGATGAAGGGTAATGCTGGATTACCAGCACTAGTCCAAGTGCACAGCAGCTTTTAGCAAAAATGGTTCAGATGCAAAGGGTGCTGGTCTTTTGGTGGATATCTGCTGGGTTTTGAGAGTTGTTCTGGGAATGGAGCATGATGAAATTGGGTGGAATCAGATGTGATGGATCCTGTATGGGAGTAGTAGCTAGTTAATATTACTTTGGTAAGATAAGGTGAGAGAACTTGTTCAGCCTTGCAGTGAAAAACCTTCCCAAAAAAAGTCGACTGAATTTGACCTTAACCAAGAAACAAAAAATGCGGCAACTGTCTCAATTGTCTTAATATTCTGTCCAATATTCTAATCAGCCACCTGTCTTTGCACAATTGCATGCTTTTTCTTTTAGTTTGATATGCCTTCCTCCTGCCTAATTAATTGATCTTCCCACTTCCTATCTTGCCTCTGTTGGAGCAGAAGATTCTGCATTTGTTTTTGATCCGCACAAGCCCAATTCCCTGGATATGCTTCTCCAGGCTCCTGTCTACAACTAATGTGTTTGTAAATTTGGTATTGTATTTTACCACGAGGTAAACCTGTGGCTGCATATTTGTGCCATCATTGAGATCTCCTATTTCAACCTTATTTTTCCCTGACTTGACCTCAGCTCATCCTCAGTCCTGCCCTATTCCTGTCATGTCCCCTGAAGTCCCACAGTCCTCTGAGATATCTATACTCATCTAATTCTGGCCTCTTGAACACTTTGATTTTAATCTCTTCATCACTCAGTAGCTTAGGCTGTTAGCTCTGAAGTTCCTCCATGGGCCTTTCTTGCTTTCCTTTTTAAGAAACACCTTAGATCTTAACTCCCTAACCAAACATTCTTGGTGATCTGATCTAATATCATCTTATGTGACTCTTTGTATCTTATCCACAACACCCCTCAAAAATATCATCATATTCATGTTAAAGGTGCTTTATAACTAAATTGTTGACAGACATTGCATTGTTCTTTCTCAATCATCTGGGATCACATATTAAATGCAAAACTATCTATACCTGTCAGAGTGCAATAAGATGCTTTTCTTCTCTAATTGTAAAACACGAGAAAAACTTACTGAATAAGTGGAAATTTCACAGGTTTTCTTTCTCATAAACTGAGTTCTTGCATATTAACAGCAACAGAGCACCACTCACTAATTAATCATAACTACAGTATTTGCTTTCATTTTTTCTTTCCTCATTTTTCATGCTTCTAAAATTGCATTCCCACCCTTCACAGCATGAAGGTTCACAGAAATTATATCAAATGTGCTTCTGAAGTACACTTCTGTATTCGTTCCTTATAAATCATCAGCTGCACTCTGATGCCTCTTTCTCAAATTTTCTTATCCTCATTACTTCCCTTCCTGTGTCAGCGTAAAATGTTTTTTATGCTCAGGCATCATCTATCTTTATAGCATTGGTTGCCCATTCTGTGTCAATTACTTGACCCCTACTTCTCATTTTCCAGTCTGTTTTATTATGCAAGTGGCTTTTAGTGGCTAATGGGTTTACAGAGCAACCCTTCTTCCTGATTCTTCATGTTTTGCTGTGAGATGAGATAACAAGGACCTTCAGTAGAAAGGCAGAAAATGGAGGATTTCAGCTGGATAATGATGGAATAAGAACAAAAACAAAGTTGCTGGAAAAGCTCAGCAGGTCTGGCAGCACCTGTGAACAAATAAAATCAGAGTTAATGTTTCGGGTCCGGTGACCCTTCCTCAGGTCGAAGGGTCACCAGACCCAAAACGTTAGCTCTGATTTTTTTTTTTCTTCATAGATGCTGCTAGACCTGCTGAGCTTTTTCAGCAACTTTGTTTTTGTTCCTGATTTACAGCATCCGCAGTTCTTTCAGTTTTTAATGATGGAATAGGGATTGTTCAATGTTTATCATCATCTGGAAGGAAAAGCCTTTGAGATGGAGACATGAGGAAAAAGAGCATTGTGAAGGAATGTGGAGGAAGAGGAGCAGTTGAACTTCCATGGGGGAAATGACAGGATACTAAATTCTGTGAAAGGCAAAGGCAATGAATACTTTGGTGGGTTAGAGTTAGCACAAACATTGCAGGTTTGACCATATGTGACAAAATAGCCAGCTCTTTTTTTAGGAGCGACTGACAATTTTTGACGTAAACAAATTAAATGCATTGTTAGAGAAGATAGTAATCTGTGAAAGAAGTTACTGAATGTCACTAGATGAGTTGTAGATATTTTCACTTCTTCCAACTAAATTTGAAAATGAGATGCATCACAAGATAAACAACAAATGTTAATCTATCCATAATATATAAATAAGCTTTTCCGTATATAATGAAATAAATTGTTTCCTGTTTGCTTGTTGGAAAAGTGTTTGGTCTAAATTGTGGAATGATACCTTGGACCATGTGGTATGGGAGATGAAATCTAACCTACCACATGGGGATGGGCTTGAATCTCTTCACAGAGGATCTACTACCCTGTCCACATTATGTCTTCAAAGGAATTGCAATCCAGTCATGCGTTAACCAACCTAAATGATACAATCCATAAAAAGAACAATGAATTTAATAAATAAATGTCATAAATCTGTCTTTCTTTCATGTCATCATGATAGTGCAGCATTGTCTCTTTCTAGTCCTACCACTACCCAACATATTTTTAAGTGTTTTACCCAGTTACTAATATGGCTCATTAATACCTTTGTCCATATTCAGTCCAGAATAAAAAGATCCATCAAACAGGTTTCTTAGAAGAAAAAAAACAGAATTATTGATTTATTGTAATAAGACTCCTTCAACAAAGATGCAAAACCGATTAACATATGGTTTAAAATATAAGAGTATAAATAATTACTGTTGCAATAAACCTAGTGTGTGGACAAACACCAGTTTTATGGAAACAATAAGTGACTTTCATCAGCAGTTTTTACATATTGGAAAATAAAACACTTTTTAAAAGTTGTTACTCCTTGGAGAATAAAAGGACATGATGTGACATGTTCTAAATTATACAAAATTATCAGACTGAAAACATGGAGATGGGTCGGTAGATACATGCAGTTCCCCATCTGCGATGTCTTGGATGCAGTTTGTTGAGCAGTCTGTTTCGAGTAGAATAGCTGTTTTCTCTTACTAGCTCTCATACATGATACTCGAGGATTTCTCAGAAAGGTGGCAAAGCCTGAGTTGGGTTGAGCCTCATTTTCTTGCAGGCTATAACCCAACAATTTCAAATAACTACACTCCTGATTGCCCTAAACCCAGACATGTGAACTGTGTCCAAGTCCTGAGCTGAAGTCATGTGATTTCCAGTAAATTTACGTAGTTAACTTATGTGACGTCCAGAAATGTCTTTGAGAAAAAGGGTACCTTCAGATATCTGTTTCTTAAAAAAAGAGGCCAGATATCTCCTCAAAGCCTCAGATACGTGTCCTCAAAAATAGGGAGAGTCTTCGTAACAATATTTAATCTTTTAAAAAAAATGTTTCATGTAAGACATGTTCTTGAACACTTCATGTTATTCCTTGGTAAGATAACGTCACAGGTTGGATTCAGAGCCAGGGAAGAAGAAGAGGCTACGGCAAAAAAGTTGACAGAAAATGCCAGGTAGCAATTAGAGAAGTGCAAGATGAAGAGGCTGGAGTAAAGAGGCAAGAAATTTACAAAGTGACAGGACACAAGAGGACCAGAGCTGCAAGAGACCAAATGTTTTTAAGGAAGCTTTTATCTATGACCCTCATAATTACACTTCAGACTAAGGGGGTGATTATTGGTGGGCGATTTAAAATATTATGGCGCAAAGAAGGTCACTCCTCAGCCTCTGACACTCAGCCTATTCTGACACTCAGAAAACAGCCCCAGCCTATTCAGCCTCTCCTTATAGCCAACCCTCAAATCATGGCAACATCCTTGTAAATCTTTTCTGAAGTCTTCCAGTTTTCACAACATCTTTCTCACAGCAGGGAGACCAGATCTGAATGCAGTGTTCTGATAGTGGCCTAACCAATGCCCTGTACAGCCATAACATGACATCCCAACTCCTATACTCAACGCAACTGACCAATAATGGCAAGCACACCAAGCACCTTCTTCGCTAACCTGTCTACCTCTGACTCTACTTTCAAGGAATTATGAACCTGCACCCCAAGGTCTCTTTGTTCAGCAACACTCTCCAGGACCTTACCAGTAAATGTATAAGCCCTGCCCTGAATTGCCGTACCAAAGTGCAGCACCTCACATTTATCCAGATTAAATTCCATCTGCCACTCCTTGTCCTAATGGCCCATCTGATCAAGATCCCATTGTACTCTGAGATAGCCTTCTTCACTGTTCACTACACCACCAACCATATCTCCTACATTCACATCCAAATCATTTCTGTAAATGATGAAAAACAATGGAGCCAGCACCGATCCTGCACCACACCACTGGTCGCAGGCCTTCAGCCCAAAAAGAAACCCTCCACCATCACCCTCTGTCTCCTACCTTCGCACCAATTATATATCCAAATTGCTAGCTGTCCGTGTATTCCATATGATCTAATGTTGCTAACCAGTCTATCGTGTAGAACCTTGTTGAAAGCCTTACGGAAGTCCTAGTAGACAACATCCATCGCTCTGCTTTCATCTTTTCTTCATCAAGAAACTCACTCAAGTTAGTGAGCTGTAACTTCCCATGCACAAAGCCATATTGATGATCCCTAATGCCTTTGAAATACATTTAAGTCCTGTCCCTCAGAATCCCCTTCAACAACTTACCCACCACTAAGGTCAGGCTCTCCTGTCTGTCATTCCCTGGTTTTTCCTTACCACCTTTTTAAAATAATGTTACCACATTAGCCAACCTCCACTCTTCTAGCACCTTACCCATGGCTGTTGATGATACAAATATCTCAGCGAGGGGCCCAGCAATTGTTTCCTTCACTTCCCACAAAGTTCTATAATCTGTAATATGGATGCTTTTCAAGATATCATTATTTATCTTTAAGTTCTCTCGTTTCCATATCCTTCTCCACAGTGAACGCTGATGCGAAATACTCAATCTTTTTATGGTTCCACACAATGGCAGCCTTGCTGATCTTTAAGAGATCCTATTCCCTCAGTACTCGTTTGTCCTTAATGTATTTGTAGAATCTCTTTGGATTCTCCTTAACCCTACTTGCCAAAGCTACCTCGTGTCCTCCTTTTGCCCTCCTGATTTCCCTCTTGGGTATACTTGTACTGTCTTTATACTGTTCTAGGGATCCACTCACTCAATCCCAGCTGCCTATACCTGACATATGCTTGCTTCCTTTTTCTTGACTAGAGCTTCAATTTCTCTAGTCATCCAGCATTCCCTACACCTACCAGCCTTGTCCTTCACACTAACAGGAACATACTGCCTCTGGATTCTTGTTGTCTCACTTTTGAAGGCTTCCCACTTTCCAGCTGTCCCCTTTACCTGTGAATGTCTGCTCCCAATGAAGTTTTGAAAATACTTCAGGAGAAACATCAGAAGATATACCAGCTAAAATAGATCACCAAGAAGTCTGTCTATTTTGGGACAAGAAAGAAGAACTTCAAATGTGAACTATCGTGCAATATTTACTGTTTCAACAAACACTGAAAATACAGTCAGTGATACTGAAATGTCGGGAATGATTAATTTTACACTGGTAAAACTTTGAGAGTATTAACATGAAGGTTTCTGTCTGGGGTATGACTCATGAAATCTTATGCCGCATCTAATCCAACACCTTTAGGACAGGAGGGGAAAATGATTGTGGGGTCAAAGATGTAACCACGTGAGGTCCTGGAAGCACTAATCAGGAACAAATGTATTAACCTTCATGTGCTTTCTCTTTCTGTTAGGTTTTTTTTGGCTAATTCCTTAGCACCTTTTTTAAATAATGTCACCACATTAGCCAACCTCCACTCCTCTGGCACCTTACCCATGGCTGTTGATGATACAATTTTGGCCAGTTGCAGCTTTGTTCCCTTAGCTAAATTTATATTGTTTTTGTTTTTAAGCTGCGTTTTGGGGAGACATTGCCTTAGATGAAGAAGACTTACAACTGTTTCAGATTGACAGAACAATTGATTTATCAAGACACATGTTAGACAGAATTGGACACACAACAGGTAAATCTATTTTGTATGTGTGTTGCTAGTATATTTTTCAAAAGAAACTTTAAATGAAAAAAAGTGACTAAATCTCTATTTTCTGAGTTCAAACTGTTAAAAGTGCACCTCACTGAAAGCCAGCTCATATCAGGGGAGATTATAGAAATGTTACTTTATGTAATTTATATCTCTTCACCATTTAGAAATTACTAAAAAAGAAGTTTACAAATGCTTTTTTAAAATAATGTGCCTGGAAATTACTTAATTTTATGTTTAGTGCTTATGTGTGCATGTAAAGGACAGAAGAATGCATATGTTACTGCCTTAGCTATTTACCAGGAAGCCCTCACATTCAATATCTGTATTCTGCTGAGTTGGCTGATCTCAGTTGAGGTAGAAATAGAGACATAAGTGATGTCAGCACCTCTGGCTGCAGTGACCTGCTGATCTACTCGTGGAAGGCTTGTATAGACATAAGTGGAGGACAAGATTGGGTCAGGCTGACAGATCTCCAAATGTCAAATTGTTTGCTGATATTTGGGGTAGTGGAGAAGTGGGGATGGCAGGCAATTTTAACCACGAAAAGCAGGTGAGATTTACCTTGTTTTTAAAAAAAAAAAGCCAAACTCCAACTCAGTTGCAACTTGACCATGTTTGTACCGAAGACAGACAGGCCACAGACCTGGCAACCGAAGTGCTCACAGGAAACAGTCTTACTGATATCATGGAAATGTACTTGGAGCCTCACCTTGGGCTTAAATAAAATGCCAAGGTTACTCACTGTCTGGCAGTAACCGGGATGGAGTCAGTTGCTAAGGAATTGAGTTTGTGGTAATAACCAACAAAGTAGATTCTCTCTTAGCAATATTAAGTTAATAATCCAGGGGCCATTATCCAGCATAATGCTCTGTGGACACTGGTTCAAATTGCACCACAACAACTGGTGGAATTCAAATTCAATTCATAAAAAGCTGGTCTCAATAATGATGACCTTGAAATTGCCTTTGATTGTTATAAAATCCCATCTGATTTGCTAATGTCTTTTAGGGAAAGAAATTTGTAATCTTTACCTGATCTGATGTGTCTGACACTATGGAACAACATGTTAGTGGTTGTCTCAACTGGCTTCTAAAACTGCTTTACAAGCCACTAAGTTCAAGAACAGTAAGAGATGGGCAAGAAATGTTAGCTTTTTCAGCAACGCCCACATTCCATGAAAGAATAAAACACATGTTAAAGGAAATTTCTACCTCTCCAATACCGGCTATTGGTGGAAGAAAGCCTGATAAGTTAGAGACGCTGGAAAAGTATACATGTGGAAATTGCTGCTATGTTTTCAGGCGATAGTGCAGGGGAACAGCATGAAGATGAGAATTATGCAGGGCCCAAGCCAAAATTATTGGGGTCCTCCTGAATTAACATTATAGGAACAGGAAAAGAAGCAATTATAGTTGATTCTCTGGTTGTGACTGGGTAGATAAGAATGAAGTCTGGTGAGTACAAGCTGACAATGGTGGATTGATGTTGAAGTCGTTGATGTTGCAGCAAAGTCAAGAATGATTGGGGGACGGAGTTTGTCTTTGTCATGGTCAGATCGGATATAATTAAGACTTGTAATTGTAATTTGATAAGAGTTCTTTCAGTACTACGGCAAGGATCAAGCCTGATTAAAGGGATTCAAACTTAAGATCGATTTTAATGTATGCAAACAGGGTACCACACCCACCAACTGGAGAGCTGGCAAGAATCCTATGGTAACACAGTGTGGAGCTGGAGGAACACAGCAGGCCA
>JAHRHZ010000126.1:8385439-8406556 GCA_024137785.1 Ginglymostoma cirratum | reverse complement strand
TGGCCTGCTGTGTTCCTCCAGCTCCACACTGTTATCTCAGACTCCAGCATCGGCAGTTCTTACTATCTCTGTGTGGGTTATAAGAGTCCTGTGGTGCCTACTTGTGGGTAGATTTAGGTAACAACCCCATCCAGCCAGTCAGAAACCAGTGCCTATTCATTGCTTGGAAGTGCTGTTAGGGAGACGATGGTTGCTGTTTCTATTGTACTTACTGTGCCCTAGGCCACAGGTGCATGCTGATGGGTGAAGGTGGCTCAGCTTCAAAGACAAATGAAACCACACCTCCCCCACCGCTCCCCAATTCTCAATGTTGGGTCACTCATTCAGGCAGTGAATGCCTTTTGAAGGAAGTGCCAGGATTATTGGACTTTCAGATTTCGTGGCAAAACTTCTCCCTCTTCCCTGTCTATTAAATCCTTGATGTCAATAAATGAGGACATTGGACTAGTAACAGTGTTATTTTGTGTTAAACTGAATCTAATCAGGAAATCATGTATTTTGGAGAGGGAGGGAAGGAAATTTACAAAACAAGCGGAAGGAAATATAAGTATCTTGGCTGGACAAACATCATTAAAAGTGAATGCACACTTCGAATTTCACTCTCATTATTGCTTGGGTTCTGACACTGCCCCTGTATAGTGTATAATTTAGTGACCCATGCTTTGTTAGAAAGTTAGTAATTTTTCATCTTTTATGTGCAGTAATCTTGAGAGGAAATGAATTGATAGAGATGGGTTCAGTATTAGGTAGAGTATCCACTCTGTCACATCACCACTCATGGAGTGCTACGCATCTATGAATTTACTCCATTCAACTTTTCCCTGCAGGATAAGCCCCAATTCCAAGACACAGTTTTAGCAATACACTGCAATCAGCATGTCTGATTCATGGCATCTCTAATTTTAAGCCGATTTCAGTATACAAGTCCTGTTGGGTTCTTGACAAACTAAGGGTATGTGTCCTGTTCAAAATTCACTCTGGCACTGACATCGTCAGAGCTTCATTTTGTTCCTGGTTTTGGGATTTGCCTTTGAAAACGGGCTGCAATCTTTGTCTCCATAACAACAGCAAAGCACTTTAATAAACTCATTCTATGTGTAGCTCTTTTACAGATCATCGAGAGATATGACAGTGAATTACATAAATGCAAACCTTCTCTTTCTAAATGATGAACATATTTATACAAGTAGCTGCTTTTTTTTTCAGGTGACAGTAACTATAAACAGATCATGCTTGTACCTTCATCAGAATGTATATTTTTCCTGGATTCTAGTACAGCAGTCTGACAGTGACCTATTGAATTGCCTGCAATTTATTTATATCTTTCCGTACTTGGGTGTGTGTGCAATCTTGTTTGTGGTTTCTTATAAAGGTAAATAATACTCTTTCATATTGAAAGATTTAATACATTTTACTTAATAAAGTAGTTTTGAAATATGTCTGGCATCTTACAAACATGGCAACGGCTTGGTGCAAAATAATGATGCACAAAATGAACGGGGAACAATAATTATCTGGTTTGTTTTAGGTGATATTGGCTAAGGGAGGAATATTGGCCAGGAGTTAAAATAGAACCTTGAGATATTAACATCTATTTGACACGCAGAAACAATCTCTTGTTAATATCTAAACCAAAGGATAGTACATATATTGTACTGGAGATGTAACCTAATATAAGCTTGAATTCATGTTCTGTTGAACCAGAAGCAAGAGTATTATCAGCTGTGTTGCACTAATGTAATGACCATTTTTATTCATGATTAATCCTTTAATTATTATGTTTTAAAAACTATTTAAGTTGCAGCTCTTGAGTCAGTTGCATGTGTTTTTATGTGATTATTTTCTGCTTGTATATTTAAAGGTGGGTCCGGAGAACATAAAGTTTCCAAAAGGAAAGGAACAATTTATCAACTTATAGATCGGATCCTAAGATTGGGGTTAGGTAGGAAACCTTCAAATAACTTCTATTTTTGTTGTCCACAATAAATGTTGCTAATAAAATGTTTCCACCTTTTTAAATATTAATTATTTGTCAAACTTGAAATAGTACAAAATATATTTTGTATATTCCCATTTTAAAACGGAACAATATAAAGGCAATTTGAAAAGATATGTAGAATCGTGAGTCTTTTATTTATTTGAAATATACTTTGAAAAGAAATCGTCTGATGTCTCAGCAGGCAAATTCAATATTGAGCTGTATAAATCAGGAAGTTACAACATACACATGCAGAAGTAGTTGGAAAAGCTCAGCAGGTCTGGTAGCATCTGTGAAGAAAAAAATCTTCTGAAAATATTCGGAGGAAGGGTCATCGGACCCGAAATGTTAACTCTGATTTTTTTTTTCCACAAATGCTGCCAGACCTGCTGAGCTTTTCCAGCAACTTTTGGTTTTGTTCCTGACTTACAACATCTGCACTTCCCTTTTGGTTTTTATTAAGTTACAACATTCCATCTTTAATGTAATGTGATTCATCATTCACTGACTGATGACCCCTGCTAAAAGTGTGTCTGTGTATGTGTTCACAACTGTTTGTGGACAGCTGAGTCCGAAGGTCCATGTTCCAGCGCAGTCCTTGACAGTCAAGAAAGGTATGTTCATAATATCACTGAACAGGTTAATCATCAACCTTTATATCCTTCCAACACATGGCAGTGGCAGGCTGTCTGTGAGGATTCTGGTGAGCCATGTGATGGAACAAATGTTAGAGCCTCTAAGATCACCAGCTGGAGCTTCAGACTACAACACACATGTTAAATGTTAGGCCGATTAGCCTAACCTCGGTTGTTGGTAAAATTCTAGAATCCGTCGTTAAGGATGAGATTTCTAAATTCTTGGAAGTGCAGGGTCGGATTAGAACAAGTCAGCATGGATTTAGTAAGGGGAGGTCGTGCCTGACAAACCTGTTAGAATTCTTTGAAGAGGTAACAAGTAGGTTAGACCAGGGAAACCCAGTGGATGTTATCTATCTAGACTTCCAAAAGGCCTTTAATAAGGTGCCTCACGGGAGGCTGCTGAGTAAGGTGAGGGCCCGTGGTGTTCGAGGCGAGTGACTGGCGTGGATTGAGGATTGGCTGTCTTACAGAAGGCAGAGAGTTGGGATAAAAGGCTCTTTTTCGGAATGGCAACCGGTGACAAGTGGTGACCCGCAGGGTTCAGTGTTGGGGCTGCAGCTGTTCACTTTATATATTAATGATCTGGATGAAGGGACTGGGGGCATTCTGGCGAAGTTTGCCGATGATACGAAGTTGGGTGGACAGGCAGGTAGTACGGAGGAGGTGGGGAGGCTGCAGAATGACTTAGACAGTTTAGGAGAGTGGTCCAGGAAATGGCTGATGAAATTCAACGTGAGCAAATGCGAGGTCTTGCACTTTGGAAAAAAAAAATACAGGCATGGACTATTTTCTGAACGGTGAGAAAATTCATAAAGCCGAAGTACAAAGGGATCTGGGAGTGCTAGTCAAAGGATTCTCTAAAGGTTAACTTGCAGGTTGAGTCTGTGATTAAGAAAGCGAATGCAATGTTGTCATTTATCTCAAGAGGGTTGGAATATAAAAGCAGCGATGTGCTTCTGAGACTTTATAAAGCTCTAGTTAGGCCCCATTTAGAATACTGTGTCCAATTTTGGGCCCCACACCTCAGGAAGGACATACTGGCACTGGAGCGTGTCCAGCGGAGATTCACACGGATGATCCCTGGAATGGTAGGCCTAACATACGATGAACGGCTGAGGATCCTGGGATTGTATTCATTCGAGTTTAGAAGGTTGAGGGGAGATCTAATAGAAACTTACAAGATAATGCATGGCTTAGAAAGGGTGGACGCTGGGAAGTTGTTTCCGTTAGGTGGGGATACTAGGACCCGTGGGCACAGCCTTAGAATTAGAGGGGGTCGATTTAGAACGGAAATGAAGAGACATTTCTTCAGCCAGAGAGTGGTGGGCCCGTGGAATTCATTGCCACGGAGCGCAGTGGAGGCCGGGATGTTGAATGTCTTCAAGGCAGAGATTGATAAATTCTTGATCTCGCAAGGAATCAAGGGCTATGAGGAGAGTGCGGGTAAGTGGAGTTGAAATGCCCATCTGCCATGATTAAATGGCAGAGTGGACTCGATGGGCCAAATGGCCTTACTTCCACTCCTATGTCTTATGGTCTTCTGGTCTTAAATTGAATGTTGCCACTCAAACTCAAGTGATCCAGAGTGATTTCAGAGTGGGAGAGAGATTGTTTTGATGGTGGACTAAACTGGCTGAGATTGGGACTTCTGCCATTACGTAGTGGGCACTCACCTACCATCCCACCAGCATCCACGTCCAGAAGATCATCAGACGCCATTTCCACCACCTCCAGCATGATGGTACCACCAGACACATATTTCCCTCCCCCCCCCCCCCCCCATTGACCACCTTCCGCAGGGACCGTTCCCTCCAGGACACCCTGGTCCATACTTCCTTCACCCCCAACACCTCCCCGCAGCCCTACCGTACCTTCTCCTGTAACCGGTGAAGGTGCAACACCTGCGCATTTACCTCCTCCCTCCCCAGTATCCAAGGGCCCAAACATACCTTCCAGGTAAGCAATACTTCACCTGCACTTCCAAGAATCTAGTCTACTGCATTCGCTGCTCACAATGTGGTCTCCTCTACATTGGGGAAACAAAGCGCAGACTTGGCGACCGCTTCGCAGAACATCTACATTCTGCTCGCAAAAAACACCCTGAACTACCTGTTGCCTGCCACTTCAATGCACCACCTTGCTCCCTGGCCAACATCTGTGTCTCCGGCTTGCTACAGTGTTCCAGTGAAGCCCAACGCAAGCTGGAGGAACAACACCTCATTTTCCGCTTGGGGACCCTGCAGCCCTCCGGACTCAATATTGAATTCAATAATTTTAGGGCCTAAACTCTCCCATGTCCCAGCCCCCCACCCCACACACCAGGCCTTGTTACCACATAGCCTGCCACTACACACCCCCTGTTGTTAGTCACTAACAGTCCCCATTAACAACTATTCACCCTCCCAGCCTGATCGTTAGCAACTCCTTTGTCTGTCCAACTGTCTTTCTGTCTCTTTGGGCTCTATCCTATCGTTTACTCCCTACCCCACCCACCTCCCTATTTTCTGCACATAAACTGATGTTTTCCCAGCCACCATCAGTTCTGAGGAAGGGTCACCAGACCCGAAACGTTAACTCTGTTTTCTCCTTCACAGATGCTGCCAGACCTGCTGAGCTTTTCCAGCAACTTTGTTTTTGTTCCTGATTTACAGCATCCACAGTTCTTTTGGTTTTTATGTAGTGGGCACTGCCGGGTACATACACAGCTTTGCTGGATCCTGGAACCAAGCAAAGCCCAAGCATTTAGGGTGGGAGGGTTGGGCAGCTATGGGTTGGGAGCAGTGGTGTGAACCTGAACGTGTGCAAGGCGTGTGTCTTGATGCCAGGTGGAAAGGAATAAAGGGAACTTGCAATGTAGGTGATGCACCCAGATCACCCCCTCAATGCTCGTCCTCTTCTGAATCTTTCCGAAAAAAAAATGCTGCCAACATCCTGACCAAACTAACTGTATTCTTGTATGGGGAATGTGAAGTATGGGTCAATTAGTTTTGTAACAAACTCAATTAACTGTTAATTATTTTTAGAAAATGGCAGATTGAGCTGTCATTTTCAGCACTGGCCTACCTAGTCTATTATGGGGGTGCGGATGGGTTAGTCGAGAAGAAAGGAGGGAGAGCTTGCCATCCTTTTAAGTGTTCTGACAGCTGAAGATGAAATGGGGGCTGTAAAACTATTGCCTTTGGAATGAAATGCCTCAGAATAATGTGTTTGATATTTGCTGTAGCAGCTCACAAATTTAAAAATGGCTACTGGAGTGAGGTACAAATGAAAGCATACTTGAATTTATATAGTACCTTTTTCACAAGTTCATAATCTCCCGAAGTGTTTTACAACCAATTAACTTTTCTCAAGTTTGATAAATAGACCAATGTGTCACTACTGTGTCAGAGATAATAGGAACTGCAGATACTGGAGAATCCGAGATAACAAGGTGTAGAGCTGGATGAATACAGCAGGCCAAGCAGCATCATAGGAGCAGGAAATCTTGACATTTCAGGCCTAGACCCTTCATTAGAAAGGTGATCAGAATTTTCTGATGAAGGGTCTAGGCCCGAAACGTCAAGATTTCCTACTCCTTTGATGCTGATTGGCCTGCTGTGTTCATCCAGCTCTACACCTTGTTACCTCCAATGTGTCACTACTGTCAGGACAGAAAGGTTAACGATATGACACGTCTTTGGAAACAACATGAGGAGGCAATTCTTTGGAAGGATAATTTGACACTAATTGTTATTGTGTATTCGATGAGGCATGATTTAATCAAAGGTGACATGTTGATCAATGATACAGTCTCACTCAAAATAATCATATGTAGAGAATTTTTTATGTTGATGTAAATAATTGCAGGCAGTGATCAAAATACCACCAACCGAGAAAAGAACAACTCAGAAACCTTAAAACGGATCGAGAAGAATAGAGTTCCCAGAGCTGCAACATCACGAGCAGAGAGAATATGGCCCGGGGGTGTCATTCCATATGTCATTGGAGGCAATTTTACTGGTGGGTGTTGCTGATGTTTACTTGTATTTAAAAAGATGATTTTAGTAAATTACATTTGTGACTTTACACATTCTTATTTTGTTTGGAATCATCAATATTCATTAATTGCTACATTTAACTTGGCATTGATGATGAGATTTTGCTCAAATTTGTAATGCTGTACCCACTTCCTGTAATGGGAAAGAAGAAAATCAATTGAATCTAAATGACAATTTCTGCAGTATTTACTTTTTACAATGAAGCTACATAATTTTAATACATTTAGATTTTTAAAAATAACATCAATGTAATCGCATTCTGAAAGGCACAACAGTCCATTGTGCTTATTGTATTTCATTCATCAAAAAAAATTGTTGGCTCCTAAGCAAGATACACGCAAAGCCTTTATATCTGTTATGGTGCCTTAGATCAGTAGGACCCAGGTGAGTCATCACTTTACACATGCTGTGGTTTCAGCCTTTCCATAAGGAGACCAGATGGTTCCTCTCATAGTAAGCAGAGAAAAATCAGACATTTGTTACTGTGGGCTGCACTTTGTTCTTCTACTTACTGGATTTGATTTTTGGGGGCCTGGGAGCAGGTTGTTTCTTGTTTGTTCCATTTAAACCAAATGCAAGGGGAAGGAAGATGAATTTGCAAAGAAATAGAAAGAAGATGACTTTGCACAGGAAGAGTTGGTCAGTGACTCAATGTGTAGATGTACTACATGATGTGTCATTGAGGTATGTGTAACAGGAACAATCCAGAGACAGCCACGCATTTGTTAGTTGAGAAGAATAGAAAAGCAACAGCATCAGCATCGTTAGGATGGGAAGGGAAAGGAAACGACTGTTTTGTTTACCCCATTCATATTCAGTATGATCATTGCTTGACAGTGTAAATGATGGATTTCAAATTATAGCAGACCTTGATCGTGCTATTACATACAGGGGTATTGAAAAGTCCAATTCATAACTTTATTGCCTGTTTAAATAAAACAGGAGTGCTATTCCTAATAATTTCTTTGACTGGAGAGAATAGCTCCATGAAACCTTGTGGTGTAAATATGACAGAAGTACTTTTAAATTTTTGGACTTTTACTTTGCTTTTGCCAAAATAGTCCCAGCAATAGTTGTACTTCACCCGCTAGTTGGTTAATATTATATTTTGACATTTCCATTATTCTTGCAGATTATTGTGAAGTGCAAGAATAAAACAGAATTTTATAGTTTGATCCACAAATGCTTCTGTCTAACCTCACATCATTTTCACTTATAATTTTTACTTTGGTTCACATTTATGTTTATATAGTAATTATAATATTGTTATTTTTACTAGACTTACTTTGGTCTAATTCAAGGATGTATTCTGTGAATATTAAAGTAGTCAATACATCCTTCAATCTCTTAGCTTTAATTGATTCTTTTGCATTCTGTTTCTTCAGTTTGTCCTGTATTTCATTTGTCTCCTCATTCTTGTTGATTGGTCTTAATTGTTTAGTTTATTTTTGGTTAATATCAGCTTAATCTCTGGATCCACTGCAGTTGACTCTGACTTAATGATGAAAAGTTTGGTCCTGACACCTTGGCCTGATTGATATTTTTGAGATTGGAGCAGTTAAAGGTGGAGGTTTTGCAGATGGGAAACCTAGAAGTACAAATTTCCTGCAACGCTCCTGAATTTAATGGCAGAAGATGACTGATTTTTGTAATGGGTTGCTGCCTGACAGTTACGTTGTCAAGTTGCAAATTTACAAGGGAGTGAATTAGAGTAAGTATGACATTGCAGCAGAGGGTTAGGTCTCTGAAGGTCAGAAGATGATAGAGTTTGGGGGCACTGATGGGATGGAAGGAATTTGACATCACAAAGGTGTTGGTGGGGGGAGATTGTAGGTGGAATTTTTGGAGAGGTGAGAGGGTCAGATGTCCCAGTGGTTGGAATGAATTGGACAGTGAAGGTTTTGAGAATCACGGCACTTGGGTTGGAACTGGACAGTGAGCAGTGGAGGGAGATGGACTTTGGGATGGGGGATGTTTGCTAATTAATGGGCATGAGGATGCTGATTGATCACTGATCACTGAACCCAGCTGAGATGTGGTGAGTAATTGGGAAAACTTGGTGTGCTGATGCGAACACTCTGCTCTTCCTTACACACAAGCACTGCTCTAATGGTAATTATCAGATGGAACCAGCACTCTCATCTCCTTTCAGGTACTGGTTGAAAGATGTTAAAATAATATAATTTTAAAATATCCTACCTCGTGCAGCCTATTTAAAATATTGCATGACTGACCAATCGCACTAACTGCCGAATCCCCTGATGAGGTTCTATTAAAATTAGAAGTGCAAGAGTTGTTGTGTTGTCCATTTGTACGTGCTCCTTCTGATGAGCAAGTAGAACTTTGTTTTTTTTTAACTGGCAGTATCAAAAAAAACTCATCTAGCGTGTATTGGTTATGATATGTTATGAATGCTGATAATGTGGAATGAGAGAATTCATTCTCATTATGCATCCTCTTATGCCTTGACTCAATAGTAAAAAGGGTCTTTCATGTATAAACTCCGAAATTTGTCAAGTTAAATTGTGGTTTCACTTTTTTTTGTTCTGATAAATTAATGTTCATTCATTTTTATTGCATAATTGTGTTTCACGGTATTCACAGAAGGATACATTGGTAAATTAAGCTATTGGAGATCATGATAATGCCAAGAGCAATTTTATAGGAATGATATGGGGCTTTCAGGATATAAGAATAACTCTCATTTATAAAGCATCTTTCATGCCCTCTGGGCTTACCAAAACATGTTAATGAAGTACTTTTGAAGTATATTACTGGTGAAATGTATATTAAAATAAAACTTACTCCTCAATGGGCTTGTCACATGATCAAAACCACACTAATCTCTGGAAAATTTAACTATAATCCCTGAACTCCATTTGTATTAGTCCGGTAAAAATCTAGTTTACAGTTACCATCAGTCTACTAAGTATCTAATAGTGACACCGCAACCAGACTCCTGGTTTCTCTAAAGCTGCTTTTTGTCTACATGTTCTTTGAAACTAAGTTCTTTCAAGAAAGCTTGTTACATGAAAAGTGGGCAATGTCTGTCCACCAATGTTATATTGTTGGAACTTCAACTTTAAAAGGAATTCTGCAAATTCAGCCAATTGCATTCTGCTGAATCTGAGCATATATGAAAAAGAACCTTAACTGGACACTGACGTTTTGAACAAGGAAAAAGTCACGTGATCCATACCTTTGATTTTTTTCTTTGGAAAGTTTACTCCTAATCGCAAACTCCTTTTCTTCTGTCCTTCTTTTCCATGCACACATTGTGCACATATGAACACATGTTGTGATGATCAGCTGCTGGTGCATTAATACATGAATGAATCATACTTTTTGATTTAAACCTGAGGAGAGTTTGTTGAGGATAATTTAATATTTTGACTTCACAAACACGTAGTTTCAGGGAATGATACCACAAAGTATCAGACTATTTGGAGCTTTCTCATGGATATTTATGTATATAGAAATGCCCCACTCCTACCCCCACAAACAAAATAATCCTGAGCTTTGAATGCTACCACAAACCAATAGTGGTTTTCTTCTTTTAGATGTGTAGTTAAATGGAGGCCATGTTGTCTTTCTGAGGTGGCTATAAGATAGTTCATGGTGATATTCGAAAAACAGTCATTCCACCCAATATTTATCCTTCAACTAACATTACAAAAAAAATCAAATTGCTTGTTGATTATTTTACTGTTGTGCCTTTAACTCCTGTTTTGTTTCCTATTGTCTTCAACTACGATTAGCATTCCCTTTGTCTTTTGCTCTGGGCACTGTCACCATCTGTTCCATTTATCCCCCTCCCCACTCCTCTTGGCAACAGCATAAAAAAAAGGTCACTTTCTAGTTCCTTTGATTCCGAAGAAGAGTCATATTGGACACAAAATTTTAACTCTGTAGCTTCCACAGATGCTACCAGACCTGCTAAATTTCTCCAGTACTTTTTGAATTTTATTCCATGGCCAAAATAATTGTTTATTGTACAAAATAAATAATGATTAGTGCCCCTTCAGGCATTTTGAGATTCAATTGTTTCCCATTATTCTCAGCATCAGCTGGGGCAGTGTAGTTCCTCGCATTCTTTTGTGAAAGCGAAATATTATGAATTCTGGAAATCCGAAATAAAAACAAAATGCTGGAGAACCTTCTGCCTGACCTGCTGAGCTTCTCCACCATTTTCTGATTTTGTGTTGGTTTTGATGCAATGAGATGCATGTGAGATTCTGCTTTAGCGTTGTTCTGGTAACTTGTGATTGAAATGATCCAGTAATTATAGTTAACTTGCATCATGTGATGGGCAGTGGCTAGGCTTTAGGTTAGCGAAGTCCAATTTGAAACATAAGAAAGTAATGCTTTTAAAAGCAATTCCACATTCTCTCTTCATGTCATGACACTTTTGAATAGAAGACAAATATTTTCTATTCCAGCTGACGTGTGATGTCCCGCTGCAGGTTTTACCCACATGTTTCTTTGTGGATGGCTACATTTTGCATGATTGCAAATGCATATCTTGCTTCTAGCAGCATCACATTTGCTACTTCGGGATCTTTTGCAAAGACATTAGAGCTCCTGTGCTCTCATTGGTCTGCGGTTACTTATGATTTTACAAACATACCTTGCCAAGAGAAGATTGCAAACTGGAAAGTCACATTTGTTGAATTGTCTCTGTAAAGTACAAAGTATCTCAAAGTTTAAAAAAAAAAAATTCTTGTCAGTTGTAGCAATCGTTGTTAGCTAGCTTGTGAGATACTGGAGATGTGGATACTCCCACCCACAGGGAAGGGAAAACTGGGCATGCAAGGTAGAAGTCAGATGCTTTTTTTAGAGCAAGAAAGTTAAAGTGCTGTTTCTGATTTGTTTTATTATTGCCCTTTATTATTAAAGTATAATTAAATACGTGGTGCATTTGTAGATTTTTCTAGAAGAAATTCAAAACCAAATTGTCCAATGGTTATATGGGTCTCTAATCTGCAAAACGTTGTTTCAAATGTAAAAAAATCAGTGACAACGTGAGTTAAACAATATCCGCGGGAAATGCTGGAAGACAAATTATGTTTTTACTTTGGGGCATAGAAATATGATTGTTTACTCTACAAATAAATTGCCTAGGCAGAAGAACAACTACAAAGGCTCATAGATAGTAGGAACTGCAGATGCTGGAGAATCTGAGAAAACAAGGTGTAGAGCTGGATGAGCACAGCAGGCCAAGCAGCATCAGAGGAGCAGGAAGGCTGGCGTTTCGGGTCTAGACCCTTCTTCAGAAAACACAGGCTCATAGGTTATTTGTGTCATGTTATCATTCATTGTTAATGTCGAGAAAACTGCATTTGTGGAATAGGATGCTGTATTGCTGCTTGTGAACAAATACAGCAATGCTCTATTAGAGACAGTCATGATATTCTATCACCTTGGATTTACATCAACAGGCAACCTGTCTCTTAATGAAAACCTCATAAAACAGGCATGGACAGAACTGACAGACTAGCAAAATGAAGATGTTTAATTACTAGGCGTGTATCCTCACGTTGCTGTTTTTCTACCACAAAATACACAGTTAATGATTGCCATTTCCTGTGTCTGTGATACATCTCTGGCAACACATGTAAAGACAAAGTAACCAATTAAGCAGTCATTTCTAGGACAAGCATACCAAGTGTATTAGCGCACTAATCAAGAAAAAAAGACCTCACTAGTTCTGAGGAAGGGTCACTGGGCCTGAAACGTTAACTGTGTTTTTTCCTTCACATATGCTGCCGGACCTGCTGAGCTTTTCCAGCAACTTGGTGGTTGTTGTTGTTGTTGTTGTTGTTGTTGTAGAGAAGACTTCACTGCCTTGGGTTTGTGCACAGAATGGAAATTCTTAAGGATTTGCTATACAGAGTGTCGCCGGTGCTAAGAGACTAGCAGGGTGCTAGTCAGCCTGGGTTTACAAAAAGGAAGCCATGCTTGACAAATCTACTGGAATCTTTTGAGGGTGTAGCTGGTAGCTGGATGTGGTTGACTTGGCCTTTCGTTACGGTCCAACGTAAGAAATTTGTACATAAAAATTAAAATGCAATAGATTGGGGTAGTGTACTGATATGGATAGAGAACTGTTTGGCAGACAGGAAACAAAGTAGGAATAATTGGCATCCGAGTGGCAGCTGGGCAGCAGGGGTACTGCAGGTCTCTTTGCTGGACCCCAGCTATTCACAATATATACTAATAATGTAAAGAGGGGACTAAATGTAATTTTTTCAAGTTTGCAGACAAGGCAAAGCTGGGTAGGAGAGTGAGCTGTGAGAAGAATGTAGAATTGCTTCACTGATTTGGACAAGTCAAGTGTGTGAGCAAATGTATGATAAGTGAAGAATAAAGTTGGAGAGAGTGATAATCCTGTAGAATTGACTAGAAAATGCTTGAGATCAAAACATTGAAAGAAGGAGTTATACATAGTTCTGAGGGTATGTGGAGAAAACAGGAATATGATACATGACACATTGAATGTCAGAATGAGCTTGAAGGGCAGAATGGACTACTCCTACTACGTTCTATGTTTCTGCAAGTGGAAACCTCCAGCTGACAACCAAAGGAAACAGGGATATGCAATATAGGCAATGGTTCGCCACTGCAATAGCTTCTGGTTTCAGAAGCTCCAACAGAGCCACCAGTTTTGTAAGCAAGTTGTCAGAAGTGATAGTCTTACAACACCAGCAAGGAAATCTTCATGTGTGGCATGTGACAGACTTTGTCTTTCAGGAGCTGGCTTGTTCACCCTTCAAAACAGGTGCAGCAGATGATCTCATCAGACTCAAAAGTTTGGAGGCTGAGTTTCATCATCTCTCTCAGATTAAAGAATACCAGGGGCACAAAAATGTCTCTTGAGAGGATGTTTTTTGGTGAAACTTTAGCCAGTCAAAGACACCTTCATAAATTGTGTTTGCTAATTTGGGTGTAATCTCCTCCGTTTATCCTTACAGGCTGGCAATGCAGTGTTGACATGATTTGACCTGTACAAACACGCTCTGGCTGTGGGCATGGGATAACCTGTGAAAATTATGTTTCGTGTAAAAATACAAACAAGAACTTCGTAGATGCAATTATGCAGTATTGTGAAAAATACCCTATGATATAAATGTTGCTAAGTTGCAAATAATTTGAGAATGATCTGTCATCCATGATGCTGTAGTATAAATAAGGTGTTAAAGTGACTATTGTCACTATATTTCATTTAAAATTTGCTTTCAGCATGTATGAGTCTGACTCATTGCCTTAATGAAAGCAAGGTCTTTTACAATTCTAAACAATATTTTCTAGAAAAAAGCTGGTGTGCGGGGGTGTGGGTAATGAGGAATAAGCTCCACTATTTACTTGACACACACTGCCCTTTCTTCTCTAGAAAATTCCCACTGATATGATGAATAGGCCTGCATAGAATCAAACAAGCAGCTTATACATAAGTGACTTCTGTGCTTCTTCCCTGCTCTCTCTAGCCTATGGGGTTAAATTACGAGTTTAACCAGCTGGGTACAAATGTTCTGCTGACTTGTAGTGTCAGAAGGAAACAGAATTGGGACTTATACCTCTTTGGTGACCTGGAAGATTATATTTAACCAATGATGAGAACGCTTATAGTTTCTTCATTATTACATTGAGCTCAAATTGTTTTGAAGAGAAACCAGTTTAATTTCACTGGCGAATGCTTATGGTATTATAAAAAAAACTACACTAACTGCAGATGGTAATAACAAATAGTTATTATCCAGACTCTGTGATGACTTTGGCTCAATGATGGAATGCATATTAAAGGACTAATGAAAGGCCACTTTTTAATACAAAATGATGGCCTCTTTAATGTGAGATAACACGGTTTAGAGCTGGATGAACACAGCAGGCCAAGCAGCATCAGAGGAGCAGGAAAGCTGACGTTTTGGGTCGAGACCCTTCTTCAGAAATACTGCCTCTTTAATGTGTCTCATTTTCTATTTCCAGTCAGTATAAACATTATAGGCCCCAATCTTTCTCCATGCAGTCAGGAGTAACTTGTTCCTGTAGAAATCTACAAGCCTACCATTTTAAAAAATTTTCTATCTTTGCAAGTAAAATATTTATGTGACCTCTTCATAATGTTCAGGCCTGAAATACAGCTATCAATGAGACTGAGAGAATGTTTTAGATGAATAATTTGGTTTCAATGATTTTGATTATAGGGTGGTTGAACATTTTCAGTTTATCAGTGGAAGGTTTGATTCAGTTGTAAAGCCAGGCCTTAATGCCATGTCACCGATTGATTGCAGCAGCTGCCAACTCTAGTCTTGTATAATATTGTGGAGCCAGGAGTAGCATTTCTGCTGCCACAGCCCTCTCAAAATTCATTTTCTACTCACCACTCTGGTACCTCTTCTGTTGTATAACGCAATGAAACCGGTTGAGATGGACAAATTGTCCATTAAATTTGTGGATATAAATGACAGGATTGTGGTTTATAAGTCAAAGAGGACCTAATTCTTGAAAGATCCGGACACTCTGTCTGCTTAATGTAGGCCTCTTTGCTGATTGCAGCAGTTGTAAAGGTAGTCTAAATGGAACTTGCTCCATTTTTATATCACTGTTGCTTCATGTATTCTGCCTAAAGGTAAGTTAACATTTGATTGATTTACACTCATGTGCACCGATATACTGTCTGAGCAATACAGGCAGATCATAGTATGCAAGGACGTACAAATCAAAAAGACTTAGAGGCATACAGATTGAGCAAAACTTGATTGAGCACATGGTGGGGGTTTTATTCATCAGACATATTATTAGAGAATTATGAGCTTATCCAGTGATAGCTGGCACATTTAGCCAGTCAGCAAGTGAGCTGTCTACTTGCAACAGATTTAGGCTTAATACTCAGTTTGTGTCAGGTTGCCTGACCTCACTCAGAGCCACTGGCCCCAGTGCAGCTAGACATTGTAGCGAAAATCAGTCAGGCTCCAACTCGTTTATCGCTAGTTTCTGATTCCTGATGGAAATCCATGCTCATGAGGAAATGGTTGAACTTGGCCATAATGCTCCTGTTGCTGAGTTGCTTACTATTGCTGTACCCTTACCTCACCTCATTTTTTGAAGAGGTTGTATTTTAATCACTTTAAATAAAATCTCAGTTTTGTCTTCACGGCTGTAGCTTGATCACTCGGGTTAGGTTCCATGTCCACAATTAGTCAGTACAGCTGATTTCACAAGGCATATGACTATTCATGATTCACTTATTTTTTGAGAGGCTGCACCACCTGATGTTAGGTCATCTGGTCCAGCCTCTAACCCTAGCTCTCTTTTATAATGGAGTAGACAAAGCTATTTTTGCATTGTTAGGGCTAGTTTGGGCATGGGTGTTGCCTAAACCCCTTGACTACCATCCACCACCAGCCATGCCACTTCCCATAGATGTTAAATTAGGACATGGTACATCTGCTTTCCAGCATAATTTGTGACTCTTTCAATGCATTCCTACCTGGAAATGTGCCAGAAATTCCACAAATTGTCGATTCCTCTCCAGACACACGTTAATATTCCATATATGTAGCAGAGTCATTTCTTGAGATGGTCCTCTAGCACTGACTTCCCAGTCCTGATGAAGTTGTCCATTTACGTTGTCATCTGGATCTACAATAAAACAGTCCTTCACGTGGAAGCTTGTACATATGCAATTGTTTTAAAATCGTGTTGGGTTATTTTGCTGGAGACTTGTGCCGCTCACAATTGCTGATAACTTTTCAGTATTGGAATTATTTTGCTGGCTTGCACAAAGCAGACGGATGCACTTCAGTTAAGTCTTGTAAGTTTTCTGCCCACAAAACATTAAGAAGCATTAGTTGTGAGAACATGTAACTTCAAGTCTCAGTATTACCTGTCCCTGGGTACCTTAATATCAACAATGATATGATAGGCTATTTGCAGTGGAAATGGGGTGTTTTCACGAGTCCCATTAAGGTGACCTAGATTTTTGCTACCAAAATAACAGCAATTTTAACATGCATTATTACCAGTAGTAATGTGTATATCATCCAGTACGTTGTGCTCAGGAACAATGATCCCATGAAGAGCACAGCTCAGTAAAGTTGTCAGTTCATACTTTCAGCAACTTGCAGGGTAAAGTAAAGTAACTTTGAGCTGAAGGATGATGGAAGAGGTCTAAGTAACAGAAAACAAGACCAGTCCCAGCAAAGCTATTAAGGGATATGGGCCTAAGACAGGTATATGGAATTAGACCAAAGATCAGCCATAATTTCATTGAATGGTTGAGGGGTGAATGGCCTACCCCTGCTTCTATGTTCTTGACTATAATTTTGAGCATAGTGATTTTAAAGCTCCAAAAACATTTCAAATCTAAATTATCATTGTTAGAAACATTAAATCAGGGATCTCTTTCTATATTGGTCTCCAGGCAAACAATTCTGCTATGCAGCATATTACTCTTAGAGTTGCAGTTAAATGCTGGCACCACCATATGCTATGTTAAGAACTTGAATGGTTTGTCAGAATTTGGGAGGTGAGCATATTTCTTTCTTTTTCTGCAGTGCTTACATTTAGAAATGACGATAATGTTGCCTTCCACTTTGTTTCATTATGTTACTTGAAACAAGGCTCAAACTGACTATGGCTGAGACTTGCACTGCTTTGAATTCCATCAGTATACAATCTACTTGTGCTGCCTTAAATGTTGACTATTTTCTTTCTCCCATTTGAAACCAAAAAAAACTTAAGGAATGGATGGAATAAATTGCATCGTTTTATACTCCATTTGTACTGCAATTTTAATGTATTCTGAGACCACAGAAACAATGTATTTACTGTCTCTGTGACAGGACTTGTGCATCTACAGACTTTGCAAGTTGCATTCATGCTGCTGTTCTTTCCAGTGCCTAAACTGGTTTCTGGATTAGTAATGGAAAAATCATTTGCCTGGATAATGGACAGATAGAATAAAATGTCAGAACAGATGGCAAGTGGTTCCAACGGCAACTATTTATCTTTGCTGCCGGTGATATTCGGAGACAGGAAATGAAACCACCTTGAATGGATAGTGTTCTCTGCATTAAGAAACATGTTTATTATCCCACTTCCAAAAGTACTTTTGAACATAGGAAAATTTTAAAATGGGTAATTTCAACACGATAATCAGCCTTGCCACTTATGAAGATCATTAAAATGTTATTTCTTCTAAATTGATAACATTAAATAAAAGTTTATTTCAATTTATTTGAATGAAAGGTAACTTTGTTTTCTTGCCTCTGAGTCACAAGTTTGTGGGTTCAAGCCCCACATAAGTGTAAATATAAAAGCTGACATTCCAATGCAGTGTGGTTGTGTGGTTGGAGATGCCATTTTTCAAATGAGATATTAAATTGCATGTAAAGCAAAAATTCCTGTATTGGATATTGAGGTGGAGCGAGGCATTGTTGGTTATCCTTGATGTCATGGCCGATTTTCTTTCACTGTCGCAAAATTATTATCCCGTTATCAAATTATCAAATTTCTGTTTGTAGGAGCTTGAGGTGTGCAGATTGGATGCCACATTTCTTCCGTTACAACAATGACTACTTTTCAAAAAGTACTTCATAGGCAGTCATGAAAGGTGCTACAAAAATGCAAGTTCTTTTTAGGTGTAAATTAACAATTGAGCTACCCCGCCACTTTCTGCTCCTCCCTCCCTCCCCTTCTCGCTCCCTGCCCCCACCCCACCCCGGTTCACACACTTTCCTCCTCTTGTTCCTCTCCCCCACCCCCCACAATTGATATAGACATTTTTGTGTTCGAGTCAAAACGTGTTAACATGAAATTGTCTCCACTGATGGCACAACTTTGCATTGCATTTTGTGCCTCAATGCCAACATGTTTACAAATAATTATCAGCACGATGTCAATCTAATCTCAGTTACACAAAGCAGTTTTCTTTTAAACAAAGTGTCTGGCAGTGTATAACTTTACTACATGTCTGCTGTTCACTCCAGCATAAACGCCATAGTGGAATGGTGAGTTTAGTTGATTTTAAAAAGATACACTTTTTAAAGTATCTTTTGCTACTGTTTGCTACTGGATGATGTGATATAATTTCTCAATTAGTGATCTGATTCCTCTAGGCAGCCAGCGGGCAATGTTCAAACAGGCCATGCGGCATTGGGAGAAACATACATGCGTCACATTCATTGAGAGAGCAGATGAAGAGAGTTATATTGTCTTCACGTACAGGCCGTGTGGGTAAGCAAAAACTGTTTTCTTTGCTAACAATTTGTATTTTTTAAATAGGCCTGACCAACAATGCATTAAGGTGTAAATTCATTATGCGTTCTGTAGTGCTAACTCAGAACAATCTTTAAGCTGCTTAAAAGAAAGCCAAAAACTATAGAGACCTCTTTGTGACAAGTGGCCGAAATCTGTTTAGCAAGCATCTATTAGCCATTCTTCTTGGGATTTTCTCAGTTATAATTCCTTTGCCACCATTTATTTTATTCTGTGTAACTAAAAAGAAATATTTTTGGCAAGGTGCAAAAGCATAAAATGAGTGTGCTGCCACGATTTATTGTCAGCAATTTGTTGATCTTTGCCTGACACCATTGATCAAAATGACAGCACGAAATGGAATTAACCATAATTACAAACAGGCTTTGAAATAAACTGCTACATGTACCTGCATAGATGAGATGAATCGTGGGGCACCACTGCAACCTGGCACCATTATGGATATTATGCTCACATTTGATTTGCATTAACTCTTCTTTGCTATGCATGTTGCATTTTAAGCAGTGTACATAATTTTATATTTCGAAAAAGATCAAAAAATGTAATAGGCCATGGATAAATAAAATCAATTGCATGATACTAGCAAATCAATTGTTCTATAACTAGTCGTTAGAAAACTTGAACTTAATCCCATGTCCATGTTAAAGTCAAATGTGATCACCGAGTTTTATGTTCCACAGGCAGAAAATGCAACATTTTCCTCTCTCTTTCTTTCTCTCATGCTCTATTTTGCTCAGACCCAACTTGGAGTGGTGGATTGATGATTTGGAGGCATAGCCTTCTGTTTGTACGATTTGTTGTTTTCAGTCAATTTAACATGAAGAAATTATGGTAAGATAGTCTGTTTGCAGCATCTGTTTGAGGAATGGTGGTTAACTTTGTATTTCGACTTCTGCATGAAATTCCAGAAATTATTGTCCAGGAGAGAAAAATACTGATATAGTGTTTCTCTGCCAGTATGTCTGCAGACTTGTGGGATTGTTACAAAATTCAGAAGTACAGCTGCAGCAGCTTGGTGTTTCTGGTAGAAGGCCTGTCTTAATGGTTGTGTAATTCTTGTAGCAGTGTTAAGAGTTGGACTTTGGCTTGGAGTAGAGTATTAGCATCAAATCCAATATTTTGCATGACTGCACTAGACAGGCCAGGGGGAAAACATGGGTTTGTTATGGAATCTGCAGAAGCATTAACAAGTGAATCACAGAGGTCTTGGAATTGTTACAGTTGTTTGCTAGGGCATAAGCAACTTGACATGTTAATATAAAATGTTCTTTGGAATTTCAGCAAAGGCATTAGCGTTTTTGTTTAATTACATTAATTAAAATGTATATTTGAAAGTATAGAGAAAGGAGCATCAGACAAGTCTGTTAAGTATTAATACCCCATTATCTTGGTGGAATTTAGGATCTTCCATTTAGATAATAAGGTCAACTTATAAGCTTTTGGTCCTTTTTCTGTACTCCTAAAGGCTGCTGTTATGAGATTTTGCCTCAGTGAAGCTTAGTCTATAGCTTGACCAACTTGCTGTTCTTTGTTTCCCACTAATGAGAGCTGAGAGGCAATTTTAGCATTTGTACATAGTTACCAAACCTGAACCTATCTTCCCGTGATGTGCAAACACATGCAGTCTGTTGTGGGGATAGCATCACATTGTGAACTGAAATGGTTGTTCATTTTCTTCTGGTCCCATGGCCAATTCTCACCCCTAAATTGCTGCTTTGGCAAAGATCAATTAGCTCAGATCTTTGTAAATTCGAACAACGTCTGTGCCCTCTTGCACTAAGCTGAGAAATTAACTGATGCATTCCCTTTTCTCAGGCATCTAGCCCAGGGCTTCCCAAACTTTTTCTCACTGTAACTCCATATTAAGATTCTAAAATTGCTTCAACCCTTTGATAAGAGCTGAGAATTTAGGGGTTGGGGGATAACGCAGGAGAGAAAGCATACAGGCCAGAGCTCTATACCTTGGAACTCCCTTCCTCAAAATTCCTCCTGTGACCCCTCTCCTGATCCGCATGCTGGGAAGCCTTGCTGTAGCAGATGCCGATGGACCATACATGTTCACTTTGTGGTGGAAACGAGTACATGTCATGTTTGAGAGAGATAAATTTCTGATGCCATTTCTGATGAAGGGTCTCGGCCCAAAACGTCAAGTTTTCCTGCTCCTATGATGCTGCTTGACCTGCTGTGT
>JAHRHZ010000126.1:8360965-8385429 GCA_024137785.1 Ginglymostoma cirratum | reverse complement strand
TATGATGCTGCTTGACCTGCTGTGTTCATCCAGCCCCAAGCTTGTTACCTGTCATGTTTGATCAGGTTGCTGCTTGGGTGCCTGCATCGGTAGTATGTAAAACAGTGACCAAAAGACATTTAAATAAGGATTTCTTGCTTGTTCCGCGGACTTTCTGTGATATTGGTCTGTTCCAGTGCCTGACTTGCAAAATGAAAATACACTGGGTATCTTGTACTAACGGGTGGGAAGGATCCTTCAACAAGATTGTTGATAGAACTGATACAGTGCTGGGTTAGCTGCTAGTTTGTTCCCTCAGGCTACTCCTTTAACTTCTGAACATTTGTCAGCATATTACATAAATCTCAAAATGTAAACTTCTCTGAAATTAGTAATTGGCTGTTGTGGAATCGTTTATGGTGTCCTTCAAAGCGAAGTTACAAGTCTGTATGTTTTGAAAGATTAGGGAGTTAACTGCTATGTTAAGCTGGTACAAAGCAGGAGTTTGAGGGCTTGAGGCAGATCAACATGATCTTGCTGAGTGTGGGCCAGGCTGAGGGGCTACATTGTCTACCCATGCATCTGTTTATTGTGTGGTAATCTAGTATAGCTGCCTTTGAAGTTAGAGAATCAAGAAGACCGTAAAGGAGGTAGTTTGCCCTGAAGCTGGATTTTAAGGCATATTTCAGCAGGGGGAGTAAAATACGAGTAACACCCAGTTTACACCATCCTAACCATGCCAGAACTGTTCCCAGAATGCAGCAGGGGGGTGGATGCCAATGTCAGTAATATTCTTGCCATATTTAAATAAATAATTAAGGATCAGTTTAGCTTGTTACCAAGATAACAAGGTGTGGGGCTGGATGAACACAGCAGGCCAAGCAGCATCATAGGAGCAGGAACGCTTGACGTTTCGGGCCGAGACCCTTCATCAGAAATGGGGGAGGGGAAAAGGGTTCTGAAATAAATAGGGAGAGAGGGGGAGGCGGATAGAAGATGGATAGAGGAGAGGATAGGTGGAGAGGAGGCAGACAAGTCAAAGAGGCGGGTATGGAGCCAGTAAAGGTGAGTGTAGGTGGGGAGGTAGGGAGGAGATGGGTCAGTCCAGGGAGGACGGACAGGTCAAGGGGGCGGGATGAGGTTAGTAGGTAGGAGATGGGGGTGTGGCTTGAGGTGGGAGGAGGGGATAGGTGAGAGGAAGAACAGGTTAGGGAGGCGGGGACGAGCTGGGCTGGTTTTGGGATGCGGTTGGGGGAAGGGAGATTTTGAAGCTTGTGAAATCCACATTGATACCATTGGGCTGCAGGGTTCCCAGGCTGAATATGATCTGCTGTTCCTGCAGCCTTCGGGTGGCATCATTGTGGCATTGCAGGAGGCCCAGGATGGACATGTCGTCTGAGGAATGGGAGAGGGAGTTGAAATGGTTTGCAACTGGGAGGTGTAGTTGTTTGTTGCGAACTGAGCGCAGGTGTTCTGCAAAGCAGTCCCCAAGCCTCCGCTTGGTTTCCCCGATGTAGAGGAGGCCGCAACGGGTACAGCGGATGCAGTATACCACATTGGCAGATGTGCAGGTGAACATCTGCTTGATGTGGAAAGTCTTCTTGGGGCCTGGGATTGGGGTGAGGGAGGAAGTGTGGGGGCAGGTGTAGCACTTCCTGCGGTTGCAGGGAAAAGTGCCGGGTGTGGTGGGGCTGGAGGGGAGTGTGGAGCGGACAAGGGAGTCACGGAGGGAGTGGTCCCTCCGGAAAGCAGACAAGGGTGGGGAGGGAAAAATGTCTTTGGTGGTGGGGTCTGATTGCAGATGGCGGAAGTGTCGGAGGATGATGCGTTGGATCCGGAGGTTGGTGGGGTGGTACGTGAGGACGAGGGGGATTCTTTTTTGGTTATTATTGCGGGGACGGGGTGTGAGGGATGAGTTGCGGGAAGTGCGAGAGACACGGTCGAGGGCGTTCTCGACCACTGCGGGGGGGAAGTTGCGGTCCTTGAAGAATGAGGACATCTGAGATGTGCGGGATTGGAATGCCTCATCCTGGGAGCAGATGCGGCGGAGGCGAAGGAACTGGGAATAGGGAATGGCATTTTTACAGGAAGGTGGGTGGGAGGAGGTATTCCAGGTAGCTGTGGGAGTCAGTGGGCTTGAAATGAACATCGGTTTCTAGGTGGGTACCCGAGATGGAGACAGAGAGGTCCAGGAAGGAGAGATGTGTTGGAGATGGTCCAGGTATATACTGCCTATGAGCATAATATAGTTATTGTGTGCCGGGGTAGCCAGGCCTTTTATTTCAGGGAGGCCACTTAAAAGGCAGGAATGAAGTTGCGCACATCATTTTAAGGGTGGCCAATGTATATTGGGTGTATCCCACGTCCCCCAAGATATCAACTGTCCCTTCTTTCCCTCCAAAATCAGACTGCTCATCCCCACCCCATTCCCAGTGCTCTCTGATCTCTTTGCTACCTAAAATGCCTGGGACGTGCCTGTCTCCAGCAACCCACCAGCTTCTTTATGCTCCCTTTGCATTCTCAGCAGTGCGTGCTACTGAGAACTGGTACTGCGTGGACTCCTAGATTGATTGGCAGCTTTTAAGGGTGGGACCTGCTCCATTAAGAGAAGAAACTCCATTGTAAGCTGGTTTAGTCAACCCCAGCATTGATGGCTGCAGGGGAGGGTTCTTCCGGGCACATCAGTTGGTGACCGATTTTCCTTCCCCTGTGACCAAGTAGCCCACTCGACCTGTAAAATCCAGTCCTGGGAAAGGAGGGATGAGGTGTTTACTTAGCAGGCAAATATATTGACAGTTAATTTTCAGAGTACTTCTCCAAACACATCATCTTAGAGTAACAACATCTCAAACACCTTAATTTTACACCTAAATTTTTTCCTCAGTGGCGATCCAAGCCCTGAACCGGGGAAAATATTGTCAACTGTGGCGCTCCGCTTTTATACAGCAAGCTGCGTTAATTGATATCAGCAACAATGCACAATTTAGATTCCACTGTTATATCAGGAGTTCACAAGAGATTCTCTGTGTCAGGAGGAGCATTAATTTTGTTAACAGGACATGACCGCAATTGCTTTCCCCTTGTGGTAAACTCCCCCAGTATGTAAGGCATTACTAAACTGCACCCACATCACCATGAATCTTCTCTATCAGCAGCTTGTCACTTCTGCACTCATGCCGAGCTTGCTCATGACCAAAGACTGCATTCCACGCAGATCTGTGTCCTGTTTCTGAGCAGCAGTTATCATGTACTCTTTCAACGGCAACCTTCTCTCCTCTTCATTCTAATCAGGCCTTCAGTTTACAGGGCGGCTTCTGGCATCAGGAGCTATCCTCTTCAGATATGACTCATAACCCCTGTCAAAAACCAAGGCACAAAATTGAAGAACTGGCTCTCGATAAGACTGCTGCCACCAGGAGAATCATTGAGCAGTCAGTTGGCACACTCAAGTAATGGTTCTGTTGCCTGGAGAATTTTTGGAGGGATTTTACAGTACAACCTGATTGGAGTTACATGTTTGTGATTATCTATAGTGTTTCATTTTTGCCATTATGAAGTACCAGAACTTAGTACAGTTGGCCAGTAGAGGAGAAGGAAGAGCACTAACACAATTGATTAACTGTGCTCTTGGATGCCAGAGCACCCAAAGATCAACTCGTCCAAGATGACTTAACTAAACCACTCTACTCGTCAATAACCAATAATCCTACCATCCTACTGGATGATTCCCTGGGTGACCCTAAGGCCATCGAGCCCCCAGCTTGGGGAGGGGGACCTTGCAAAGGATGGTAGTCCCAGGTCCTTCAGGAAGGCATGGGATTTCGAGGGCAGCCTGAGGCTTGTTGACGATAAAAGTGCAAGTGAGCAGGTGGTGGCCTAGTTTTCCCCAGCCCCTTGCGTGCCCTGAACCTGTGATGGACAAGGAAAAAACGAGGATGTTTCAGGCGGAGAGGGGCATCAGGACAGTGGAGAGACGGAGGTGTCCCTTGTTCCCCCATCCTCCGAGAAAAAGGCACCACCCCTCAGGATTAGAGGGGCAGGGAGAGTCCAGTACGAACAACACCTTCCCTCGGGATGAGGGAGTAGCATCTCCTGGAAACCCTTCTCCCTCCTTGCTAGGGGGACATGAAGGCACCATCGTAGTTCACCACAAATGCACCACACACCTCAGGAACGGAAGTGTGCGTGGCCATGAGGTCTTGCCCATGCCAGAAGAACTAGAAAAAACCCCGAGGTGCTGCCAACGCAGGTTGGGGACTGCAGTGGGGATAGTTATCCAGAGGGCATCCTGGATGGCAGCGATGAAGGAGCAGGCCTCCGTGCTCCCTCCCAGGCCTTTATGTCAGGCACCTCTGCCCTTTCTGGGGATCTTTTCCTAGATACGGAGGTGACCTGGGGTTGGGAGTGGAGGAGGTTTCTGAACTGCTGCCATCCAGTGGGCCCAATATTTCAGTCAACGTTTTAGTTGAGTCTGGCGTAATCTGAGACTTGGAGGTCCCTGCAAAGGATCCTCCTGATGTTGACCATGGGCTGAGGTTGAGACAGGGGTGTGTCAGACTGGTGACCCCAGACCACTCCCTGCACTCGATGCAGGGGAGATGTCAGGGCTTGGAGGCAACGACTTGGAGGAGGACTTGGTGTCGGGTGTGTGCACTGCTGAGTTAGATGAGGTAAGAGAGTGACATGGCGCTTGTGGACGAGTTCCCCCTCATCCCCATTGGGAAACTGTAGGTCTTTTTGCAAAAGGTGCTTGGTTGCTGAGACAGAGTCTGGCTGGCTATGGACCAGTGGAATCCTCTACTGCTACTGGCTATGTCTGCCTGGCCTCCATTAGCAGGCCTGGGAATGGACAAGAACATGAAGCGACGGTGCCAGGGATTCCTTTGCAGCATCCTCAGGGAGTGGAAGGGAGAAAGATTCCCTCCACCCACTCAGTAAGTTAGGTTTCATTGTTTTAACTGGTGGTGAAGCCACATACTGCAGCCATGACGACATCCATAGCTAGCTTCAATGTCAATGGCAGCAAGAAGGCCAAGCACAGATTTCGTATCCTCTCGCTCCTCAGGCAACGAAAGTATGCGGTGAGCCTCCTGCAAGAAACTCAAACTATTTCAGGGGACGAAGCTATGTGGCTTCTGGAACGGTGAGGAGGTTCTTCGTGAGTCAGCTGGCCTCCAATTCTGCCGAGGTGGCTATCTTGTTGGCCCCCTTTCTTCAGCCAGAGATCTTGACCATCAAGGAGCATATGCCAGGCCGTCTCCTCTAACTCCTCATTCATTTCGGAGGCACAGTGCTTCACTTTGTGAACGTATACACACCTTTGGATGGGACCTGAGCATATATGCTTCCTTCAGGAAGTGTCTGCTCTTCTTAGCTCCATCAGCAAGGGCGAGCTCATCTTTCTCTGGGGAGAATTCAATTGTACCTTCAAGAGGCAGGATAATGGCGATACCCACAAGAGCTCCATCTTGATGGGGAAGTTGAGGGACTTGGTTAATACCTTTTGACTTGGTAGATGTCTGGTGAAATCTCCACCCCGATTCCATTGCCTTCAGCTTAGCAAAGCCTGGGGTCTGAGTGTACAGAATTGACCACCTCTACATTTCCAAGACTTTTGACTCCTGTATTCCAAAAGCCTCCATACGGCAAGTAATGTTGTCCAATCACAGCCTTGCCTGGGTGGAGCTCGGTCCATGCAGCACCAGAGTGAGGTTGGCATACTGGCACTTTAACAACCTGCTGCTGGAGGGCGAGCGGTTCTGGGACTCGTTTCGTCACTTCTAGACCAGCTGGAGAAGGAAGCGGATTTGGGGGCTTCCTCTCCTTGAGGCTGTGGTGGGATGTGGGCAAGACTCACATCTGTGTCTTCTGTCAGCAGTATGCATGACGGTCGACGGAGAAGCAGAAATCCAGAATCGAGGGATTGGAGGAGGTGGTGCTTAACCTGGAGTCACATCTCCATCAGCCTGATATGGACCTGGCCCTGTTGGGGGGTTTTACGTAGAGAAGAAGGCTGCGCTCCAGGACCTGCATCTTGTTGGGTCCCGGGGTGCGTACATGAGATTGTGGGTCCAGTTCCTTCGGGAACGGCTCCCCTTCTACTCACTGGAAAAGAGGCACAAGGTCCACCAGCAACTCCTTGTGCTGCCTGCCGATGACAGATCCCTCGTCTCTGATCTGGAGGGCATCAGGGCTTGTGTGATGGGCTATTATGGGGCTCTCCTCTCCGGGTCTGCAAAGTTTTGTGAATGGACCTGCTGCAGGTCAGTCCCAAGGGTGCCGAGAGGTTTGACACTCCTCTGAGCTAACCAGTGCCCTCGACCATCTGCCCGGGGCACGTCCCCGGGACTCGATGGGCTGACCATGGAGTTCTTCAGGGCGTTCTGGGAAGGCCTGGAGGTGACTCTGCATGGGTCCTGGAGGAATGTTTCACGACCGGGGAGATGCCCTCTTTCTTTGCACAGGACCGTCTTCACTCTGTTGCCCAAGAAAGGTAATCCAGTATTCCCAGAAGGCTGGCCTGTCTAGTGCCTTTCTCTCCCTTGATCGGGAAAAGGTGTTTGACAGAGTGGGTCATGAATTTCTGTGAGCATTTGGGTTTGGGATACACTTTGTTGCCTGGATCCAACTTCTGTACATCGTTGGGAGTGCCTAGTGAAGGTTAACGGGTCCCTGATGGTGCCCCTGTACTTTGGGAGAGGAGTTCGTCAAAGCTGCCCCCATACCAGCCAGCTTTATTCTGTCTGCGTGGAGCCATTCCTGCGCCTCTTGTATAAATGGTTTTCAGGTTTCGCTCTGCGCGGGCAGGTGGTTCTTTCAGCGTACACCGACGACCATGTGTTCATAGACCCAGCGTGCCTGCGGAGGATAGGTGAGTGCCAGGAGGTCTACTCTGCATCATCCTCTGCAGGATCAGTTAGAGCAAGTGTTTGGGATTTCTTGTCGGTCTGTGGCAGATGGACCCCCTGCCGGAGGAGCTCTGGTGCATCACGTGGAGAAACCCTCACTTCCTCAACCTAGGAGTCCATCTTTGTCCTGCTGAGGAATCCTGGCCGGCCAATTGGCATGAGTTGGAGACTAAAAGTGACCGCTCACCAAGCACACTGGACAGGACTGCTCCGAGTGTTGCCCTAAAGGGTGCAAGTGCTGGTCATAAACCGTGTGGCCGCCATGCTGTGGTACCAGCTGGTTACTTTGGTCCCTCCCTCCACAGCTTTGTTACCGCCATCCAAAAAATGCTTGTCAAGTTTTTCTGGGACAAGAGGCAACACTGGGTCGCTGCAGCATTTCTGAGTATTCCGCTTGAGGAAGGTGGTCAGGCCCGGGTGTGCCTTTGCACCCAGGTAATGACTTCCGCCTTCAGACCAGGCAGTGATACCTTTTTAAGTTGAGCCTCTTCCGAGGTGGTGTGCCCTGATGGCGTCTTTCTTCCATCAGGGGCACAGCCTCCGTTATGACATGCAGTTCCTGTTTGTGGAGTGGTCCTGGCCTCAGGTCCTCTTCCAGGAATTATTTGTTCTTCTGTTTGGACCTGATCACGGTCTGGGACACGGACGGCTCACCCCGGAGCTCTCCCCCTACGGGAGTGGTCGCTTTCATCAGGGAGCCACTGCTTGAACCTCGAGGGTGGTTTGCAAAGATCGAGGGCGGAGAGAGCTCAGGGTACAGGGCTGACTGGAGTTGGGGACACTCTCTGGATGGCAGAGGAGTGAGCTGGTTCACACCAGCATAGTTGACTGTGAGCGTGTTGGTTCACCTCCGGTTCGTGACCCTGAGCCATCCGGAGCCTGATAGACGAGGCACTTGGCCCCGACACCTCGCACGCACTTGAGGCAGCTCAGGCGTGTGGTGGGCTTCCGGAAAAACTGATCCCTGTCCATCCAGAGCTTGACATTAGCCCCACGCCATGGACTCTCCCCTGTGAGGTGGTTCTCCACAAACTGAATTGTCTCATGGATATCTTCCAGGTGCCCTTTATAACGGCATCGATGCATTATTTGTATGGAGTGATGCTGCACACTCCATTCTGCCGTGCCTTCACCCGCCACCCAGACATGCGTAATGTTTCGCCCGCCAATGGTGGAGATCCCCTGTGGAGGACCCTCTATGAAGGTGTTCTCCCCTCTTACATCGGGGATCTGGGTTAGAGAGTGCTGCATGCGGTGTTCCCGTGCAACTGACAACTGAGCAACTTTACTGGGTGCCAGTCCAGGTGCACATCCTGTGGCCTAGAGGAGACGGTCTTCCTCTTATGTGTCAATTGCGTTAGTCTGCAACCCATTTTTAGTTTCTTGAAGGGACTGTTGTTAAAAGTTTGGTTGCACTTCAGCCCCTCACTCCTGACCTACGGACATCTGGTGCAGGGAGAGGCGGACAACCCACAAGCCTTCTCATGGCTTTGCTCCTGGGCCAGGCCAAGATGGCCATCAACAGGTCCAGGCAGTGGGCCGAAGAGGCGCTCATTGTTCCTGACTGTCTGCCCCTCTTTCGCGGCTACATCCATGCTCGGTTGTTCCTGGAGAGGGAGTACATGATGCCCACTGGCACAGCCAAGGCCTTAGGAGACCAATGGGCGCTGCAGGGGCTGGTGTGCATTATCAGCCTGGATAATGATATTGATTTACTTAATTATCTCTAGTATAAGTTTCCACTTTGCCTTTCGAGTTTGCATTTATTTTCAGTTTGGTTTCTTGGGAAGAGGGCTGTCTTTATTTTCCCTTTTGTTCTGATTCTGGATACCTTGGAAGAGCTAAAGAGCCTTCTGTTTTAGCCCCGTACTGTCCCTGTCACAGATACACCTGATGGGGATCGGTGTGAGGGGAGTTTTAGCTCCAGCTGAAATGAGCAGGGGAACTTCCTCTGGATTTAAAACTATTGTTGTTCGTGTCCCAGGCGTGTTCGATGGGGATGGAGTGAAGAGGATTCATTTATTTAGTTGGTTATTTATTTCTTTGATTATTTGTTTTGTTCACTTTGCTTTTACTTGAGTTTATTTTGATTTTGGCCCCCTGTGGCCCCTGCCCAAAAGAGATTGGTGGGGCTGTGTCGGGAGGGAAGGGTCTTTGTTTTTCATCCTGTTTATACCTCCCATTTATAAGAATGGAGGGTTGCTTTTCAGACTAGAGGCCTGTGACCAGTGTTGTACCACAACGATTGGTGTTTTTTGTCATTTATGTAAATGATTTGGATGTGAACATAGAACATACAATTAGTACGTTTTCATATGACACCAAAATTGGTGTTGAAGAAGGCTACCTCAGAGTACAACAGGGCCTTGATCAGATGGGCCGATTGGCTGAAGAGTGGCAGGTAGAGTTTCGTTTTGATAAATGTGAGGTGCTGCATTTTGGAAAGGTATATCAAGGCAGGACTTATACACTGAATGGTAAGGTTCTTGGGGTAACACAGCGTGGAGCTGGAGGAACACAGCAGGCCAGGCAGCATCAGAGGGACAGGAAAGTTGACGTTTGCAGTCAGGACCCTTCTTCACAAAATGGGTCCTGACCCGAAACATCAACTTTCCTGCTCCTCTGATGCTGCCTGGCCTGCTGTGTTCCTCCAGCTCCACAATGTTATCTCTGACTCCAGCATCGGCAGTTCTTGCTATCTCTGAGAAGGTTCTGGGGGTGTTGTTGAGCAAAGAGACCTTGGACTGCAGGTTCATAGTTCCTTGGAAGTGGAATTGCAGGTAGACAGGTTAGTAAAGAAGGCATTTGGAATGCTTTCCTTTATTGATCAGTACATCGAGTGTAGGTGTAAGGAGGTCATGTTGGTTAGGCCACCGTTGGAATACTGTGTGCAATTCTGGTCTCCCTGCTATAGGAAGAATATTGTGAAACTTGAAAGGGTTCAAAAAAGATTTGCAAACATGTTGCCAGGGTTGGAGGGTTTGAGCCATTGGGAGAGGCTGAATAGACTGTCACTATTTTCCCTGGACCATTGGAGGCTGAGGGGTGACCTTATACAAGTTTATGAAATTGTGAAGGGCATGGATAGGGTGAATAGCCAAGGTCTGTTCCCCGGTGTAGCAGAATCCAAAATTAGAGGCCACAGGGGAAACATTTAAAAGGGACTCAAGATTCAGATTTTTCATGCAGAGGGTGGTGCGTGCATGGAATGAGCTGCTAGGAGTAGTGGTGGAGGCTGCTACAATTACAACGTTTAAAAGGCATCTGGATGAGTATACGAATAGGAAGGATTTAGAGGGAAATGGGTCACATGCTGGCAACTTGGACTAGATTAATTTTTGATATCTGGCCGGCATGGACAAGTTTGACCCAAGGCTGTGTTTCTGTGCTGTACATCTCTGTGACTCGCCGTGAGTTCAAATCCTGTCATGATCGATGCTGAAATTTGAGTTCAGTAAATATCCGGAATTAAAAGCTAATGTAATGATAACCAATGCAGTTCAGCAATTGGTTGGATGTAATTTAAAAAAAAATGCTCAGTAATGCCCTTGAGAGAAGGGAAAGGAACTCTTTTGTCCTTTCCTGGTTTAACCTACATGTGACTCCATGTCTACAGAATTGTGGTTGACTCTTAGCTGCTCACCAGAAATGCTAGCATGGTGTTAATGAACTCCCCCTTGGAGTTCTCACCATTGACTCTCAACCCCACATCGTCTCAAGGCAAGAGTTCAAATATAGACAAGGAAAGTGCCTACTGATTACCAGGCCCAGTTCCCCAACTTTAGCTGATGAAGTCATGTGTTACATAGCTCCATGTTGAGCTACACTTGGAGGAAGAACAGAGGGTGGCTAGAGCAGAGAATGTATACCAGGTGGGAGACTTCAACATCCATCACTAAGATTGGCTTACAGCACTTATGAACTGAACTGACTGAGTCCTAAAAGACATAAGCTGCTAGACTGTGTCTGTAGGATGTAGTGAGGCAACCAACAAGAGGGAAAAATCTACTTGAAATCGTCCTCACCAGTTTACCTTTTCGTGATGTATCCATGCAAGATTATGTTGGTAGGAGAAACTTCCACACGGCTACTGTGGCATCAAAGTCTCATTTTCACCTTGAGCATATCACCAGTCATGTTGTGTGGCACTGCTGCTGTGCTAAATTGGACAAACTTTGAACAAAATCTAATAACTCAGAACTGGACATCCATGAGGTGCTGATGGCCATCAACATCTACAGAACTAAGTTTAACCACCATTTTCGCAAAAGGCATGGAGATGTGATGCTGGTTACGACATAAACTGTAGCCAAAAGAGTATACCATTTTTTTAGTCATCGGGTATTTAACATCTACCTGAGATGGCTGAAAGTTGGCTTCCAATCCAAAAGACAGGATCCAAAGACAGGCAGCACAACATTTCCTCAGTACTGCCTTGAAATGTCAACTCAGTTGCATTTAAGTCTCTAGAGTGGAATTTGAGCCCATAATTTTATTTACTGTATATACTTAAATAGAAGTTGATCTCATGTAAAAGTTGACCTCTTATTTTTGGTCAAAAAATCTGGAATTTTCCATATATCTCAATTAAAAGTCCACCCTGGTTCTTCACAAATTCTTAATTAGCTGAGTGGGTACCGTGGTTAGCATGGACTAGTTTGGGCCAAAGGGCCTGTTTCCATGCTGTATTACTCTATGACTCTCTGACTCTGTGACTCTAAATAACAGATCAGCATTTGTGAGACAAGGTATTATCCTGTATATGAATGTTACCATGAGGAAATGAATTTTTTCCATGCTATTATCTGTTTTGAAATTTCTTCATCATTTTGTGTAAAAATGGCCTCCAGAAAAAACAAAAAATATAGTGCAATGTTTAAGCTGAAAGTTGCAGAGAAGACAAATAACTCTAGCAGCAAGAGAATTTTGTGTTTCGGAGAAACTTGAGAGACTGGAGAAAGATATCGAACCAACTTCAGACAGTGCCAAAACGAAAAGTGTGCCAACAGGGGTAAACCTGGCAAGTGGCTGTAAATAGAGAAAACATTTGCTCCGTGGGTACTTGAAAATCGTCAAAATGGAAGCTGTTAGTTGTGAAACCATCTGAATCCATGCATGAAACAAAGGAGGATGGAATTTTGGATTTTAAGGCAAGTGCTAGATGGTACACAAGGTTCATGAGAAGGCATGACTTAGTACTTCGGCAGAGAAGATTGCACAAAAGCTGCCTGCTGAACTAGAAGTTAAGATATTACAGTAATTATCATAATTCATTGTGTTTTTTTCTTTATTTGTTTAGAGATTAATTGGGCTCCTGTTAATGATACAGTAGTTTGGACTGTAGCATGAATTTCAGCCCCGCAAAAGTAGTATTCATGTAATGGTCAAACCCATAAATTTAATCTTAGAAAGGCTAAAAAATTTGACTTTTACACGAGTATATACGGTATTGCTTTAGTTGTGGTGAGCACCTAGTTCTGTGTAGTGCATGCCTGCAGAAATACAGAGAAGTGTAGGATCCTAATGTAGTAAAGAATCAAAATTGCATCCATTCACTGTGTGATGCTGTGAGCTAATGTTTCATTGTGGGATAGCTTTTATTCAATCGCATTAAAGATTTTTTGACAGCGGCAATGTGACGGCTGACTGACTGTATTTAGGAGCATATTAGATGATGCCATTCATGTTTGAAGAAGTACAATTGTGACTTAATCAATGAAAGTTTATCAACAGATTATTTACAGTTTAATCATTGTGGAGGATTGTGAACAAAATCTGCTTATATATTGGATTATTCTCTTTCCCACGCATTTGACTTAATGAAAAGCAAATACAAAATTTAACACTCGAAATATACCATTAGAACATTTTTAAAAAAGGTAAAGGAACTGTTGATAATATTTGGAGCTGGAAAATTGTGTGTACGGAATTGCAGAGAATTCTACAACTGATGGTGTTTATCTTTGACAGGTGCTGCTCTTATGTCGGTAGACGTGGTAACGGTCCTCAGGCTATATCCATAGGCAAAAACTGTGATAAGTTTGGGATTGTAGTTCATGAACTGGGCCATGTAATTGGATTTTGGCATGAACACACAAGACCAGATCGAGATGATCATGTGACCATCATTAGAGAGAACATCCAGCCTGGTAATGTTCCACAAGCCGAAGAACTTTTGTGTTCAGTTCTTGTTCATGTAACTGTAATTCACCAATAATTGACTGTCTGTTTTGTATGGCAGATAAAAATGCTACTTGTCAGATGAAAATAATAAGTAAGTTTACAGCAATTCTGATGTGATTGCGTATAGGGTGAAAAGGATACAAACCTTTAGTTAAGTTTAGGATCTGTGAGTTACCTGATCTAAATATGTTGGAAAAAATGTTTATGCATTTTTTTTTTAAGGAAAGAAAGTTTAAATTTTCATCCTTACCTGAGTGGTGCTTTAAAGCTGGGCAAAGAGGTTTTTGGTAGTGGTTTTGGAGTAGGATGCATGCTAATCCTTTTGATGCTGGAGATGGGATTCCATTACATTTCAGGTAAAAAGGTTGAGGGGATAAAATGCTAAGTTTAAAATAAATGTCGATGTTTACTAATCAACCAGTTCAGGGATCTTGTTATACATAAGGAAGGCCAGGTGGTCGGTACAGCAAATTGGGTAATATTATACAGAAACATGCACATGCAAGTGGATTTTCAGTTGCTTAAAGATATTGTGGACATGGCATCCATCGATTGTTTCATACCGCACCCATTGTGCACATTATGCCAGTAAGTCATGCCCGTTTAATCTTACATATTTGAAATTCACATGATCGCTTTTGTTGCTGTGTTTAACCTTCTTTAGAGATGTGCTCAGTGATTTTATTTTAAAAGAAAAATTTCTAACATTTTTTTCTATTGCCTCGGTCTGACTCGTTTTTAATTCTTCATCAACCTGATGAAAAATTGTTTTTCAATAAATGTCATAGATGTGTGAACAAATTTTCTTTTTCACTGCGGTGTCAAGCACATGACAGACTCCCAGACCACTCACACTTTAGTAGTAAGATGATTGAGCAGGTCACATATGTACTACTTCACTATATATGTAACCTTACTTTACTTGTGTGACAAAGTAAGCAATATGTAATGATGACTAGTGAAAGAACAGTGGGTGTGGACATGCAAACTTTCTTTTTTAATCTTGCATGTAATGATCTGAAGTGCATTGCCTGAAAGGTTGGTGGAAGCAGTACATAGAACATAATGACTTCCAAAAGAAAAGTGAATAAGTATCTGAAGAGGAAAAGGTTTCAGTGCTAAGGGGAAAGACCAGGGACTAATTGAATCATTCATTTAAAGAGGCAGCAAAAGTATAATGGCTGAATTGCCATTGGTCCTCTGTCATTCTATGATTTTCAGATCCTTAATCTACAGTGCAGCATTTGCTCTCAAATTAATACTTGGCTCTTTCAAACATACAGCTGTCCTCTGATAAAATAATGCAAACTATAAATGCTAATCTCTTGCCAGTAACACCAAGAGAGTTATCTGTTCCAAATGTCCAGGACAATTTTTTTTTAAAATTACAGTTCAAACTTGACTAAAATCATCTGTGTGGAAAATCGACAAAGAGCAAAACTTGTGTCTGTGTGTGTGTGTATGTGTGTATCTGTATATTAAAATGCGCTTTATAAGCATGAAATATTACTGATCGAATTGTCCCCTGGAAATTACTTTAACCAGAATATTTAAGAATGATTCGCAATTCATGATTTCTTCTGAAATGTTGGTCGAATTTTTAAAATGCCAAAGTCCGTTAACTCCTGGATGTTGTTTTATTTGACTCGTGACTAATTTGGAAATGGCAGAGAAGTTTCTAGATTTAATTTTCAGTTAGAACAATTCAGAGTTTAATGTCTAGCCCAGCTTTCTCCCTGGCATTAATCTGGTGAATCTCCAATGTAAACATGCTGTGATTTGAATATTTTTTCTGTAATGGATAGTTGAAAACTGCTCACAGTTAAATTGACTTAAGTCATTCTCTTGACCACAGTTCCTGAATGGTTATTGTTTCAATATCAGATAAGTAGTTATGCTCATTTTCAAACTTGTCATTTGTCTTTACAGTGGATTTGATATACCGAGTTTCAAAATTTTTATTTCGTAATGTTTTGCTGCAAGATTGTAGTCTTTATTTTCTTTACTTTGATCTGCAACAACTGATATGTAAAAATTAGACCCTCTAATTTCTGCAGTTGTTAATGTGAATAAATTAAAGGCACCTTTTTTTTAAGGAAGGATTTTATGGAAGAGCATACAGAAATGATTACTGAGGCAAATCAAGCAAAGCTGGTAGACTGGGTTGGTAAGATTAGATCACAGTGGGACCCAGGGGAGCTAGCCAATTGGATACAAAGCTGCCTTGAAGGCTGGGGACAGAGGGTGGTAGTAGAGGTTTACTTTTTACTGACTAGAGAGGCATGTGATCAGTGGTGTGCCGCAAGGATCAGTGCTGGGTCCACTGCATTTTGTCATTTATATAGGAATGATGCTGTGAAATTTGAAAGGGTTCAGAACAGATTTACAAGGATATTGCCAGGTTTGGAATGTTTGAGCTATAGGGAGAGGCTGAATAGGCTGGGGCTATTTTCCCTGGAGCATCGGAGGCTTGAGGGATGACCTTAGAGAGGTTTGTAAAATCATGAGGTAAAGGGTAAATAGACAAGGTCTTTTGCCCGGGGTGGGGGAGTCCAAAACTAGAGGGTATTGGTTTAAGGTGAGAAGGGAAAGATATAAAAAGGATCTGAGAGGACAACTTTTTCACGTAGAGGGTGGTGCGTATATGGAATAAGTTGCCAGAGGAAGTGGTGGAGGCTGGCACAATTACAACATTTAAAAAACATCTGGATGGGTATATGAATAGGAAGGGTTTAGATGGATATGAGCCAAATGCTGGCAAGTGGGACTAGATTAGTTTAGTATATCTGGTCGTCATGGATGAGTTGGACCGAAAAGTCTGTTTCCGTGCTGTATATCTCTGACTCTGTGACTCTATAACCTCTAGAGGAGGTGGGACTTGAATCTGGGTTTCCTGACTTGAGGTTGGGACACTACCACTGTGTACAAGAGCCTTTTAAAATAAATGTAAATGTTAAGGTACAAGATGTTTATCACCTTGCTCTTTTTTTCACAGACGCTCTGATCGATCAGCTATGAAAAGTATGAGTGAGAATATTTTACAAGTGGCTCTCGGTTCAAAGTTGGTATAGGAAGTGTTGATTATAGGGGTTTGTGATCACAGATGCCTAATATAGATGGTTAGTGACATAGCAATTTTCTGATTGTTTGTTTGTTTTTGTTAAGAAGAAGTGGCTTAGATATGAAGCATCAGTTAATTTGGCAAAGTATATAGCCATGACAGATAAGAACGCTTCACTGATCCTGAACCTGCCTTGTCGAATGCAGAAGAGTTGGCCAGTGGTTTTGAAGTAGTATCTTTTACTTTGTTCTTCCCTTGCGATAATACAGTGCCCTCCTGCACTCTGTATGGAACCAGGGTTGATCTCCTGGCCTGCTGGTAATGGTAGAGTGGCTTTATGCTTGGCATGAGGTTGTAGACTGTGTTGGTGTTTAATTCTGCTGCTGCTGATGGCCTGCAGCCCTTCATAGATGCCAGTCTTGAGTTGCTAGATGTGTTTAAAAACAGTTCCATATAGCACAGTGATACTGCCACACAACAGGGTGTAAGGTGTTCTCAATGTGAAGGCAGGACTTATTACCACAAGGAGTGTGTGGTGGTGGCTCTTAACAATACCGTTACTGCGGCCGATGCAACCGCAGCAGGCAAATTGGTGAGGATGAGGTCCAGTATGTTTTTCCCTCTTATTTGTTTCCTCAGCACCTACAGCCCTAGTCTAGCAACAAAATGTCCTTTAAGCCTCAATCAGCTTGATCACTGGTGCTGGTGTCAAGTCACCACGCACCCCACCTCCCCACCCCATCCACGGTACATTCTGTGATTTTGTCACTCTTGGTGTTTCATCCAACCATTCTTCAAATGGAAGAATACTAAATCATCAGCTGGTGGAAGATAGTATGTGGTAATCAGCAGGAGGTTTCCTTGACAGTGTTTGATCTGATGCCATGAAATTTCATGGTGTCCAGAGATGCTGTTGAGGACTCCCAGGACAGCTCCCTCCTGACTGTATACATGTACTGATTGTCTTGGTGGTTTAATTGGTTATTTAAACATTTTGGATAGCTTGTGGAATAGCAGATCTTCCCAAATTAAATCCGTAGCAGTGTAAAGATTAGTTCCAGTTCTATTTTTCATCACCTAACTTAGAGGAGTGAAGCAAAAGGAGTTGCTTTTTAGAACACATTTATTTAGTCTGTAAATGTGATTGTACTTCTTGTCACCCATCACCATTGTTCTGTCTCGCCCACCCCCCAATTCTTGCTTTGCCTTAGACTTCTTGCATTGTTCTATTAAACTCAAGCTTAGAAACAGCACTTAATTGTAGAATAGGTACTTTGCTGTCAGCTGGACTTAACAGTGAGTTAACGACCTTTCAGAAAACAACAACTGTCCAAAGTTGTTTTGGACAGCAACTTATATTAATGATTCCATTGTTACCATTTACTCCTCCACCAAACCCATTTTTTTGTTTCTTTATTTACCTTGCATTATACTCCATTTTTGTATTTGAAGTTTGCCTTCCTGTACCCATTAGAGATCTACCCTTTTGGATGTGTGAGAAAGAACAACCTTCTTTCCATTTCTTTGTATTTAGCTAATGCTTGTTACATTTCTGTATTTCAAAATCAGAAATGTTAAAGTCACATGAAATTTAATGCTCCCCCTAAGATACTTTGGGAGATGGATGGGAACCTGTAATGGGGTGGGTAGTTGTAAGATGGAGGTCTGTCCTCTCAGTTAAAGCCTGGGCAAGAGTGTTGAGAATAGCCTCCTGCTGGGAGGTCAGTTGAAACTCTTACTTTATTGTTTGAGGGCGTTGCTGCCCACTGTTTTTTTTTAAACCTGCGCCTGGGAATGGCTGTGTTAGGTAGATAAAGTGCAGTGAGATCCTGGGTGGGTGTTTGTGGCTACTTGCAAGTAACCAATCCTTTTTGGTAACCTGTGGCCAATGGAAGGACCCACAGAGACAAGAGGGAGGGACCGTTGGCCCTTTATAATGGACCACTTTACCCTGCCTTTAACGGCTTCTCACTCTTCCTCCACTATTGCCTTGCTGACTTGGTGTTTCTATTCAATGTCATGAAGGGGCCACAAAAAAATTATTAATCAACTTGGCTCCAATGCCATATCAGTGGTGGCCATTACTTTAAGGGGAGCTGCTGGCATTGGAAAATGTCCTGCCTCTAAATAGCCCAGCTGGTCTAAATAAGCTATCTAATATAACCAGCTCAATGAACTATCACATCAGCTTTCTAGCAAGAAGCGGTATCTGGTGAAGCCAGGAACTCCCTTCACATCCAGTAGACTGCCTAAATTAATCCATTGGATATGGCCATATTGGGGTTGCCACTGGTTCTCCAGTCCATGGACAGATTCGGTGCCATAACTACTAAATTTTGTCCATTGTTCCTCCTAGCGCAGTTACTTGCTAACCTCCTCTGTATTTCCGCAGTTTCCTGTTCTAACCTTTCCAACATTTTACTTCCACATAAAATAGATGAAAGGGTGTCAGGGTAGGCAGAAATGTACATTTGAAGTTACAATCAAATCAGCTATGATTTGATTCAATGGCTGAGCAGGCTTGAGTTCCTAAATGACCTGTAGCTAAGACTGTAAGATGCAGAAGCCATTCAGCCTATAGGGTCTGCTCTAAAATTTAGTGAGATCATGACTGGTCCGATAATCCTCACTCAACTTTCCTGTCTTTTCCCAATAACCCTTAATACCCTTTCTGATTAAAAATCTGTTTCAGTCTTGAATATACTTAATGAATCGGTTTCTGTAGCTGTCTGTGGTAAGGAATTCTACAGATACATTACCTTGTGAGAGAAGAAATTCCTTCTTGTCTGCGTCCTAAATGTGCACCCCTTTATTCCTGAACCCATTCTGACACTGTTTGATTGTATTGTGTTTCTAAATGCTCTGCTATTACATCTTTTAGAATAGACACTAAGATTTTCCCAATAACAGGTTTTGACCTGTTAGCATATAGTTACTTTTTTTTATGTTTCCATCTGTTTTAAATAAAGGTTTTACATTGACTGCCAGTCATCTGGGAACTTCCCATAATCTAAGGATTCTTCGAAAATTGCTACCAATGCATCCACCACATAAATAGTTAAATCCTAGGATATTGAAGGAAGTCCAGTGGGCATATCGGCCTTTAGCCCCAGTAGTTTCCCTAGCACATTTTCTCTAGAGATAGTCATTTATTTATTTCCTGCCTCCTTTTACTCTTGTTATATTGTAATTTTGGAATGTTATTAATGTTTTCTGCTGTGAAAATTGATGCAAAGTATCTATTCAACTCCTCTGCCATTTCCTGGTTCCCTATTATTACTTTTCCTGGCTTCATTCTCTCAGGGATCTACATTAACTTTGGCTTCTCTCTTCCTTTTTATATATTTAAAGAAGCTGTAGCTGTCTGTCCTTGTTAATCTGTCTTGATCTACTTGCAAGTTTATTTTCTTCCCCTTTATTACTTTTTTTAGGTTGCCTGTTGTTGGTTTTTGAAGTTTTCCAATCCTCTGGTTTAGTACTAGTCTTTGCCTCATTGCCCATTTTTTATTTCTACTTGATGCTATTCTTAACTTCCTTGGTTAATTATGGTTGGCTTATTCCCATCTTCTCAAACTGAATGCTAAATTCTATTGTATTATGGTCACTATTTCCTAGAGCACCTTTTACTCTGACATCATTTATTAAATTTCATTACGCTTCACCAGATCCAAAATATCCTGAGCTGTTTGGATCCACAACATATTGTCCTAGGAAACTGTCCTGATTACACGTTGTGAAATTTTCCTCATTGCAACCTCTGCCAATCTGACTATGCCAATCAACATTAATATGAAAGTTACCTATGATTAATGAACTGCCTATGTTACGTGCCCTTATTATTTCTTTAGCTATCTGGTGGAATATAAAATAAATATTGTTCGGGAGCCTACAGACAATTACTACCAGTGTCATCTTTCCCTTTTTATTTCTTGCCTTCACCCTTGTAGATTCTACGTGTTCCAATCCAAGATCATTTCTTGTTATCGTACTTATTTCATCCTATACCAACAATTTTACCCCACCGCTCTTTACTCCTTGCCCATCTTTTTGAAAAGTGACATTGTTCTAAATATTCGGTTTCTAGTTTTGATCTCATTGTAACTACCGTGTCCACAATGGCAATAAGATTACCGCCTCTAACCTGCATTTGTGCTGTTGGTGCATTTATTTTGTTCCTAATAATATGTCCATTCAAGTAAAGACCCATTAATTTTGCCTTTTGACTGTATATTTCCCCCTGCTAATTTTCTGTGTTTATATACTCTGTCCATTCCTGGTGCACTCTGGGTATCAACATCCAAACAGCTGCGCCATAATGCTGCCATATCATCTCTCTTTCTCTCTCTTACCCTCACCCCCTACAAAGACCTACCTATTTGATTTGCCAGGACACTCATCCCAGCATTGTTCAAATGAAGTCCATCCCATCAAAACAGCGTCTTTCTACTCCAGTACTGGTGCCAGTGTCCCACAAACTGAAACCCATACCACCCACACCGATCCTTGTGCCACATATTTAACTTCATGAATTTGTTCACTATATGCCAGTTTGCACATGGCTCAGATAGTAATCCAGAAATGATTACCTTGAAGTTTCTGTCTATTAATTTAGCTCCTGATCAAATTCTTTCAGCAAAACCTCCTTTCTTGCTGTACCAATAGTGTAGTAACAATGTGGACAATGACTTCTGGATCCCTCCCTTCCCTCTCCAAGTTCTTCTCCAGCCCCGAGGAGATGTCCTTAGCCCTGGCACCAGGCAGGCAACACAGTCTTTAGGACTGTCGCACATGGCTGCAGTGAACAAGATCTATGCCCCTAATTATACTGTCCCCTACAACAACTAACAATTATTTCCTCACACAACTTGAATGGGCTCCTTGAACACCCTCCCTGCAGTCCACAACCTTGTCTGTATGCCTTGCAAGAACCTTGTAACTGTTGGAAATTGCAGATCCTGACGCACCTCAGTTGTGACCCCTTTTGTCCTGCCTCACCTGCAGTCACACCCTCCTGTCCTGATCACAGACCCAATTGTGAATTTCCCAGCCTGAGAGGTGTGACTGCTATTTGGAGTATAATATCAAAGTAACTTCCCCTTCCCTGATGTGGCTCAGTGTTTGCAGTTCAGGTTCCAGCACCTCGATTCTGATCCAACATTCCACGAGCTGCAAACACTTATTACACATTGGGTCACTTTCATGTCCAGCAGCTTCCACATGCAGGAGCAGCTACACATCAGTTGTTCTGCCATTGCTATCATGTTTGATTTCACTTATAAATTAATTACTCGAGAAGCCCTGCCCTTTACACTTCACAGTAGTGATATTTTGTTTTTATAAACTTAAAAATAATTACCAGTAAAATGTAATCTTTAAACAGTTATTTTTAAGGAACTGGAAAAGAAAGACACTGGAGATCTAAACACAAACTGAAGTGAAATAACTGCACAGTGGCAGGTGTCCTGTCACTAAGTCACCCTTTATTTATTGTTGCACAGTACACTGGCTGTGGCCAGTCAGCTCGGAGTCTGTCCTCAACTGAGGAGATTCTTGTCGCTTGGTTATATATTTTTTTTAATCAGCAGTTGTACTTATTTTCCCCAGCACCCTTTGTGTGTGTGTGTGTGTGTGTGAGACACACTTTTAAAAAAAAGTGCAAATAACTTTATTAACATACCACCACCAGGAAACAACATCCATGTGACCAAAGAATCAGTAACAAGTAGAGCCCCTGGGGCAATGTCTGTGTGAAAGAAAGTGAGGGAGAGGGTAGGGATCAAATCAAAATGGAATTGGAGGGGGGAGATGAGGCACTCCACACCCCATGGAGCCCACCTCTCCCGAAAGGTATCGAGATTATTGGTGGACACCGCAAGCACCTTCTCCAGGGATACCTGGGCGCGAAAGTAGCCATGGAAAAGGGGCAGGCAGTCAGCCATAACGACTCCCTCCACGGCCTGCTGCCTGGACCTATTAATGGCCAGCTTGGCTAGGCCCAGGAGCAGACCCATGAGGAGATCCTCTGACCTGCTTGCTCCCTCTGCACCGGGTGCCCAAAGATCAGAAGCATGGGGCTGAAGTGCAACCAAAAACACAAGGAGAGGTCTTTGAGGTAACTGTAAATGGAGTGCAAGTGCCCACACCCAATGTATATGCATGGTCCCCGGATTCCACAGCGCTGTAAAACAGTTTGGGCTGGGAGTCTGTGAGCCACTGCAATCTGTGGTTACAGGAGACTGCTTCGTGTAACACCTTCCACTCTCTTGGTTATGTTGGTTGGCCCAGGTTAACAACCCCAATCAAGAACCTCATAGTTAACGACGTCCAACTGATTCCAGTCACTACATGAAGACCTTACTTTTTGACAAACCAGAAATATTCCCCAATCCTACTCTCAATTCAACTTATTTCCTGGACCTCGCACCATTTTGAGGTTGTTCACCTCTCTCTGCCATTGGTCTCACTACAGATCAGTCATTTATCCTCTTCCACTTACCTGTCATTCTGGAGAGTTTGCTTCTTGCAGCACATGCTAGTTTAAGCACTTCTGTCCCCTTTTGCACCGAATTTCCAACAGCGTAGTCAGTATCTCACTCATTCTTCATCTCACTCTGCAGCCCATACTGTTCCTGCTCCTAATTCATTTGTTAATAGATGCTTGTTCATAGAATTTGTCTGTAACTTTATTTTCTTACCAACATTTTTCAGAACATCGTATGTATTTTAATTTTTAAGATTTTTTAAAATTTACAGTAGGAAGAAAACTCTTTGGAGATTACACACCCTACGCTTGAAATTTGACAAAGTAGTTATCATTGTGATATAACATCAGATTTAAGAAATTCACGTAGAACAGCTAAAAAGGAACTGAGGAGTGTGGTCATTTATTCAGGGTATTGAAGAATCCAGGTGAAGGAACTGGAAAGTCTTAAAATTTTTTCTTCAGACCAGATGTCGTGAAAATCCATCATTTGTGTTAACAGCTACTGTGGTTTTTACTTTAAATGAAATTTATAGTGAAGGATTAATTGTTGACATTGAGAACTCGATTGTTTGCCAACTGAAAACATTTTCGGCATGATTTTTATTTCAAATTAATTATTTTTTAATGTATAATCTGTTTACGTTGGATGAGGTATTAATTACTTAAAATACTTGCCATCACATTTATAGTTAGCAAGTGTGGTCTGTGTAGCTGGAAAAGCAACAAAAAATGTCACGTCAAATGTTATTTCTAAGAATGCTGGCATGACTTTATGTTGCTGGCAATGATCATGCTGCCGGGTAATTTACAATGACTCCATTTTGAAATGTTCTCTGGATTACCTATAAAGAGACATGTCACAGTATGTAGTCTAGTGTTATGCAGTCTTCTAACTCAAATTGATACCCATGGTGAGATGTGATTGAACAGTCTAATACTGCATTGGTAGAACTCTGATGTGGGTGCCTCGATATCAAATTAATTGCATCTCATTTTGATTGTCGTCGTAGTGCACTTTTTTTAGTCAATAGAACATTGTAGAGAGTGGCCAATGTGATAAAAAACTGCATCTTAGGTTAGATGGAGGAATTAGCAGAGTGGCCAATTTTGTCTCAAGGCAATATGGTAATTTTGATTTATTTGACACAGAAGGTTGCTAGGTATATATCTGATAATCTGATAGAAGGGAACCAGTAGATGTGTTGTATTTGAAGTACCAGAAGGCGTCCAACAAGGTATCTTAGGAGGTTGAGGTATAAGAGCCCAAGGTGGTGGAGTTAATATGTTAGCATGGATAGAAAGTTTAGCTAATGGGCTAGAAACAGCAAGTGAAGATAAAGGGTTCTTTTCAGGTTGGCAACCTGTAACCAGGGAGGGTTCCATAGGGAACAGTACTTGGACTCAAGCCATACATAGGAAGGAAGTGGATATATTGTGGCCAAATTTGAAGATGACACATAAATAGATGAAAACGCATGTTGCAAGCAGGATACACTTTGCAGAGATATTGATAGGTTAAGTAAGTTGGTAAAAGGTTGGCAAATGAACGATAATGTGGAAAAATGTGAAGTGGTCCATTTTCAAAAGCAGTATTGTTTAAAAGGAGAATAACTACAGAAAGCTGCAACACAAAGGAAAGGCTAATGGAATGTTGGCCTTAATTCAATGGATTTGAAGTATGATTAGGGGAAGTCAGACTGCAACAGTACAAGGTGCTAGTGAGATCACATCGGGCGTGCTGTGAGCAGTTTTGGTCCCCTTATTTAAGATACAATATTATTTCATTGGAGACAACACGGTATGGAACTGGAGGAACACAGCAGGCCAGGCAGCATCAGAGGAACAGGAA
>JAHRHZ010000126.1:8276380-8360565 GCA_024137785.1 Ginglymostoma cirratum | reverse complement strand
TTCCTGTTCCTCTGATGCTGCCTGGCCTGCTGTGTTCCTCCAGTTCCGTACTGTGTTGTCTCTGACTCCAGCATCTGAAGTTCTTGCTATATCTCTGAATTATTTCATTGGAGACGGTTCAAAGGAGGTTAACTAGGGTGATCCCCGATATGGAGAGAATATCTTGTGAGCAAAAGCTAAACAGGTTGAGACTCTACTCACTGGAATTTAGAAGAATGTGAGATAATCTCATTGAAATATGTAGGACTTCTAAAGGGGTTGACAACGTAAATGTTGAGATGTTTCCCCTTGTGGGACAGCCGAGGATTTGAGGTCAGTCTCAGAATGAACAGACAGCAATTTAAGACTAAGATGAGGGGAAATTTATTGTGAGGATTGAGAGTCTTTGGAACTCCTTGCCACAAAGAGCTTTGGGGCAGAATCCTTGTGTATATTTGAGACTGAGACAGAGAGATCCTTGATCAGCAGTGGAATTGAGAGTTAAGAGGAAAGGGTGGGAAAATGGATGTGAGGAATGTCAGATCAGCCATGATCCTACCGCATGGCATAGCAGGCTTAAGAGGCTGAACCGCCTACTCCTGCTCCTATTTCTCCTGGTCTTAATGCATTCCTAAATATCAAAACAATTTTAGGACAACGTCAGTTGGCCAGTAATAAATCATAAAAATTTATAACTTGTTAAACCAGTTTCATTTTCAAAAAGATCTCTGGTTTAAGTGTAGAATAGTTACCAAATAAATTTATCCCTGTACATTCACGCATTACATCATTGCAGTTCTTGATGCAGTTCTTTTTAGAGTGAAATGATTGTTATGCCCACAAAATATCATTCTTCACCATAGATTAAACCTTAACAATTACAACTTGAGATAAAAAGGTGTAGAGCTGGACAAACACAGCAGGCCAAGCAGCATCAGAGCAGCAGAAAAGCTGACGTTTCGGGTCTGGACCCGTCTTCAGAAAGGGTCTAGACCCAAAACATCAGCTTTCCTGCTCCTCTGATGCTGTTTGGCCTGCTGTGTTCAGCCAGCTCTACGCCTTGTTGTCTCAGATTCTCCAGCATTGGCAGTTCCTAGTATCTCTGTTCAAATACAACTTGATGTGTCTTATTTTTAGGTTGAGAGATGAATATAATTTAGGACTGGAACAGAAATATCTTCTCTTTTGTGGATGGTGCTATGGGACTTTCTAATGTCCATTTAAGTTCTAAAAACAGGTAGACATGATTAACACCCCCAGGTTTGGCACCTCTAACAGCATGAAACCTCTCCTTCATGTACTAAATTGTCTGCCAGGATCATGCATTCTTGTCTAGCCTGAAGGTTGAAGCCACGATTTTCTAACTCTGGTTTGAGATTAATACCAAATAACCCAAGCTAATATTCATGAATAATAATTAGTTGCAATTACAATTAGATGAACAATTTTTAATGTTCCTATCAATGGTTAAACGTGGATTGTGATTTGCATACTTTGTAGAGAATGATATTAGAAAATTGAGCCATTCCCTTGATTTCCCCCTGTTTGATTCATTGGATAAAAAACCCACTGTAAAGCAGTGTAGTGAAGTTTGACCCTGGCCTCACGACACATCAATCGGGGTAACTGAATAGTGATCAAGAGTTTTAAACTTGGTTGTTATTTCTTGACTTCAATGACCCTAGCTGAAGATTAGTTCAGTACTTTGGTTTGATTTGCACCAGGGACCTGGGTTCAATTCCAGCCTCAGGTGACTGTCCGCATAGAGTGTCTGCATGATTTTCATCTGAGTTGTCTGATTTCCTCCCTCAGCCCAAAGGTGCGCAGACTAAGTGGACTGGTGATGCTAATTTGCCCCAGGGGTGTGCAGTATCTACAGGAAATGCAGTGTTTCAGGGATAGGGTGGGCGGTGTGGTGGGTCTTGGTGGGGTGCTCTTTGGAGTTGCTGTGTGGACTTGATGGGCTGAATGGCCTGTTTCCGTATTGTAGAGATTCTATGATTTTGACTGAAAGAACTGCGGATGCTGTAAATCAGGAACAAGAACAAAGTTGCTGGAGAAGCTCAGCAGGTGACCCGTCACCAGACCCGAAATGTTAACTCTGTTTTCTCCTTCACAGATGCTGCCAGATCTGCTGAGCTTCTCCAGCAACTTTGTTTTTGTTCTATGATTTTGAGCTTGTTTGACCCAAACTCATTCCTTCAACAGGGCATAAGCCTGATGTTCAGCCTATTTTTTACATACAAGATGCAGGCACCCTAATGTCTATTGTAAGTGGCCACTTGGGTACTCTGCAGATCTATCAAATGCATCACTCAGGTTAGGATTGGCCTTGATGTTTTCCTATCCGCCCTGAGATTAGTTCTTTTTGCTTTGTTTTCCACTCAGGAACCAAACAGTATGAGAATCAATTTCTACATCACAACATGGTGTATTCCAGAATTGTTTATGATTTGTGAAATTAACGTACTTAAAGAACAAAAAAACTGCTAATATATTCCATTCAGGATTCTTTCAGGGCCTGCTGTTCAATTCTTGTGCATTATTAGCAAGAGCCAAGAAGAATTCGCACTATGCACTGTGATACTTGGAACAGGAGTTTTATTCAATCACAGTTGGCTCAGAAATAGCTCAGTACATCAATATTGTGTGCTAGAATCAACTTTATTTGAATCAGGAATGCATTTTCTGGAGTTGATCGTTTAGGAAAACGTTTTGTTCTGTCAAAATTCGGCAAACCAAATATAACTTGGGAGATCTGGAGAATACTGCAATTTGGAGTCCTTGCAGCACCAATTTCAGAATTTTAGGGACAGTAATCACTTAGATTGTTGAATGGCTAACCATTGTTTTTCCTTGTAACTGCATGCAGGCCAAGAATACAATTTCCTCAAGATGGAACCTGGTGAAGTGAATTCCCTTGGGGAAGCGTATGACTTCAACAGTATTATGCACTATGCTAGGAACACCTTCTCAAGGTTGGAGTCAAAGGTTACATCTCTTTGACTTTTACATTTTGTCAGTTGCTACATAACAATGAAAACTTTTTATCTCTAGATTAATACTAGTTCAGGGTTCCACTGTGTATAATGAAATAATTCATTTTTCTGCCTCTTTTTCCAATTGCTATTTGAAATATCCTGATGTGTAAAATGATTTAATCTGTAGGAGATCAAGAGACTGGAATAACCATATGCTTTAAAACCTTTTTCCTTGACTACAGGAATAAAAATGTCTGAAAATAATTAAATATACTTAGGTTGTCCTCAATTGCCAGGCAAATACAACTTTAATGTTTCAGGGTCAGAAACAATCTGTAATGTGTAATATATATCATGAACAGATAAAACTGGAAAGGAAAAGTAGTTTTTATCAGTCCACATTTTTGATACATGTTGTGTTAGCTGATTTCAGATAGATGACAGCTGGGATGTACAATTAATCTTAGTAATCCTGAGTTTGGGATAGTGAAATCTGTTTTGTATCATCATTGATTGATTCATGGTGAAAACGACGGTGACTCTTCTAAAGTCAACTGTAGAATTTTCAGGGTTCCAGTTAAAATCAGCTAACTACTCTTCTTAGTGATTCATTGAGGTAACTTCATTTTTTGTTTATTTAAAAGCATAAATGGAAGATCTCTTGGACTGGAACGTCAGGGCTCAAAATATGCCAAAGATTTAAGGTGCAGAATTTACAAAATGGCCTCCCAGTACAGATCTTTGTAAAATGAGAATTAGTACATCGCAAGAGTTTTTTCTGTCTGTGTAAATGAGTTGATGCACTAATATGCATTGATACCATACAAACGTTCCAAGAGTGCTAGTTCATAAAACCCTTGTCTGACAATGTTGTAAAACCCATTGTTGCTGTTAATCTTTTTCAGGTTTTAAACTGCACAGGGCAAAAAACAAAACATCTACTTCTCTGAAGTGTTCTTCTAGTCTTAAAAAGATAGTATGTTAGTTTTAGTAAATTCTGGGTTGGCCAGGTGGATCTCTTTTTGGACTATTTTCCTCTGGTCATGTGAATTCTGATATTTCGAGTCTGTGATGAGTTTACTGAAACATCTCTCAGAATATGAGCAGTGCTTATTGAAACATAAGTTATTGTTGAAAGAGTATGTAATTACATACAGTTCCTTAAAAGAAGTTTAACATTTGGCGTTGTGATAATGAATATCTTTGCTGGCCTATTATTTAGCAAATTTCTTACTTTCATTTTATGCTGAAGGATTAAAGTGTTTCTGGAATACACAATACCCTGTAGTACTCGGTGAAAATGACTATTATTTGCTGCAATAGTTCAAGATCAGCGAGCTTTTTGGCAGAATTGGTCTTGGCTGAACCTTTTTCTCATTATAATCTAAAATTTACATATGCAGTCTTTCAGCATTGTTTCCAGACTCTGATCAGAAGGAGGAACCCAAGCAGTTCGATGGAGTTAGAATGGATCTGATCCTGATGAATTGAAATTGAATGTTGTCAGGCAAAACTGTAACTGAATAATGGGCTGCCTTTGAAAGAAAAGCATTTGGGCACATCAAAGGTATATTCCCATAGAGGAAAGATAGGGCAAGCAATTCTAGGTCTCTTTGACCAAAAAAATGGTCTAGATTAAGATGAAGATGAAAGAGCATGCTTTTGACAGACGTCAGGTAGATAATGCAATCAAGAACCAGCTGAAATACAGAAGTTTCAAAGGGGCCGGTAGAAAAATCAAGTCAGTGAAACAAAGAGTATGAGGAAAGACTAGCAGCATATATACAAGAGAATTCAAAGGCACGCGGCTCAGTGGTTAACACTGCTACCTCATAGTGCCAGGGACCAGGGTTCAATTCCACCCTTGCACAGCTATCTGCGTAGGTTTCGTCTGGGTGCTGTAATTCTTCTCACAGTCCAAAGATATGCAGGTTAGGTGGATTGGCTGTGCTAAGTTGCCCATAGTGTCCAGGGATTAGCGGCTAGGTGGTTTATCCATGGAAAATACAGGTATAGGGTAGTGGGGTGGTCTGGATGGGATGCTGTTTGGAGGATTAGTGTGGATTCAGTGGGCCAAATGGCCTGCTTCCACACTGTAAGGATTCTGTGTTCCCCTTTTCAACTCCGGGAAAATGTAACATCCCATTTCCTGTCTTGTTGGGATCAACTAACTCGCTACAATCCCAACATTAAACTTGGAATGTTGTTATTTATGAAATTTGGTAATATCACCACATAACACTTTATAGTGAAATATTACTTAGATGTTCAGAATTCCATGACAAATTATAAAGAAAGGGATTTTCCCCTCACTTCCCATTCATAAACACACGTGAAATGAACTGAAGATATTGTCTTATGAAGTGACAGTTCTTTCTTTTTCTTAGAGGAATGTTTCTGGATACTATTCTCCCTGGACGTGATGAGAATGGCATAAGACCTGCCATTGGCCAGCGTGCACGTTTAAGTAAAGGAGACATTGCACAGGCAAGGAAGCTGTATAGATGTCCAGGTATTATGCTGCACACATGGGGATTTGGTCTTAATGTACTAGGTCAAATTGAAGACAGAAAGTACTGTGATTAATTGCAAAATCCACTCAGTGATATGATGATAATGTTGCAAAGTATTGGAAATCACAATTCTTGCTGTGATGATGTGAACACTCATATCAAGGTTTTATATTATTAACTGTCAGCAAAGTGTTGAGGGATAAGACATTGCAAGAACATTAAAATACGTTAATGTACAACATGACATAAGACTAGGTTGTAGTCTATCTGCACCTACCTGAGCTCTTTTTGCTTCTAAATGCTTTGTTTAAATCTAAGAATTTTAACAAACTCTTAGCTGTTGAAAATTATGTTAAGCCATAAACCTGATTAGATACAGTCAGGCACACTTACAACCGTAAATGATGAGTTGGTTTTCCCAAGTGAGTCAGCATAAGTAATGTTTGAGCTTGTAAGTATCCCACCAGTTTCACATGACAATGAGCTGTTTGTGGATAAGCAGAGACTTGAAAATTTTGGCAACCCAAGTCCCACATGCCAGTCTAGTGATCAAGCACATTCAGGCTAAAACAGGTGGAAGTGATGGTTTGATTTTGTGTAGGGTGCATTATCGATCTGGCTTAGAGTCACCTTGTATGTGTTATGCATTGTAGTGTGACGGTGCTTCGATTGTATTGACTTCAGATTAATTTATGCTACTTCCAGCTTGCCTAATGCTGAGTGTTGCTTAATACTACTTCACTAGGACAAAATCTGGAAAGGTATGTCGATGCACATCAGAAATCTATTGATAATGGTTAATGTATAAAACTCTGTTTATCAAAATTCTGAAGTCTGTTGTTCTTTGCTGTTCTAGTCTTTTTATATGGACTGGTCCACTGGATGTGAGTGCATCCTGAATACAAGGATCTACAAGTTATGTCATCATTAACATAACTGTTTATTGAAAGCCAGATGGAAGAAAAACATTAATATAAAATTGAAAAACATGAATTTAAACCATTGAAACTTGGTGGCTAGAATTTTGTTGTAGCATATAGTGTTTTACCAGAAGTGTGTGGGAATTCAGCTTGTGGGCAAGATGGTTGATCATGTGCAATCATGAATTGGCTACCCAATGGAGGCTGGTAAGAAGCTGACTTTACCTACCATTGCCTCATAGGGTCAAAGGTCTGGATGCCATACTTGACGGGTACTTGGATAGGCAGCCATTCCTCACAATCCAGCAGCGTCAGTCTGGCGGTGTGAGTGGATGCCTTGAGGTTACAGCTGCTACTAGAGCCTTTTGATACTTGCCTTGAACGGGATAACCACAACAGCTGCTAACATCTGATCATCTTCCTCACATGTCCCAGGATAACTACAACTGCTGCTACCATCTACTATTTTGGAGTGATGTCTCTGAGCAGTTCACTGATGGCGTTATGAAGCTCTGCAGCATGAATTGAGAACTGTTGACACATTTAAAATCAGTTTTCTTGCCATTATCCAAAATGCCTGCACTCCAGAAATTATCTTGTGGTTTTGTTACTTCTCACAAGCAGAACATATCCATTTTTTTTTTTGTTTTGTTTTGCTGATGGAAGTCTCCCACTGCTGTGAAGAATCAATCAAAACCATCTCTGTTTCATGGCATGCATGGCACTTGGCATTAATGGCTAGATAGGGCTTGGTGCTGGTGAGGCATTTTCCTGCCATAACACGAACATGGAGCAGTGACAGTGATTGCATCCTCTTCTCACTGTTTCTGCTTTCTTACTGGCACATGGCCAGCTCTCATTAGTGAGCGGGGTTGAGCCAAAATCAATGGTCTGGCTGAAGGCTTCCTTGTCACCTTGGATAAAAAGTCTGCTTTGCTGACAAAATTCAGCCTGCTTGATGAACTGCACTTGATTTGACTGTTGGAAGATCCGGTTTGGATTTTAAGAATTCTGTTAAAGTTTCATCCAGCACCCACATGATGATGCATTGCCTTCTGAGTTCACCTCTCTGTGTCTGATTTTGGGTGGAGATACAGAATGGATCACTTAAATAGGAATTAATCATCTCTGTTGGCTATACTGTTTAAATTTCACCCAGTATGTTGCACCATAAATCAAAATAAGAAACAACGGCATTAATGGCTTCTTAAAATTAATGATTTTTTTTTATCCCATGTCTAATCAGTACGACATTGGTCCTGTTGTGAATTATGTACAGCAGTACAGTAACCCGATCCTTGCCGGGCTTCTCTGCCAGACCGGCAGTGATTGATATCAATTTGAATTGGAGCTGACAATTGATTTACTACATGTTTAGTCCAGCCCCTCCATGTGGCCTAGGTGCTTGTGAAGAGGTAGCACTTTTTTCACCATCCCCTAGTACTCCTACTCTGCTGTCATCAGCCTCTGGTTACGAGTAGTCATTCGGGTTATTGCTGTGGGCATTTTGTCATTCGAGTTCTGCTGGGCCTTTATCAGTGTCAGCTAGGATCCTTGTGGTATAATTATAATTGGGGTCTGGACATTGATGCCAAATGAGGACTGGATGTGACAGTAATGAAAGCTAATGAACATTCATTAACAATTTGCTCAATTTAAAGGACGTAGTTAAATGGGATTCCATTAGATTCCATTCTGTCAGCCTGGCTACATTATGACTATGGTAAAAATGGACTATCACTTTTTGACTTCCACCATCTGATTTTAATACTTGGGACCTTTTGTGAACTAGAATCCCTTTTTTTCCAAAAAAAAATGAAGTAAACTGGCTGCAGTGGCCAAATGACCCAATTAAATCTAGCACATAAAGTTGTCAATATACAATACTCAGTGTGTTCTGAAACCAAAATGTCATCAACATGACTAAGACCAATCACTAAGATCTATATCTCATCTTTGCTTTACGGTTTTTGAAAGTTTCACATATTAAGATGAAAGGCTTCTGACAATAATGTAGTTTGGACAAAAATACTAAAGCAGATCAGGGGAATATACTAAGGAGCTGTTTTTCAGGAAATAGCTTTTAGGGCAAAGCAAAGAGATGAAAGGTGGATTGCCACCTGTAGGACTAGAAGGCTTGATCTATCCATCTTTCTCCCAGCCTCTCAAAGCAGTGCCAATGATTATTAGACTAGACGGGATTGAGGTTCAGAAGGAGGAGGTGTTAGCAATCCTGGAAAGTCTGAGAATAGGTAAGTCCCCAGGGCCGGATGGGATCTATCCTAGGATTCTCTGGCAAGCTAGGGAGGAGATTGCAGAGCCTTTGGCTTCGATCTTTATGTTGTCATTGTCTACAGGAATAGTTCCAGAAGACTGGAGGATGGCAAATGTTGTCCCCTTCTTCAAGAAGAGGAGTAGAGACAACCCTGGTAATTATAGACCAGTGAGCTTACTTCGGTTGTGGGTAAAGTGTTGGAAAGGATTATAAGAGATAGGATTTATAATCATCTGGAAAGGAATAATTTGATTAGGGATAGTCAACACGGTTTTGTGAAGGGTAGGTTGTGCCTCACAAACCTTATTGAGTTCTTTGAGAAGGCGACTAAACAGGTGGATGAGGGTAAAGCGGTTGATGTGGTGTATATGGATTTCAGTAAAGCGTTTGATAAGGTTCCCCACGGTAGGCTATTGCAGAAAATTCGGAGGCATGGGATTGAGGGTGATTTAACGGTTTGGATCAGAAATTGGCTAGCTGTAAGAAGACAGAGCGTGGTGGTTGATGGGAAATGTTCATCCTGGAGTTCAGTTACTCGTGGTGTACCACAAGGATCTGTTTTGGGGCCACTGCTGTTTGTCATTTTTATAAATGACCTGGATGAGGCAGTAGAAGGATGGGTTAGTAAATTTGCGGATGACACTAAAGTCGGTGGAATTGTGGATAGTGCGGAAGGATGTTGCAGGTTACAGAGGGACATAGATAAGCTGCAGAGCTGGGCTGAGAGGTGGCAAATGGAGCTTAATGCGGAAAAGTGTGAGGTGATTCACTTTGGAAGGAGTAACAGGAATACAGCGTACTGGGCTAATAGTAAGATTCTTGGTAGTGTGGACGAGCAGAGAGATCTCACTGTCCATGTGCATAGATCCCTGAAAGTTGCCACCCAGGTTGATAGGGTTGTTAAGAAGGCGTACGGTGTGTTTGGTTTTATTGGTAGAGGGATTGAATTTCGGAGCTGTGAGGTCATGTTGCAGCTGTACAAAACTCTGGTGCGGCTGGAGTATTGCGTACAGTTCTGGTCACTGCATTATTAGGAAGGATGTGGAAACATTGGAAAGGGTGCAGAGGAGATTTACCAGAATGTTGCCTGGTATGGAGGGAAGGTCTTATGAGGAAAGGCTGAGGGACTTGAGGCTGTTTTCGTTAGAGAGAAGAAGTTTAAGAGGGGACTTAATAGAGACATACAAGATGATCAGAGGATTGGATAGGGTGGACTGTGAGAGCCTTTTTCCTCGGATGGTGACGGCTAGCACGAGGGGACGTAGCTTTAAATTGAGGGGTGATAGATATAGGACAGATGTCAGAGGTAGATTCTTTACTCCGGGACTAGTAAGGGCATGGAATGCCTTGCCTGCAGCAGTTGTAGACTCGCCAACTTTAAGGGCATTTAAATGGTTGTTGGATAAACATATGGATGATAATGGAATAGTGTAGGTTAGATGGGCTTTAGATTGGTTTCACAGGTCGGCGCAACATCGAGGGCCGGAGGGCCTGTACTGAGCTGTAACGTAATGTTCTATGTTCTATGATGAAGCAAGTTGGGGAAGCATTCATTCACTAAGAATTTTAGGATATCTACCAATGTTGCGACTACTGAAGGGGGAAGAGAAATCAATTAAATAAGTATGATCTTAAGTTAAAACCTAACACTTCAAGAACTTTATGGTTTTTTGTAAACTGCCTATTTTTGGATTCCTTTTTGCACTCGACAATCTCCCCTTTCTCAGCTAGCTATTTGTGTTTGTGTTTTCTTTTTATTACTTTTCCCATGATTTGTAAGCAATAAAATTCTTCTCACTCAGGAAAACTTTGTGATTGGCTCCTAAATTTTGACTAGTACTACATTAAATTATGATGTAGCTGTGTACTAAAAAGGATTTAAAATGTCTATTGTGATCAATGGACCACGGCGAAAAGAGGGAAGTGGATTCAGTCCTTCTCACCTAGTCACAACAGCTATCGAGCCCGTATAATAGGATAGCCTTGAGATTTTTAAACACATCATTTCCTTTATCTTTATTGCATTGAATGGTACATGTAAGAGGATTATTGTCAAACAAAAACAAAAGTGATCTCATTGCTTTGATCCCACTGTGTCTCTGTACGTACAATGGGGTGGAACTCACAAGAACCAATGTTCTGCACCCTGATCTTCTACAAGCCCTGGAGCAGATAGTTGAGGGGCAGGGTCATTCTGTGCCTCTTGTGGTATGTCAGGCTGGCTCACGGTTTGGAGATTTCCCAAAAAGCACTGTTTGTGGATGAAAAATAAAATGGTAAAATATATTTCACTAATTTTAAGGTTTTGTCAGGGAAACTACATTTGTTTTCGCCCAGGCCTGGTCCAAACGAGCACACATCCTCTGCAGGTATACTTGGCAATGAAGGTGGAATTGGTTGAACTTCTGGTGGGTGATGTTCATATTTCATATGTTATGCACAGGAGTAGACTAGAATACCTGCTCTAACATGCAACAGGATTGTGGTTGATCTTCTGCCTCTAATCTACTTCCCCACCCATTTGCTATGCTCTTTGATTTTGTGGTGGCAAGGAATCAATCTTGGCCTTAAATATATTCAATAATGGTCATCCGCAATCTTTCAGAAGTAGTGAATTCAAAGACTTAGCTATTTTTTTGTGAAGAAATTTCACTCCATCTCAGTCCCCACTGGCTACTCATCCTGAAATTGGGTTCCCATATTTCAGATTTACCAGGCAGGAGAAATAACATATCAGTCTTTTCTATTGAGCTTCTTCAGAACCAAGAGACTTGGTGAGTTGTTGCTGTGAAACTTATAGATTGTATACATTGCTGCCACTCTGTCGATGATGAAGAAAGTGAATGATGATGATGATGGATGCACAGTTTTGGATGGCATGTTCAAATTCATTCCTCTTAGTTTTTACAGTGTTTTGATGCAACTAAATGATGCACTGAGATGAGGAGAAATTTCCTCATCCAGCGTGGTGAGCCTGTGGAATTTACTAGTGCAGAAAGGCCACAATGTTGTTTCATTTCAAGAACGAGCTAGATACAGCTCTAGTAGCTAAAAGGATGAAGGGGTATGGAAGGAGGGTGGTATTAGGGTACTGAGCTTGATGATCAGCCGCAATCATAGTGAATGGCAGAGCAGACTTGAGGGCTCGAATGGCCTACTCCTGCTCCTATCCCATGTTTCCATGTGAATGGTTTGCTAAAGTATTGCAGAGGGCATTTTAAATGCAAACATATTACTGTGGGTCTGAAGTCAGATTTAGGCTAGACCAGGTTATATTTGAATTAAAACAGAAATTGCTGATGAAACTCAGTATAGTTTTAAAAAATGGGGATGCTCAATTTCATCAGCAGTCTCTGTTTTTGGTTCAGATCTCCTCCAGCTTCCAGAGTTCGTTCTTTTATTAATTTGAATTAGATCAGTTCATATTATTCCAAACTGCAAAGAGTACAGACACGATTTATTTAGCTCCTCAGTAAGATACAACTCTCATCGTAGGAACCAATGTAATCCTGCCTCCTCTTGTTACATTCACCTTGATGGAGACAAAATCAATTATCTATGAAATAGTCACCCTCATTTCCACCTTATCCATGTGAATAGCACTGCATATTCTTCGTCCGTACTGGAGTTATACCTTCAAAGTGGATGAATTTCAGAACTAGAGCTTTTAGTATCTGGGAAAAGCTTTTGGATTACACAAGATTTTTTTTCATAGATATTCTAGATTCCTCACCATTTCTGCCACTTTGATTTGACTTCAAAATCAAATCTTATTTATCTTAGTCACTTTCTGGTAACTTATTTCACTCGTGGAAGATAACTTGGACTACTTTTAGCAGTTACAGCAATATGCTGGTTATGTATTAAAGCATAGCAATTTTGTGCTTCAGTGTTAATAGAATCATCACTAAATTTTAATTGCTTCCTGAGGACTGTACAGATATCAGCATACTGATACATTCACCCAAAATTAGCTATTGTTTTATGGAGTAAATAATGGGACATGTGCAAATTTACTCAGGATTTGCTTTAACAATTTATTACATCAAGTTGTATAATTGGGGCTGGTTCAAGGAGAACTGGCGTTGTAATTCATGTACCCATAGACATACACGCCACCAAGAAAAGATTTTTACTTCATTTGTGCCTATATGCCAGAGATTGCTGTCAAATGTTTGCACATCAATACTTATTTTCAGGAGACCCCTCATAATGTACATTTCTTCAACCAGTCAATGCCTTCTCAATTTCTGAGAGGTAACCTGGAATATGAGGAGAGACTCTGAGAGATGAATATTAGTTATTCTAATTATATTTGTCTACATCCCTGCCCCTTCCAAACCCACACATGCACCCATATGCACACACCTGAAGCAGAAATATATTCAAAAAACTCTAATCTTAAAAAAAACACTTTTTTAATGTTTGGACCACTATGAGCTTCAATATGAGCTGGAATGATTTGCTGCAATTAAAATAGTGTTTTGCATTTGTTGTAATGTGTCTAATTTTCTGATATCTTCTGCTTTAGCATAGAATAGGAAAGATATGAAACTACTGGAACACACCACTCAGAGACGGAAATGCTAAACTTTGATCACTGTTGGCCTGAATACGTTATCTACTGTTAATAGAGTTTAAAGTTAGCCAGTTTTTTTGCCATTAGATTAACTAAAATATAAGAACCAAAATATTTATTCCCCTTAAATATGTATCAAAGCGTTTTGACTGAAATTTGTGACTATTTCTGACTACTGTACCATACTATTTCTTCCACACAGTTCTTCGGTAATGCTGCATTGTTAGTAGGCATGAATGATATAGAGTCATACAGGACAGAAACAGACCCTTTGGTCTAACTCGTCCATGCCAAGCAGATATCCTAAATTGATCTAGTCCCATTTGGCCCACATCCCTCTAACCCCTTCCTATTCATGTACCCATCCAGATGCCATTTAAATGCTGTAATTGCACAAGCCTCCTCCACTTCCTCTGGCAGCTTATTCCATACATGCACCTCCCACTGCATGAAAAAGTTGCCCCTCAGGTCCTCTTTAAATCTTTCCCGTCTCACCTTAAACCCTCTAGTTTTGGACTCCCCGACCCTGGGAAAAAGACCTTGGCCGTTCACTCTATCCCTGCCCCTCATGATTTTGTAAACATCTATAAAGTCACCCCTCCGCCTCTGATGCTCCAGGGAAAATTACTATTCAGCCTCTCCCTAGAGCTAAAATCCTTCAAGCCTGGCAACATTCTTATAGATCTTTTCTGAACCCTTTCAACTTTAAATCTCTGAGCTTTTTAAAGTATTTTGGACTAAGGACCTTAAAGGTGCAATATCATTGATGAGAACATGCCTAAGAAATGATCTGTTTCTGTTGTAGACTCTAATATTGAGCCTAAAGTGGTACTTTCTTCAATGGCCACCTGCAGGACTAAGACCTATGTCTCATGATGATATGTAACTGAAAGATTGAAACTGCAACTTGACTCAGACCACAATTCAGCAAATGATTTGCTCACCTTTTAATGCTCCTTAAGTAAAAGAAGTCCTTAAGAAACGTTGTGGTTGTGTTCGTGAAAATTGCAATTTCAGATGGAACCACTTCAGCGAAGCATTGACTTCTTATAGAAATAAATGTTTGAACTAGAGTTATGTTCTGTGGGGCCTTTCTTCTCAGGAAAATATTAAAACATTATACCGCTACACTGTGACATTGGTCCAATGAAATAACTATTAAACTAAATACATATTAAAAAATGTAAACGTGAATTGTAATGACCCACTAACCATGCCTGTTGTAGTGGGCCTGCTAAACATGCCACTGATTGAAATCTGTGCCTGTGGGCCTTTGTTTTTCAGGTTCTGCACTGTCTGCTGGCCCTGTAATGGCTATTGTTTGTCATGAATTCTTGGAAGTTTGTGCACCTCTCTTGTTAGCCGCTGCCCCACCTCCAAGGTCCTTTCAGGCCACCACTCAGTGGGACTGCTCCTCTTGGCTGACTGTGGAATCTTGGCCATCATCCTCCTGGTCAGCAGGGTATCAGGTGTGGCTGGGCATGGTAATTGTCCTTTCTCTTTCTCTCTCTTTCCCTCTCTCTCTCTCTCTCTCTCTCTCTCTCTCTCTCTCTCTCTCTCACACGGCCTCCCCCTCTCACAGCCTTCCTCTCTCGCCCTCTCTGAGGTCGTGCTAAAGTCCATGGGGCTCATGTAGTGGATTGCGGCTTGGAACAGCATGGGGAGTTGTGGGTTTTGTATGGGGTGGGTGAGGTGGAGGGTGATTCCTGTCCCAGTCTGATGGAGCTCAGCTTCTGCCCTATGTTTTTCCACCACCTGTGGTCTGCGATCTGGCCTCCCTCTTTGGTTGTGAGGTACGTGGGGGAGGGGTAGTCTGCCGGACCCAGTCATAAGTTCATACTTGATAAGATGTAGGGGCAGAATTAGGCTATTCGGCCCACCAAAGTCTGCTCCACCATTCGAGCATGGCTGATATGCTCCTCACCCCCATTTTTCTGCCTTCTCCCCATAACCCTTCAATCCATTACCAATTAAAAATCTGTCTAACACGTCCTTAAATTTACTCACTGTCCCAGTATCCACTGCACCTTGGGGTAGAGAATTCCACAGATTCACAACACTGGGAGAATTAGTTTCTCCTCAATTCTGTTTTAAATTTGCTACCCTTTATCCTAAGACTATGACCCCTCGTCCTGGATTGCCCCACAAACAGAAACATCCACTCCACGTCTATTTTATCTATACCTTATCTTCACCTTGAATACCGCAATTTGATTTCCCCTCATTCTTCTAAATTTCAGAAAATATAGGCCTAAACTATTCAGTCTCTTGTCATATGACAATCTAATGAAACCTCTTCTGAACTTCCTCCAATGCCACCATGTCTTCCTTCAAATAAGAGGACCAAAACTGTGCACAATACTCCAGGTGCAGTCTCACCAGTGCTTTGTGTAGTTGCAACAATACTTCCTTACCTTTTATATTTTATTCCTTTAGCTATAAAAGCCAACATTCCCTTCGCTTTCTTTATTATATGCTGTACCTGCATGCTAGTTTTCTGTAACTCATGAATGAGAACTCTCAGATCCCTCTGCACTGGAGCACCTCAAAGTCTTTCCCCATTTAGATAATAGGTTGCCTTCCCATTTTTCTGATCAAAATGCATGACCTCACACTTATCCACATTAAACTCCATCTACCATATTTTGGCTCACTCTTCTAGCTTATCTATATCCATTTGTAAGGTTCTTATTTCCTTATTGCAATTTACCATCCCACCTATTTTTGTTACCAGTCATGCCAGCACCCTGCCAGCTCAAGGAGCCCTGTGGCTGGATGACTAGGAGGCATAGGGCAGCTCGGTCATGATCAGGCGTTGTAGGGATAGGGAGGAGGTGGCATATGCAACCTCTCAGTTGGCTGGGGGGACTGGGGTGGGGAACGTTTTTGGTATGTTATACATGGGCAGCAGCTGCAACACAATCAATGACAGGCAGCAGATCTAGTAGGTGGTCTGGTGGGTTCAAGCTTCTTGAGCCACAGTTCAGCCTGGGAAAGGGGCCACATATCAGAGGGTGGGCACTTTGAGTTGCCTCAAGTCTGAGAAGTGGTGAGGCCACAACAAGGTACCATTTGGGTCAAGTACAACAGTAGACAACAAACCTCCCAATGCTCTTTGAAATATCCGACACTTATATTTTTCTGCAGAAGGGTCTAGACCCAAAACGCCAGCTTTCCTGCTCCTCTGATACTGCTTGGCCTGCTGTGTTCTTCCAGCTCTACACCTTGTTATCTCTATAAATAAGGAGTCTGTGTTAGTGGCATTAGTTTGGAATCAAATCACTGACTCCGGAGGATCATACAATATAGCTCCACATAACAAATAGTCAACCTTCACGTTTTCACCCATGATCTTTGTTCCTTCGTTGCTTGATACTCTCCAAAAGTATTTGTGACTCAGCTGGCACCTACTGCAAGTGATGTAGGTGAGAATGACAGTCACACACCAACTTCCTCCTGCATTATGGCTTTGGAATTTTTTTAAAAAATAAGGCACCGGATGAGCAGATGGGCATTGTTTTGCATCTTGTTAAAGTGAAAATACATGCTGTATTTCATGGGGAAGTACAAATGGTTTTGAACACGTTGATGCTGAAAATCATAATCACATATGTTCACTGTGCTAATCATTGCACAAACCAACGCAAATCCATAAACTTTGTTTAACAACAGAATTGCAAAGATCTTGTAGCCTCTGATAGTGATTGAGAGCTTTTGTCTGATGCGAATAAACAGTTTTCTGGGCATAATAATATTACAAACATTTCATGTAGCGCAGTGTTTAGTTGAGCTTTTACTTTTGCTCAGCCAGGTGTCATAAAGAAACTCATCAGCATATTCGTGTCTTCCACCTCAAAATCTCTGTTCCCCTTGTAGGATTTTAGTTTGATTAACACAGTGGGCATGTCCTTCCCCTGCGGCAGCATTTTCCACTTGCCGTGACAGCTCAGATTTGGTGAAGGCGTGACTCTGACTTCCCATGGTTTTGTCGGATCACCATTACTGTTTAACCAGTCAAAACCTCACAATTTACCAGAGAAGATTATCACTAAGTTTTCAACTGCTTATTTACCATATAATGCGTTGGAGTATCCTTTGTGAGTATTTGGAGCTGTGTGGGAAGAATCCTAGCCGTCTTGTAACATAATCCCTCCTTTCAAATTCTATTAGAAAACTAAACTTACTAGTTGATCATCAACAGTGACTCAAAGTGTAACACATCTGCTGAGCTCAGATTTTAGAATACTGAGACTGCTGCAAATTAACTTTATTCTAGCTATAGGTGTGTCTTCTTGGAGCTACCTTGGCACTAAAGAGATTCCATCTAATGTATGTCCCTCCCAAAAATAATCTGGAAATTAAAAAATAAATGCTGGTATCATAAAGCAAGCTAATGAAACTACTGGATTGCCATATAAAAAGCATTAGTAGATCAGTGTCCTTTATGAAGGAAATTTGCTGCCTTATTTTATGTGGCCAGTACGTGCGTGCAATATTACAAAGTGGTTAACTGTGAACTGCTGTCTGTAGTCTGGGAGCCTACTCCGTTGTATCCATCATCATGTATAATGACACATTTTCAAGGCAGTGAAGAATGTGTAGTAAATGTCAACCGTGTCAGTGACACATGCTCAAAATGAATTAAAAAGAAGTGGCTGTTTAACAATTGACAAGTACGGTTTTGAGTCCTAACTTTGTGACAATTAGATGAATTCATTGATAGGTCTGACTCCTCCAGTGCATTTTCAAGGTGATGACAAATCACCACTATATCACGCGCACATTTTCATTTGTTAAAAAGAGTGCTGCAGTATTCACAGAAATACTTAATCTTAAACATATGTTTGAGACAGCCATCTGACACCACATTAATGAACAGAGTGGATAACTGCAGGCAGTTTCTCTTGAGGGAGATTGGTTTAGTCCTCCTATTATCTCCCCTTGGATGGATAAAGAAGTTAAGGTATTTAGCCCAGGTTTGGTCACATAACTTTATAGTTTCCATTTCTTTGAGAGTCAGACGATGTAACCGATGATGCCTACAACTTCAATATCCCCTCCAGACTGATCTCAAAACTTAGCTCCGACCACAGCAACTGGATCCTCAGCTTTCTGACCCACAGACTGCAATCAATGAAGATAGACAACTGCACCTCCTCCACAATAACACTCAACACTGGAGCCCCCCAAGGATGTGTTCTCAGCCCCCACTGTACTCCTTGTACACCCACGACTGTGTTGACAAATTCCGAACAAATGCCACCTACAAGTTTGCTGATGATACCACTGTAGTAGGACAGATATCAAACAATGATGAGGCAGAATACAGAAAGGAGATAGAGGGCTTGGTGATGTGGTGCAATGATAACAACCTCACTGTCAATATTGGCAAAACTAAAGAATTGAATGTTGACTTCAGCAAGAAAGCAAGAGAACACTCCCCCATCTACATCAATGGAGCTGAGATTAAGAGGGTTGGGAGAGTCAAGTTCCTAGGAGTGACGATAACCAACAACCTTTTTTTTTCACCCTATATTCTGTATGTCCTTGCTTACTATGATCTGCCTGTACTGCTCATAATCAAAGCTTTTCACTGTACTTGGGTACACATTACAATATATCAAATCAAATCAATCAAACATTGATAAATGCAGTATGCAACAAGGAAAGGTTACAATGACATAGGTAGGAAGATAAATGCAAAAGACTACCGACGCTGGAAATAACAAAAACTCAAAATGCTAGAGAAACTCAGTAGATATAGTTGCATTCTGTGGAGAGAGGGTTTATTCTGTCCAATCTGCTGGATACACGTAGCAGAAGTGGAGGCAAAGTGATTATATAGTCATGAGGAGTCATCCTGGAAATTCATAATTTGTTGCTGAACTGCGTGAATATTCAAGGTATACAAGACCAAAAGATACCACTTGCTGACAACATCCATTACCATCTTTACCTCATACTGCTTGCAAACCTGATCTGAATGAAAGAGAAGAATGTCCTACGAAATGAGAGTCATTGTTCTCAATGTTAAAGCACTGTCTGTATGAATGAGCATTATGACTTTGTGCCATTGTCTTGCATTTTCCCTTTAACCCTGCGCATTATTTTAATTCAGAAAATCTAATGCCCTTTTGAACACCTATAAACAATATGCCTCCACTATGTTTCCAGGCAGTGCATTCTAGATAGGTGCTAGTTGGCTTAGAAGTTTTTCTTCTCGTGTCTCATTTGCCTCTTTTGCAAATTATTCCAAATCTGTGACCTCTTGCTGTCAGTCCAATTATGGCAAGAACATATTTTCCCTATCTTCTCTGTCTAAACATCTCATGATTTTGAAAACTTTCTATCAAATATCCTAGGGCTTAACCTCTCCAAAGAAAATGGTGCCAATTATTTCAATCTGTCTTCATAACTGAAATTTCTTATTTGTGGAACTATTCCTGTAAATCTTTCCAGTACTGTCTCCAAGTGTTCACATCCATTCTCAAGTCTGGTGCCTAGAACCATACGCATTACCACAGCTGAAGTTTAACCAGTGTTTTGTACATGTTCAATATAACCTTCTTGCCCCTATTAATAAAGCCTAGGATACAGTATAGTTTATTAAGGATGAATAATTACCTAAGTTACTGTGTGCCTAACAAACACACCGCAGGAGAAACTCCACAAGTCTGGCAGCAACTGTGCAGAGAGAAACAATTTCTCAAATTGATACTATATATACAGCCTCAAGTTTCTCAAACTATTTTTTTGTCTCCACAGATGATACAAGGCCTCCTGAGTTTCTCCAGTGTTTGTTTCAGATTTCCAACATCGGCAGTGTTTTATCTTTATTTAGTCTGTAACTGCCCTGTTTCCCTTGCACTGCTATCAGCTTACACATTCAGCAACGTTATAGTCAAAACTCTTTGAACTGGAGGGCATTAGCAATTCTAACATATGTAAACATAACAAATTAAAATAATTGAAATGTACCATACCATGTCAAGCAGTAAGATCTTAGTGTTTACCTTAGTGCTTTTGTTTAAAAAAAAGCGTTTGTTTTTGCCACTTATTCAAAGCATGATGAGTTATTCAGACTTGGCTAAACTCCCAAAAAATTCTCCTCTATCCATGTTGAACTTTACGGAGTGATATCAGACTGCTGCATTAGAGCAAATGAGGAAATGGAGAATCGGCAGCTTGCTTTGTATTCCACTATTGACTTCAATGGGAAATAAAATTGGCCAGACAATGCACTTATTGTCCATTTTGTGCTACTGCTAAAGACCAGTTTAACTTTCTGTTTAATGGTGGGCTGTACTATGAGATTGCATGCCATTTTCCTTTTTCGCTCCAACTGTGTTGAAATTTGTTCATGCTGCATGATGATCGAGTGAGTGTCACTTGTGTTTAAGATGAAACAGTGCTATTATTGCAGTTTATTTCTCCCTGACTGCATGGTTAAGTATTAGTTGTAAAATGCCTTGGGTTTATACATTCTGTAATGTTAAAGTTGTGCTGAAGTTTGAAGAAAATTTAACTAATTTCATACAAGATTAGCATATTGAGGAAAATTAGACTTCTTCAAATGTAAACATTTATTCCTGACTTAACTTTTAACCTGCATCCCTTGGTTTTTAAATTCTTTGCCTCACTGAGCAATTTACCTCAATCAATCTTGTTAATTCATTGTACAAAGAACCCACATTTCCTGTCAAAACAAGACTAATAACTCTTCCGTTATTTACATTTTGTCCCCACTTTACTTCCCCATGCCCCATCCCACCTTGCCTAGTTTGTATCTTGTTTTCTTTGCATTTAGAAGAGAAGATCTTTCACATCCTACTGCATGCCATTTTACATTTTTTTTTCTTTTTCTCCACCTCGTTGTCTTTAGCACTGGGTCTCTGTCTCTGTCAAAACAATTTTTTGAAAAAAATCATTTTTCAAGACCTTTCAGTTAGGAGAAGTCATAATGGCCTCGAAATGTTAAACTCTGTTTTTCTGTCCACACATGCTGCCAGACCCATTGAGTAGCTCCAGCATTCTGTGTTTCAGATTTCCAGCATCCGCAATATTTTGCCATTAAACTAATATCTCTTGTATCTGTAAAACATACAGCAGGTTCATTTGAAGGGCAGGTGTGTAATTAAATATGAATATCCAAAAATGTCAGCTTGAGTTAGGCTATTCCACTGTTAGCTTTGTGAAAATTTATGGTTTTCTCTTTTCTTCCCTTTCGTTAGGAACTTGTTGTGTTTGACCATTAATTGGCCATAAGTGTTGGTTACTTATGTATACGTGTTAATCAGCCTCCTCAGCACAGAAAAGTACTATTACAGGTGTGGCATCAAATTCTCCAGGTTTTGAATTTTGCAGGGAACTTTTAAAAATTTCCATTGGTGCAATCTTTTCTTATTGTTTCGCATTCTATGTCTGCTTCCCTTTAATTCACCCTCCTCAGTCCTGTTTATTTCCCAGTACTTCAGTCTCATTAGTTAAGGATTATTGGTTATGCATCTTACTCAGTCCTTAACTGTCCTGTTACCACCATTGTACTGTTATCAGCTGGCACTGTCAGCAGCTTTAGTGTCAAAAATACATTTGCTTAAGGGCTATAGGGCAATTCTAACCGATGGCAGATGCCCTGCTACAGCAAAATCCTGTCTAGTTTCTCAAATATTTCTATTAAATCATCTCAAAGACTATTACTCATAAAAAGAAATTAGGCTTTTTTCTTCGATGTTTCCTCACAAACTATATGCCTGAAGAGCTAAAATAATTTGCTTTAGAAAACCTCCCAGAAATTATTTCTAAACTAGTTAGGTGGACAATGCTTCACATATTACTTAAGCTATGCTGTGACTCATGCCTCTTTCTGTTAGACAATCTGTTTCATTTTATATTTTTGTCTTGTGTGCTCATGGAATCAGGTACCAGAACCTGCTGGATTTTTCTGCAGCTAAGCAATGTGGAAGCAGCCCTGAATTTATTCTGAGTCTGTAATTCAGCAGTTTGTTACTCATGATATTCCAACCGTTAAAATCAGTGTTCAGAAAATCACAGTCTTTGCATTTACAATTTTCACGGTTAATACATGAGGCTGTCTGCCAACAATGCACTGTCAAAAAATGTTCCTATGTTTTTCTGATGTTCATAGTTAGTGTACCTTCTACTTAGCATTTTAATGTCAATTTTGATGACTTTAAATGCAATTCCCATGTCAACATTTTAATATTCCATGTCTCCTGGCATGGAAGCTGTCAAGATTTGCTACAGCCTTCAGGTGAAACCAAGTTACAGTGTGACTGGAAATTGGACCAAGGTGCTCAGACTACTTCAGCTCTATTTCAAAGTAAAATATTTTGCTCTTATTTTAACAGATTGCATTGGCTTAGTATTTACATATAGGCTGAATTTTACTGTTGGGAGTATGGGTGGAGAGTAGAAATGATTATCTTGGTCCAATCTACTTTATTGCTGCTGGGCAGCCTTTTTTAATATACTGAGGCTAGACTTCTGCCTCCCAAGGAAAGGAAGTCTGCCCTAAAGAGCTGCCTCCCCATCTGATGGCTGACAGCTGAGTAGCCCAGGAGTGGGAGAAGCAGGCAGTAGCCAATGCTAGGTATAAAGGAAACACCAGGAAAAGATCCATTGTTTTTATTCATGGAAGGATTGGGTTGTCTGGAGGGGAGGAAGGTTGGAGGGTTGCTGGAGAGAGAACAGGAAGTGCAGGGCAGATATAGCATACTTTTTGGAGAGAGGGGTTGAACCTGATGGGCATAGGGCACAACCTAAAGAAGATACTCCCTTTTACTTCCCACCTATTAGCCTGAGGTCCTGAATTAGTGGGCTGGCTATTGTGTTTTGTCTCTGTCAGTATAGCTTTAAGAGAAATGCTCATGATATTATCATAATACCCCAGCCAGTGTGCCCTCTAATTTTCTTTCTGAATGCATGAGTCTCTGAAATCCGTGCTTGGCAGTGACTTCCGGAACTGAATGCCACGGTTGGCATGCAGATGTTGATTGCTGTGTGGGATCCCTGGAGCAACTGTGCACATATGCAGCAGCTTAAAGGTAACATTCAGTGTACCATGTGACCTGAGGATATAAAGATCATACACTTCATCTTACCTAGGAGATCACTTGAAGCATAACCCACTACTGGAGGCCTGCTGCCCAGTATATCTTAATAGCCTAATGTTAGCAAAAGTACTGACGTGCTTCTGAACATCATGTTTGTACCTATTTATACCTGTAATAAATGTCTGTTGGATTTTTCAATATCAGCATCTTTATATCCAGTTTCTTATGTTGTGAGGGATAACATAAGCATTGCCTATACCTTGCTGGTGGGGAAACATACATGATAGCTTCTTTTGTTCAGCCAATTATTGGCCAGTTAATGCATCTAAGAGTGGCTAAGATTGCCGACATCTTACCCCTTAACCACCCACTGTATTCTGGGTGATAGCTCAGGGATGGACAAGAAGATAATGATGTTGTCATCCATTCTATTTTAAGATCCCTCCACACCCAAGTTGGAAGTGCAGCAATTGGTAAGCGTTAGGTAAAAATTCTCTTTAAATAATCCCAATCAGGATTACTTGAAAAAATAGGGGAGCTTCTAACTCCTCTCCTTCTGTGAATGGGTGTGAGAGTATAGTGTGGTGAGGGTCTTACTCATTCACTACTTGTCCCAATCTGACCAGCTCTAATTTTAAAATTCCAATGAGAAGGACACCAAACTACAGAAGTTGGTTGGGATCTTCTTTTACTGTGCAAAATTGTGTGTGATTATAATAATCAGGATTTGAAACAGTTGTTACCTGAATGGTGAGCAGTGGTTGTTTCCATGTCAGGACAAAACATCTGGGCTGCACTGAGATGCCTGTAAGTTTCTTTTAAGTTAGATTGTATGAGTCAGTAGCGATAGGAATGCACTTCCTGGTTCTGCTAATTCAACCATGATTCTCCACACAAGCTCCTGCAATCCACTTGCCTTTTATGCATTGACCACTTCCCTGGATTCAGCAGCAAGCTGCTTAACATTCAAACCTTTCTCTTTGGATAAGGGACATGCTAATGAGACCAGCCGTTGCAATCAGTTGAAAATACGGCTTGAGTTCGCCAGCCAGCCAGCTACTTACCATGTTCCTATGGGAGTTAGTGTAGAAGAGTTGGTTTGGCACAGAAATGTCTCTGCAGTGCAAGCTGAATAAATGGGAATTCCAAAAGTGAGACATGAAAATGCCACGCCAGCATTTAATTAGGTGCAATTGAAGTGCAACATGTTTACATAGTTTTCGTTATAGGTATGTACATTGAAAGAAGGAAGCTCAGAAGTGAGTCAATCATGAAAATCGAGAAAGATTTTGTAAATGGAAGGTGCATGCAGACTTTACTATGTTTAAAATATATTTTTAAAAAGTCCAAACATTAATTTCTTGAAGTATCTCAGTTGTAATCGCTTAGTGAAAATTTCTGAACTATAGCTAGTGAATAGAATTCTTTTCATCTCCAACTTCACATCAGTTAGAATCTGCCTTTTTCTTTCCAGTAATAGGCCAGTTTTCCCTAATGTGCCTTGCGATTTATTTCTTTCAGTTTTTGTACTGACCATCCTTAAGCCCATCTCGGTTAATATTTGTGCATATTATAGCTAATTTTATTCCATGCACCATGCTCAACAAGAATTAAATTTACCCATCGCTCTGGACTTAAATTGAACCTAAACATAGTAATAAAAGACCAATATCTACCTGCCGATGCATCCGTGTTCCTCTGTTCTCTGTCATTGAACGTGTTACCCATCCATTGCTGTTCTTTTTGCCTTGTATTCTGTAACTTCTTAGCTTAACTATTATTGATGAACGTTTCTGAAAATCCATGGAAAAATATAAAGCTAGTTTCCCTAGTCCAGCATATCCATTTGCATTCCGTGTATTAATATATTAGTTCATGGGGTGTGGGCATTACTGTCAAGACTGACATTTATTCTGCACCCTTAACTATCCTTGAAGCTGCCAATTTAAACTGCTAGAACATCTGAAGTATTGTTGAGAAGTGAGTTTCAGGATTTTACCTAGCGACAGTGAATGAATAGTGAAATAGTTCTATGTCTGGATGGTGTGGGGTTTGAAAGGAAACTTGCCATTGATGGTTTACCTATACATCTGCTGTCATCCTCCTTCTAGGTGGTAGAGGTTGTAGATTTGAACAATGATATCTAAGGATGTTTTGGTGAGTTGCTGCAGTATATCTATAATAACTGCTGTTATTGTGCATAAGTAGTGTAGGCAGTTAATGTAGAAAATAGTGTATGTACTCCTGGTCAAGGAGTCTGCTTTGTCTTGGGTGGTGTCATGCTTTCTGCATGTTGCTGGAGCTGCAGTCATCCTGACAAATGAAGACTATTCCATCATAATTCTGACTCTTAGACAGTGGACAGGCTTTGGCAGTCAGGTGATGAGTTACTTAAAAACTCCACCCTCTGATTTATTCTTGTAGTCATCATCTTTATAAGCCTTTGTCAAATTCAATGTCCAGTCTCTGGTAGTAGGATGTTCGTAGTGCAGAACTCAGTGCTGGCGGTCCATTGAATGTCACAGGGAGATGGGTCTTGTCTTGGAAATAGTGGGCTGGCATCCATGTGTTGCATATGCTACTTGCTACTTGTCATTCCAAACCTGAATGTCATCAAGGTCTTGCTGTACATGGACACTGACTCATATCGTCTAATTGTCATTATTGTCTGATATTTTAATCTTGGCTAATTAGTTAATGCCTGTCTAAAAACATATCAGAGGAATGTGCTTACTTCCAGCTGGCAGAGAATGTAAATTGCAGACAATTTCCAATTGGTTATGTTTCAGTTCATTTCCCTGTTACACAAAGGCAAGTCATAAAAATCCCAAATACTTGTTTGACTGCACATTATTCATTCTTGAACAGTTAATGAACTGTACTATGAAAAATGGTTAGTTTTTAATGGTATGAAGTTTCATTTATTGATCAACCTTGAATAATTTCAGAAATATCTTGAAGTTGCAAGTTAATTATTTACAATCCATTTGACGCTAAATTGGGAGGAAAATCCAATTGAAATCCAGCAACCTTATTTCTGCTAGCTTCAAAGTCTCCTGTTTATAACATGGATGAAGAATTTTGGGGCTTATTTCTTATTCCTAATTTCTTTCTATATCAAACCACGAGACAGAAAATGGGACTCAATTTTAACATTCAAAGATATATTAATCTCCAGTGTTACAGATTCCATTAGTTCAGCTTCATTGCTCAATTTGCTGCTGAAACACGTTCCTGTTTTCTGTTCATTAACCCTAAACGGCATGTGCCTTGTGAAAAAAGGATTGGGGTGAGGATAACTGTCAATTTTTAATTTTTTTTCCATTGTCTGCACTGAATAACAATGTATTATGAATGCCAGTGAATGTACCACTTTGAGTTAGTAGAACATGCTCGAACAAGTAGACAGAATAACAATGAACAGTTAATTCAAAATAGCCAACATTTAAAATAGACTATGCACAAATTGATCTGGATTCTGGATAGTGTCAGAACAGACCTAAAACTGGCGGCGTGTCAGATGATTATAAAAGTCCTAATGCACAGATCCACATGATAATTCTGTCAGAAGTTTAAATTTCTGATGGCCAATCCTATAGGACCTTGTGTGAATGTCTGTCAGTCTGAGCGAAAAAGAGGTTTTTGATAGTACCGCAGTACCTGGCTGATAGGCAGGAAATCACAGGCACATTAAATTCCATCTAACATCTGGGTGACTCTGTAACTGACATCCCCATCTTGACGACTGACTCTCAACTATCCACCTCCAACCCACCCCTGACTAATTCTTTCAACTGTCCCTGTTTCCCTCTACCCTATCCACCTTACCACCTATGGATCACATACACATTCTATCTACCTTACCCATGTACCCATTGAATCACTCACGCAGTGTTCTTCCCTGACTAAACTAACTGGTCTGTGGTTGTGAGGAATCATCTTACATCCTTGGTAAATGAGGATATTACATTTGTCACTGTCCAAGCACCCACTCACACTGACACACACAAGCACAGCCAGCCTTTCCGGTAACTATAGCCTCTAAATTTCTCACCATCCATAACCTCTATTATCTTTATTTTATAAAATTCCTTTTCCTTAACGAGCACTTTCGTTAGCGTTTTCTAAGTTTCCTAGTCTCTCCTTTAAGCATATATCACTCTATTTATCCCTAATAGAACCTACACCACTTCATATCACCCACTTACTATTTGCATGTTTATGAAAGGATTTTGGTATGCTTTTTAAGGTAAATGTATTTCTGTTCTCATATTTTCTCTTTACGAGTCTTATCTCCCTCTTTGTCTTTTCCCCTCCTCAACCACTGTACCTTACCTAGTTTTCCATTGAAGAATTTGCCTGATCTGCATCTCATGTTTTCTTTTAATTTTACCACATTCTCAGATAGAATTATTCCCTGACCATTCTGTATAATCATGGCTTGAAGCTAAGATGCCTTCTTACCCAGTATTCTTCCATTCTTCCTCTAATACCATGAAAATGAATATTTTCATTCTCCCTGTCATGCCCTGGTCTAAAGGGCATGCATACCATTGCACCCATGTCTGGGAACAAATCGTTTGCGCAGGATCCTTGAAAACACCACTTCCTTCAGTACATGCCACATCCCTCCCAGCAGAGTTCAGCAACTTTGTAGAATGCTCAAAGTACTCATGTCTTCTACAGTAATAACAGCTAGCAAGTATCAATGATCAACTAACCTGGAGAGTATTCAACAAACCCTTTAAAGAGTACTCATGTAAGGGTCCTTTTTGAGAGGTCACCTCACGGCAATTCCTTCGAACCCACAGCACTATCTCTAAGTGTGACTTAGACCCTTGTGACAGCCTTCCCAGATCCCTCCCTCACTTCTATATTTGCCAAGCCTCAAAAGCCCGTTGGCGAATGAACTATTCCAGTCATTCCTTTTGCCCTTTCAATTTAAAAGTCCTTCCTTTGACAGATTTAGTGTATCAATCCACCCACCCTATCAGATTAGTCAGGGGACATGTCGATGGCTTGCAAGTACCATGACTCAGTTATAGAGCCGCAACCAATCCCACTGGAGAGCTCAATGGGTGCTGAGGTTGGTTGGCTCGCTGAGCTGGTTTGTTGTTCCGCAGATGTTTTGTTATCATGCTTGGTAACATCCTCAGTGCAGCCTCTGATGAAGTGTCGGTGTGTTTTCCCGCCTGGTTTTTAAAACTCTGGGGTCCGTTGCGATGGATTGCCTCACTTCCGCGTTTCCTCCCTAGTGGAATGTATTTGGGGTCGAGTTCAATGTGTTTATTAATAGCGTGCTTCGTGGAGTGCCATGATTCCAGGAATTCTCATGCTTGTCTCTGCCTAGCCTGTCCCAGGATCTTGGTGTTGTCCCAGTCGAAGTCGTGGTTCTCCTTGTCCATGTGGATTGAGATGAGTGAGTAATGGCCGTGTCTTTTTGTAGCCAGTCGGTGTTCATGTACTCGTGTTGTTAGTTTCCATCCTGTTTGTCTGATATAGTGTTTCTCGCAGTCTCTGCAGAGGATCTTGTAGATGACATTGGTCCTGTCCATGGCGGGGAGTGGGTCTTTAGTTCGGGTGAGCACTTGTCGTAGGGTTGTTGTGGGCTTGTGGCCAAACATACAAGCAAATCATCGGAACACCCATGGGATCGCCTATCTCTGGACTCGTAGCAGAAGCAGTGATGCAAAGACTGGAAAAGACTGCCCTTCCGCAAATCCAACCTAAACTATGGATACGCTACATAGACGACACCTTTGTCATCATTAAACGGACCAAATTAGAGGAGACACACAAACTCATAAACAACACCCTCACCAGAGAGAAGGAGAAGAACAAACGGCTCCCATTCCTGGATGTCATGGGAGAGTGCAAGACAAATGGGGAACTGCAAACGAAAGTGCACCGAAAAGCCCCACACACAAACCAGGTATTGAACTTCAATAGTAACCGTTCCAGCACACACAGACGAAGCTGCGTGCGAACACTATTTAAATGGGCAACAACACACTGCAGCAACATGGAACTACACCAAGAGGAGGAGGACTACCTCTTCCAAGGGTTCAAAGATAATGGATATCCAAAGAACTGGATCAGGAGATGCCTGCAGGAACAGCATCAGAAAGATTCTACACGCCCCGACACACTCATCACACTACCCTACATCAGGAACATGTCAGAACTTACCACAAGACTTCTACGACAGCTGGGCATCAGAGTGGCACACAAGCCCACAACAACCCTACGACAAGTGCTCACCCAAACTAAAGACCCACTCCCCGCCATGGACAGGACCAATGTCATCTACAAGATCCCTTGCAGAGACTGCGAGAAACACTACATCAGACAAACAGGAAGGAAACTAACAACAAGGGTACATGAACACGAATTGGCTACAAAAGGACATGACCAATACTCACTCATCTCAACCCACATGGACAAGGAGAACCACAACTTCGACTGGGACAACACCAAGATCCTGGGACAGGCTAGGCAGAGACAAGCATGAGAGTTCCTGGAATCATGACACTCCACGAAGCATGCTATTAATAAACACATTGAACTCGACCCCAAATACATTCCACTATGGAGGAAACCCGGAAGTGAGGCAATCCATCGCAACGGACCCCAGAGTTTTAAAAACCAGGCGGGAAAACACACCGCTTCATCAGAGGCTGCACTGAGGATGTTACCAAGCATGATAACGAAATGTCTGCAGAACAACAAACCAGTTCGGCGAGCCAACCAACCTTAAAACCCACTACCCGAGCTATAGATCTACTCCAAAACCTTAGTTCAATGGGTTTGCAACCAACTTTCACCAGACTAGCAATCGGGAACCCCCGGCGACGTTCTGGGACATGCTTTTGAATCTCACTGTGGCAGATGGTGAAATTTGAATTCAGTAAAACCTAGAATTAAAGAGCTGGCCTAACAGTGACCATGTAACAATTGGTGGGAAATCCACTGCCTTTACCTGGTCTGGCCCACGTGTGGCTCCAAAACCAGAGTAATGTGATTGCTCAGAGGACAGATAAGTATCAATTCGGATGGCCAATAAATACTGGTCTAACCAGAGATGCCCATATTCCATGAATGAATTTAATCTAAAACAAAGGTTCTACCATTTCACTAGGGAACTAAAGTGAGAAAATTCCACCAAGAAGCTTTGTCTATCCTTTCAATCCTGACTGCCTCCACAAATGGTTAATGAAGATTCAAAAATTTTAAAAGCTTCTAATTACATGCACTATCCTTGTTGCTTCACTTCGGACTAGCTAGTTATTATAAACAAGGCCCAGAATTGAAGTAGTTTCCACAAAAATTCCAGATGCAACGTATTAATTATTAATTTATAGGGTAGAATCTTCTTCAAGCTCATGCACTAGTAGGTGGAAAGTATAATTAATTAAACAGGATGGTGATGTACCTGAGCTCTGATACATTCCTGCCTCCATTGGAATTAAATTCTGGGCAGGGCAGTCCATGGTCAAACTACCCATTCCACTGACAATTGAGGCCCTTAAGTTGCCAGTTGAGTACCGCATAAGGGCTGCATCCCACCATCATTGGAATTCACTGAACTGCGAGTGGCCTTTTGCCATGCAGCTTGCATGACAGGTCAAACTATATGTTGTTGGGTGGGGTCGGCTTGACCAAAAGCAATCAGTGCTTGATTGAGGGACTGGACATTGGGAGGATGTGAGAGTAACCTGCTGCAAGACATGTCCCATGCTTTTGCTTCCACCTCCCTTGCATGCTTCTCCCAACAAAAGCCTCCACAATAATTACCTGTGGTCTGGGTCCTCTAGCATCCTGGTACACCAAAGGAGGTATCGGTATGGCAGCAGCCATAGCCTCCTCAGTGGCACTGCAGAGTACAAGATCTGCTGGCCTCTGGCTCTCCTTAATGCCCCAGGTTCTTGATTCCAGTGGAAGGCCTGCTGGTGGCCTCGCATTGCCTGATTGGCAAGTGATTCGGTGACCCTTACAGAATAGAAGTGCCATGTCTCTTTGGCTCTCCAGCTGATCGAAGAGACCCCAATGTCACCACAAAATTTGTCCATGGTCTTAAGATAAGGAAACAGGAAATCTTATCTGGCTTGTTTCGCAATGTGGCAAGAAAATGAAGCCAAACAACACATCGTCCACATTTAGCAAAAGCTAAAGAGCACTGTGAGCTAACTTGTATATCGACACATTAAACAGTAAAGCATCCTGAAAATGAACAACTTTTGCCATTTCATTGTTTTCACCTACAGTAGAAATACACAAAGTTCATAAGTTTGAAAAGAAGAAAACAGCTTGATCTTACGACTAATCTTATGACATCAATTTAAATGCTAGACGATAGGCAGAATTTTCCCTTCCTTGGTGTGGTGCACTGTCAAGAACTGTGGTGAAATAGAATGGGAGCAAAATATTCTCAATACTGAGAAAAAATGTTCTGATGTTCCCATCAAGCCATAACTATTGACTTTAGGATCTTGTCATTGACTACCTGATCCATGCATTTGCATCTCATTAAAACCCCGACTTGCTTTACTTTTCTTTCACTTCCAATATTTTGCTCTTTCAAGAAACTAGATGATGCATATTCCTGACGCGGAAATCGGAGCAGGTATCTGGTGGCCCAGGCTCACCTCATGTTTGTTCTGGCCATCATGCCATTGCTGCTTCAGATATTCCTGCATCCTCCATTGCTGACATTCTCCTCGAACTTTCATCCACACAAGTTGGATTGGCAAGTCTCCAGCCTGACTGTTCATGCCTGTTCTGGGATCATATCATGTGCCATTTCAGTTCTTCAACACTTTTGAGCTTAAGAACAACTTTGATTTGCAGGCTTTGTGTACATGGACACACATGCACTTCATGCATCTGCAAAATACTTTTGTAATCATATACAGTGTATGGCTCTTCGTTTTTTTTTTTAACATTCATTTACCACTTACATGGAGCCCATCAACCTCTATTTAACATCACTTTCTTAGCTCAACCTCAGTGAAGTTGTCACTAACTTACAGGTTGCCAGCATTTGTGCAGACCACGTTGTTTTCTTAGCATTTTCAGTCTTTACTGCTTGGTTGCAGGCTGCTAACCTCTGTGGCTTTCATTGCTTTTTAATTCTGAGGAAGAGACAGTAGGTCAGGTGGGGAGAACTGAACAGTTAATCTGTCAGTCAGATAAGGATTGGACACATTGCTATATAGCATTGTCCTACATCTACATCAACGTCAGTGTGGGAGCATGTGCCAAGCGGTTTACGAGACAAGCATACTACATGCATGTCAACTCCTGTCAGAAAGTCAAAGGGATGAAGGAAAACTGCAGTCAGTCAACAGGGGGTACTGCTACAATGAGGGGATTGCGCCACAAGTCATTCCTGCAGGTCAAGTGCAAGGGGTCAGGATTACAGGTAGGTCAGTCAGAGTGCTGTCGAGACATCATTCTGCAGGTTGGGTTGTGGTCAGTCCAGGAGTTTTAAATAGTAATAGAGAGGAAGCAGTATATGGATTCCTGAAGAAAGCGAGCAATTCAAGTCTGATGATGGCCTCCATTGTACTAGATTCCTGAGGGAATGGTACCTGAGATAGGGGGCTATTGTAAACAGTGTGGGACCTCATAGGGAACCATGAACTGGAATTCCACAAAGTGAGGAGCAGCAGGTAGGGTGGCATGGTGGCTCAGTGGTTAGCATTGATGCCTCAGAGAACCAGAGACATGGTTTCAGTTCCACCCTTGGATGACTATGTGTAGTTTGCGCATTCTCCCCGTGTCTTCGTGGGTTTCCTTGGGGTGCTCCAATTTCTTCCCACAGTCCAAAGATATGCAGGTTAGGTGAATTGACCATGCTAAATTTCCCGTAATGTCCAAGGATGTGCAGGCTAGGTGGGATAGCGGTGGAAAATGCAGGGTTACAGGGATAGGGTAGGGGGTTAGGTCTCGGTGGGGTCCTATTCGGAGGGTCACTGTGGACTTAATGGGCCGTATGGCCTGCTTCCACACTGTTGGGATTCTGAGAGGCTGAAAGAGGTCACAGTAATTTGGGATTTGGGGATGTAGGATATAATGTTAACAGTCGCATGGGAGCTTTCAAAATCATGGACCCTGGAGGTAAAGTGGGAATGTTATAGTTATATGAATGACTGCAATTGAAATCTGCAGATGTCGAAACTTCATCTCGGCCACAGGGACAGCAACACAAAGTCAACATGAAATTTCGAGGCAAATCTTGCATCATGGACAGACCCTATGAGTCATGCTGAAATGGATTTTTGTCACATTTTGGATCAAAAACCAAGGTTGCAAAAAATGATCGAAATGGCGTGAAAGCGGGTGGAAGGATAAGTTACCTTTTTCATTTTTGGGTTGGAGTAAAACTGTTGAGATTGGAGGCCCTGCCAAGGGCAATTGCTGTAATCGTGCCTCCACTGATTCAGTAATGTTACCCAATTTACATTTCGTAGGTAGGTCATTCATTGCATACATCAACATTGTTATATCAGCTAAAAAAACTGCATTGAAAACAAAGCACTTAAAAGTGGAATTTGATGTTTTCAGTTCATCTGCACATTGAATAGTTATCTCTGGAAGACAAGGCATCACAATTGCCATGCTCTGTTATAAGTATGCAAGGATGTGGGCTGTGATGTGATGGGACCCTTTTGGGGGAGGGGCATTGCTATGATGGCAAACTATTCTGTGACTTACTTTCAGATTTCTGCACCTATTGTAGCGTCAAACCTTTTTGGTTATGTATTGTATAATTGGGTAAGATTACTTCCTTCGGAGTTCCTAATAGAGGTAGGACAATCACCTCCTGAGGAAGTCCCCTTTCCACAGGGCGTGAGGGCATGATATACTTCTCTTTTATGGACATGAGGTTTCAGGAGTTTCTTCAATTAAGTTGTTTTATCTTCCTAGCACTGTCCTTGGAGAAGTTGCTCACTGAGCTCAAATGGAGGTCGTAGTCACTGAATTCATTGTGGTCTTGATGCAGTTCAGAATACAATCTAGAAGGGGACAGTGACTACATTTTGAAACCTGGTCCCACAAGAATGGCAACCTCCAGCAGCTGCTACAAAGCCTGTACGTGGGGAGGGAGTGAATGATGATCCACCTGGTGGCTAGGAAAATGAAGAGGCTGTGTATCTAACTATTCGCTGTCATTTTCTTCAATTATTTGAAAGGTCACACAGGCAGGCAACAGATAACAATGTCGTGCCTCAACATTTCCAAACTCTGTGATCAATTAGAGGAGGACTGGATGGCAATCCTGTCCCAGTGGGTGTCCAAGTCACAGCTGCCATGTGTTTTTATGCCTGCAGCAACTGAGGACCTCTGTGGCATTTCCCAACCATAAGCACGTAGGGTATTTCACTGATGTCATTTTCTTCAGAGAATACCCTTCATTTCGAACCCCTGTGATAATGAGAGTCCAGTAGCTTGGCAGTTGGACGTAGACGCAACAAGGAAATGACAGCAAATTTTTGAATGTGAAAATGAGGCTGAGGATTAGTGTGTTGACTGGGAGAGCCATCAAAGAGAGTATGACTGAGCAATACACCGTAGAGCTAGGGAGATCTGTAGTGTTGGGCTTAAAAATGATACCTTCAAACCAGACCATTAAGGGCTAATTATTACAGGTTAATTTCTCATGGCAATGAGCATTTGAATAAAATTTTAAAAATAGGCCTTGTGTAAAAGAACAGCCTGTTTTGGCTGGGAGGTAACTGCGTAACCTTGATTATCTGTGGGAACCATTCTTTTAAGTAATTAACACAGAGCCACCTGAAGATGTTTTTCAGCTTGATTCTGCACGATGAAATGTCTGGAAAAGTACTGCAAGTACTACAAAATAGTGATATAGCATATAATCAAAAGAGATTCCAGCAGCACGATCTCCATGATTAGCACTGCTGCCTCACAGTGCTAGAGAACAGGTTCAACTCCAGCCTCAGTGACTGTGTGGAGTTTGCATATTCTGTCCGTGTCTGCACAGGTTTCCTCTGGGTACTCCAGTTTCCTCCCACAGTCCAAGGATGTACAGATAAGGCAGATTGGCCATGCTAAGTTGCCCTGTGGTGTCCAGGGATGTGCAGTTTAGGTGAATTGGCCATGGGAAATGTAGGGTAACAGAGATGGGCTGGTCTGGGTGGGTTGCTGTTTGGAACGTTGGTGTTTACTCGATGGGCTGAATGGCCTGCTTCCACACTGTAGGGATTCTATGATTCTGGTATTAATATCAGCTACTTCTTTTCACTCGTTAAACTTTGCCTCACTTGTCAGACTTTCCCCACTGGACTGGGGTTCCTGAGATCAGTGCCGTTGAATCTGATATAGAACTCCAAGTGCCAGTCATTCAAAGTCCCCAGCGTAATGACAAGGCAGTGATACTCTTAGTTTGCATATGTATAAAGTAGTTTGAGCTAATAGGTTCACCTAATTGTTCGTGTATATATTAAGTAGATTAAGCCAGTAAATTAGCTATGTATTGAAGTGCACATGTCTTCTTGTGATTGTTATGATTAGACTTTAAAGAAGTAATTAGGTACTTTCAGCCTAGCAATACATTTGCTACAAGGATGAATGAGCTGAGTTTGGATTAATTGTTTAAGATTCTTTTGGTAATATGTCAAGTCGCATTATTTTGCAGTCGTTGACCTTTGCTGTTAATGAATAAATGTCTTATGGTCTATGCGACATCTTTGGGTTATCCCAGTTTAAAGTATCTACACACCATCTTTTACTGGCAATTAAGAGCAAAGCTGTCAGTGAATATGTGCACTGGCATGCATAATGGGGATAGGGTTAGGTGACTTGTAAGGCATCCATCAGGATATGTCACCCATATGTTGTGCAATTAAGCCTCTAATCATAGGCAGTAGGTTGTGCGGTATCCTAAGGAATGTCCTTATGATCCTTCCATCGTTAATCACCCTTCAGTATTTCGGAGAGTATGTAGCTTGCTAAGTTGCCCTGAAATGCATCCTCTAGGACAGTATTGAACATAGAAACATAGAAGATAGGAGCAGGAGGATGCCATTCGGTCCTTCAAGCCTGCTCCACCATTCTTCTTGATTATGGCTGATCGTCCAACTCAATAGCCTAATCCAGCTTTCCCCCATTACCTTTGATCCCATTCGCCCCAAGTGCTATATCTAGTTGCCCCTTGAATACATTCAGTGTTTTGGCATCAACTACTTCCTGTGGTAATGAATTCCACAGGCTCACCACCCTTTGGTTGAAGAAATGTCTCCTCATCTCTGTCCTAAATTGCTTGCAAGAGGTGATACTTTGTACTGCAATTGTCAGCAAACCAATGTACTATGAGAGGAAATGGACATGTGAACTGCTCATTATACATCTCCTAACCTTGAATGACAGGCTCTCCTTGAAAAGTTGATGAAAATGAACCTTTCCCTGCAGAAATGTGTGGAAGCATGGTTGATTCTGTACTCACTCAAGGTGCACGTATGTGTGGAATGATATGTGCAGGCTAGACCCAAGCACATTTTCTGCATGTCGTGTTTAGTCTTGGTGATCTCCATGCTAAACAGCTATGTAGTCATCAATATCAAGGATGCCTGACGTTTGAGGATATCTGCAGTCATGGGGTGCACTGTTATAAGAGTCTAAGTGACTCCAGCTACAGCGAGATTTGTGGCAGCATCGGGGAGAAGTCAAGCAATGTTGATCTCAGCAACAGAAGCAGCTCGCTGCAACTTTTGTTCTTTTGCTGAGCAGTGAGACACTAAAGGATTTTTTTTAGCTTTGTTAAATGCCTTATTATTGGCCCAACCCCCCCTCATTTTGCTTTCTATCTTACCAGACATGTCAAACAAGCAAGATGCCGAGAAATCTCGATTATGGAAGTTAGAGGATGAGTTTCCTACTGGCTGCAAATAGCTTCTATGTTGCTCAGGTCCATTTAGCATCTTGGAGCATGATCCGTATGCTCCAGCTGCATGTCCCCTTCATTCATAGACATTGGCATCCGGCAATTGCCAGCTGCTCAGGATCAGAGTGGTTAGTGGTGATGCAGGAAAGAAAAGAAGTGTCCTGAGTGAGTAGAAAGTATACAGGACAGAGGGTTATTAGTTGTAGAGGATGCAGTAATCAGAGTTGCAGTCCATGAGCCTTGTGATATGTATGAGCACAGTGGTAGAGCCTGTTTAAGCGCTGGACCCATGAGTTGGAAAAGTGAGCTGGTAAAAAGGACTTCTATCCCAGAAAGAGTGGTACAGTGGCTCAGTGGCTCAGTGGTTAGCACTGCTGCCTCTCAGTGCCAGGGACCCAGGTTCAATTCCAGACCTGGCAGTTGTCTGTGTGGGGTTTGCACAATCTCCCTGTGTCTACACAGGTTTCCTCTGGGTGCTGTGGTTTCCTCTTACAGTCTAAAGATGGGTGGATTGGCCTGAAGAAAGCAAAACTAGCAGAGAGACAGCTAATGCTTCTGCCTCTCTGGCTGCACCATTCCTAAAAAAAGGGACTCTAAGAGCCAAGTAGCACAGCTAAAAAGGTGAAAAGCAGAAGATTAGCTCAGAAAACTCATTCTGAGCCAAGAAAAAAAAAATCACTTTCAATCAGCCCTCTGTATAAGGATGGATGACTGAAGTATCTCACAATGTAAACTCACATACTGAGCTAAGGAATCTCAATGCAAACTAATCTTAACAAATTGCAGGTTAAGATTGAAATCCTCAACATTATCAGTTTTTCTTTCTCCTTGTGTCAGTAAACAGCTTATTTGAATGATTGTTTGTTTAAAATCAAATTATTGGCAGATTGTAGTAATTAGTAGGCAAAATGAATTAATATGTTGTACAAAACAGGCCAGAGAATCAATCATATATTTTGTTGCTGCAGCATAAATCGGAGTGAGGCTGCTTTTACTATCCCTGTGCAGATGATGACAGATTGGGTGCAGTAGAGAGTGACTGACACACATGAGCCTGGTGGTGTAATTATCATAAGAATATTGTAATTCTGTCGTCTCAGACAATATTTTTAACACACAGTCTCTTGTGATACATAAAATTATTCTGTACTTTCTTGACCTATGTGGTGTGATATGTTATGTAGTTATTTTTCTGTTTCCATGTGTATGCACTTAACAATTATTTCACTGTGGCTAACTCCCTCAGCAGAGTAACAAATTGAGGGCAGTGTTTTGTGTTTTGGTTTGTAACCTCAAGATGTTTTCTAATTAAACTGTTCAGACATTTCATGTCACATTGGAGAAGGTGGGACTTGAACCTGGGCTTCCTGGCCCAGAGGTAGGGATATTATCACTGTGCCATAGGGGCCCCTCGATGACCCCCATTGCAGGGTCAAATCGGGTTCAGTCACTTAGCAGTGATTTTCCTTGAATTGTCTAATTAAAGGAAATGCTCAGTATCCAATGAAGGATTTTGAGTGAACCCTTGAAGCAGGAGGGCACTGTGGTGCAGTTCTTGCGAGATCAAGAATTTATCAATCTCTGCCTTGAAGACATTCAACATCCCGGCCTCCACTGCGCTCCGTGGCAATGAATTCCACAGGCTCACCACTCTCTGGCTGAAGAAATGTCTCCTCATTTCTGTTCTAAATTGACCTCCTTTAATTCTAAGGCTGTGCCCACGGGCCCTAGTATCCCCACCTAACGGAAACAACTTCCCAGCGTCCACCCTTTCTAAGCCCTGCATTATCTTGTAAGTTTCTATCAGATCTCCCCTCAACCTTCTAAACTCTAATGAATACAATCCCAGGATCCTCAGCTGTTCATCGTATGTTAGGCCTACCATTCCAGGGATCATCCGTGTGAATGATCCAGTGTCAGTCTGTCCTTCTTGAGGTGTGGGGCCCAAAATTGGACACAGTATTCTAAATGGGGCCTAACTAGAGCTTTATAAAGTCTCAGAAGCACATCGCTGCTTTTATATTCCAACCCTCTTGAGATAAATGACAACATTACATTCGCTTTCTTAATCACAGACTCAACCTGCAAGTTAACCTTTAGAGAATCCTGGACTAGCACTCCCAGATCCCTTTGTACTTCGGCTTTATGAATTTTCTCACCGTTCAGAAAATAGTCCATGCCTGTATTTTTTTTCCAAAGTGCAAGACCTCGCATTTGCTCACGTTGAATTTCATCAGCCATTTCCTGGACCACTCTCCTAAACTGTCTAAGTCATTCTGCAGCCTCCCCAACTCCTCCGTACTACCTGCCTGTCCACCCAACTTCGTATCATCGGCAAACTTCGCCAGAATGCCCCCAGTCCTTTCATCCAGATCATTAATATATAAAGTGAACAGCTGCAGCCCCAACACTGAACCCTGCGGGACACCACTTGTCACCAGTTGCCATTCCGAAAAAGAGCCTTTTATCCCAACTCTCTGCCTTCTGTCAGACAGCCAATCCTCAATCCATGCCAGTAACTCACCTCGAACACCATGGGCCCTCACCTTACTCAGCAGCCTCCCGTGAGGCACCTTATCAAAGGCCTTTTGGAAGTCTAGATAGATAACATCCACTGGGTTTCCCTGGTCTAACCTACTTGTTACCTCTTCAAAGAATTCTAACAGGTTTGTCAAACACGGCCTCCCTTTACTAAATCCATGCTGACTTGTTCTAATCCGACCCTGCACTTCCAAGAATTTAGAAATCTCATCCTTAACGATGGATTCTAGAATTTTACCAACAACCGAGGTTAGGCTAATCGGCCTAATTACAGTTAAGAGATAATGAGCTCGCCTCGATCTTGAGATACTTCCCCAGCAACTTGAACAAAATTGAAATACAAAATTGGCCACAGTTGCCAGCCACCATTTGAGGAGGCAGAATATTGTGGCCTGTAGCTGCACCTGTGATCAGGTAGATGGAGTGGGCCTTAAATCCAGCCTAGAGTAACAGGAGGCTGATGCCAAACACCTGGCCTTCAGAGGCTGACTGCAAAATTTCATCTAGGCTTTGATAATTGGGCATAGTTAAAAATTTTTGTTCTCTTTTATTGGGTATCTGCTGATAGCCCTTCTAATGGGTATCCAAGTCTTGAAAATGGCGAGGAATCTATCTGCAAAGGTGGCGGTGCAGGGGCTGGATGATATTGACAAATTGATATGGTAGTTGATGGTGTGAAATTAAGTGGCTGTCCAACTCCCATTTTACCTTCATTTCTGCTGAAAGTTCAGTCGTATCAGTTCGCACGTTAGTGGGTTTTTTTGACATTGAATGCACCAATGGAAGAAAGAATACTGAATCTTTATCATCTGTACTGACTTAACTGAAAAGCACTTTGAGTAACTTAAGTGGGAAGATTCAGGTGACTTATGTTAGTTATAACTGCCACAACACCCTCCGCATTCTAATAATTTTGTTTAGTTGTTTTTATTGTCATTTTAAACGTGTCTCATTGGAACAAGACAACCTGCACTGGTGACCTTTTCATAATGGTATACCACAAATTCTTTTGAAGCTTGTTACATTATAGTTGTATGGCTAAGCATTCAAAGGGTTGACTGTTTTAGCATCTAAATGAATAAAGTTGTTGTTGTTGAATCTAAACACATTATTGATAGCTTATAACTGCATTGTATGTTTACCATTTACTGCATTTTCATATTACTGTCATCTTTAGTTTGTGCTAAGTTATATTCTCCAAGGTTGTAAGAATACTAAGTTTCCTACTGACAAACAGATGATGTCTGAAAAACGTTATTATCCATCACGCTGTGATTAAAATGCTAATCATATGTGGAAATCATTCAAAATCACTTTAGAAATTTGGAACGTTGTAAATAGTTCATGAGGTGAAATTGATGTGGATTGAAAGTCACCAAAGTAAGTTTACTGCTATGGTGGGTCTGATTTACTCAAACATTAGTTGTGGGAAATGGCAGCAGCTGATATTATTAATACCAATCAAACCCAGTGGTAGAGTAGAATTAATCAATCTCCCACTAGCTAGTGGAATGATTGACAGCTCAAACGATGGCTGCACTGATAACTATCAATTATTTCACAGTATTTTGTGTTTTAGACCAGTGCAGTCAATACTTTGAATTATATAAGTAGCAATCTACTGAGAATATTAAGTTCTGCTTTCTTGCTAAAACGACAACAATTTTGCAGTGGTTTTAATTTTATTTTTGTTTTATAGAAGGTACTTTCCTTTCCTATTCAAAAGTAATTGGCTATGTTTGAGGATATTGTCAGAGTTCTGTCCACAGCACCTGTTTAGGCCCAGCATGATCCGTGTCTTTCAGAGAAATCATAGATCTCATTCTGGACTAAGTGAAGGCTCCTTGAAGAAAAGAAATTGATTCCCTTGGGATTAATTACCAGAACAAAGTTGTCCCCCTGCTCCCCACAGGGAATGAACATACATATTTGACCAAGTTTCTTCAGTCCAATTCCAGTTTCATCATTCTCCTTAGAGCAACATGTTGTCATCCTGAGATCTGCTTCTTCATGAATAGGCATCTCATGGTCTTGTGCTATCATAATGCTACCTCCAGTTGGAGTGATTAAACCAAATATCTGGCTGATAATGAGAGCAATTTTAACCCTTTGACCCCATTTGCTATCAACTACCAAAACTGAATAGGGGTTGAACTTACGAAGATCTTCACAGTAGAAGCATAGAGGCAAATATGGTTGAAACTGGAATTGCTTTTTTTATACTGTATAAAAGAACCTGACAATAAAATGTCAGATTTTAATTTTATCTAATATCATTCAAGATCTTAAAGTATTGTGTTTCTGTTTGAAATCAGTATTTTTAGTTTAGCAATTGGAATTGGACAGGTAGTTAACTAAAACTATCTCAAATCATTTTTTCTTTCTACAGCCTGTGGAGAAACTCTTCAAGAATCAACTGGTAATTTCTCATCCCCAGGATTTCCTAATGGATACCCTTCATACACGCATTGTGTTTGGAGAATCTCAGTTACACCTGGTGAAAAGGTAATGTATTTTGAAATAGTCTCTGGTAGTCTATCTCTTCAGTATTAACATAGGTGCCGTCTACCCTACTTTATATTAAAACCTTCACTTGGAAATCATTTAATCAATTTAATGACAAGATTATTATGTTGGAAGATGTACTGTAATAGTGACTGTTTTGCTACATGATGCAAACAGCTATTGTTGTATTTGTAATCTCAAGCATGTACACACTTTGTGGACCATTACATTGAATTATTAATACCCATAATATACAATATTGTTTCATGTATAATGCAAGAAATATCTCCTCGTTATGGAAATTTTCACAAAAGAAGCAATTAACTGTTTAATCCACTTATAATAGGACCTGTGGCATTGTGAAATGTCTCATGACATTTAACATGATTGATACATTTGCCTGTAGTTTTATGATGCTTTCATTGGCAAACATATAATAGTTGCTGCCTTGTGGTAATCTTAAAACATTTCATATTATATGATGTTAGAGCTTTCATCCTTTTGTGTTATCGTGTACCAGTCATGACAGCAAATTATGAAAAAAATCAGCTTTTAATTTGATCAAATATTGTGTGTATTCATTGGTTACCTAAGGGCCCCAATTGAGCCCCTAACTTGGCATTGTACATCTACCAAAAAATCATGGAGCTCAGGATAGACGGTTGGTCAGAAAGCATCCACGTAATTTGATAACCTTTCAACTCCTATCTGCAAACTGGCCTAGAAGACAAATTGATTGAAGAATAGGTTGCAAGTGGTATGCACTGAGCTTTGTATAGGTATAATTCTGATAGGGAGTCTTGTGGCATCGTGGTACTGTCCCTACCTCTGAGTCAAGAGGCCTGGGATCAAGACCCATCTGCTCCAGAGGTGTGTGATAACACGTCTGGATGGCTTGATTAAAAAAAATATATTCAACAGCATAATGGTCCCACCATTCATGCCACTGCTTGGTATGCTGTGCCTAATTTTTTAGATGCAGCAGATAGTCACCTAAAGCAGCCATTAGGGCCCTTGCACATGTAACTTTGTCTTGCAGCAGGTGATATGCTTTGAGCTCTGGAACATTTGTTTATGCTGCAGGGAACAAGTTTGGGGATGTCGTGCTCTAAATTTTTCAGTGCTACTGCCGTCATCAAATAAGCTAAGGTTTTATAAAAGTAAATGTTCAGTATTCTTCTAATGGAATCAGGATCTGGATTTCTTTCCTGACTGCGGAATCATTATGATTGGGATCTCAGAACCAATTACTCCATCTCATTTCTGCTTCTTGAATCCTCCTTCTGGAATCCACCATTGCCACAAAGACAAGCAATGTGACATTCTGCATTTTAAATGTGATAATTCCAGTGGAGGCATAGACCTGAAACTGTGCACAAATAATTTTTTTCCCCAGTGGCTTTTGTTCAGTCAAGCGCATAAATTAATCAGTTTAAATCATGGGATCTGTTTGTACAAGGTGTAATGTTTATCTTATCAAGATATTTAATGATTAAAAAAAAAATGACCTGTGGTATGAGCACTTGCTGAAAGACTTGCTACGTTGAGGCTGAGTTGGTATGTAACCAATTTATAAATAATGTGCTAGTTGCAGGCTAAGCGCTTTCTGACCTTGCACTTCTTTTAGTTTTGTCTGAAAAACAGAATTGCAATGTACGAACCAACCCTAATGATTTATAGAGATAGCTTTGCTTTATACTTGGATTGTGTGTCCAGGCATTTTGAAGCAGCTACATTTAGTTCATTGTCTGAATCGGCAGAGAAATTGAGATTAAATCAACTAGAAATACATTAGTGGTAAAAATGTTCCCCTTTATTGACCTTTTTATGCTGCAGCGTAGATTTTTCAAGCGCACGTATATTGAGGGAGCTCGCTCAGTTCAAATGAAATTCTTTTTGAGTGGACTATTGTAAGTGCTCATGTTTAGACTTAAGGCCTCTGTAGGGAAGCAACAAAAGATTGAGAAATCCCTACGGTATTACATCATTCTATTTTTTTGGGACTTCTTATTGTTTAACTGCTGATTATGTTAGCACTTGGCAGGTGTAGGACCGGATTTTTGTGGAAGAGGTGGGAAGGTTGAATTGAAAAACATTCTAACTTAACAGACAAATGCCTTTTGAAAATTTCTCTACCTTCAACATACTCCTGGTAATCCCGTAGTGTGGATTCAGGTCCAATGCTTCTTGCAGCAGACTCAAAGGACGATAGTGGTGGTCAAATAGTTGGTGTGCCACTTCCATTCACTGGGACAATGAGCAGGCATAATAATGAACGTCAAGTCTTCAAATACTCTCCCTCCTCCCGTTTCATATGACATTCTTGCACCTCATAACGCCATGCTTCCTCATATGTTTCGTTGTTTTCAATCGCCACTTTCTACTATGACAAACCTCAGATGTCTTTCAAATGGACATTGTCATTTAGACAGTCTTCATGCTGGGAAAAAAACAATCTCATTCATAGAGACTATTCGAAAAAAGGAATACCCTAAAGTGGTAATGCTGTTGTAAAAACAAACACTTATCCATATTCCACATCAAAGACAGATAATCCTTTTAATAATCACTTCAATTATCAATCATAATAATATCACAACTCTTGCTGAGCTAAGTGATTTTTGGCAGCTTTTGAAATTCAGCCAAGCATTCATAAGCAGATACTGGAAAATGTAAAAAATAAAATAGAATCTGAAAGGGAAGCTGATAAACCAGACTTTTTTTTTTCCCTAAACTATACCAGGTGTTCTAACAATCAAACAAGCTTTTCTTTAAAATATTCTGAGCATTTAAGCTACTTATCATGACATGAGTTCCCAAGCACACTTCTCTTCAGTTTTGAATATGCCCTAGTGATTTCCCTTTTCCTTTACTTGGAAATGACTGTAATCATTTCCAATGCATGCACAATTCTAATCAATATAATGGTCAACTTACCCTTTTCAGGAAGAGGCCTGTAATCAGTCACTGCAGTTAAAAACTCCTTTAACTTACAATACTGCATATACCTATTGAAACTGATTTTTATGTATATCTCTTTACCCCTTTTTAAATCATACTAAGGGTCTTAATAGAATTCTCAATAAATACAATAACCTTAAAACAATAAAGTGCAGTAATTTGAGGTTACAAACTGTATTAAAATATTTATCACAGAAGAACAGAAAGATTAAAGAGAGTTACATGTTTATAGACTAAAAGTAACCTTTTTTGTTGGCCATTAGGGAACAAAGACTTCTTTTCTCGGTGATACATTATTTACAGAATGACGATACATACCAAAAGAATTATAGTTTAGTTTTTAACGGTAGATCATACATGTTGTTGTCTGACTGCTTTAAGACCAAGATTCTGTCTGGGAGGCTATGAGCTTAACTTTTGATTAGGACTGTGTTGTAAAGCATTTCATTTCTGTTAACTTAGTTCATCAGTGGTGGGTAGGCCCTCTACTGCAAGGGGAGACTTCCAGGTGAAATCTGGAAACCTCCCAGTGAACTGTGAAGGATGTTGAGTCCTCCCACTTGGTCCACAAGAGTTCCCTGGCTGGTCCGTGCAGTAGTGGCACTGCCTGTTCTTGTCACTTTCTTTTCCTGACTCGCCCGGGTGTCCCAGATTCCATTTACCTGGTTGAGAAGACAGCATCCTACCATGGTGTTCTATTCTTCGAAGTGCAGTCCTATCTGTAGTCACTGCTCCCCAGCTGAACTACTAAGACTGTTGAATTGCCAGCATTTAGTTCAACTATCACTCCCTGGAGCGAGAACCATTGTTCTTTATAGAAGTGACAACTAGTTATTTGTCTGAGCCCTGTAAAATGTGCTGTGGGACCCTCAGATGACTGAGGTGGGTTGCTTCCAGCTTTCCAGACTGTTGCTGGGAATGCACAAAATAAAATTCCTCCCACGCTACACGCAGACTGATTTTCTGCCAAATAATTTGCACCTGTTTACACAAAAGGTCCTGGAACTGGTATAGATACTAGTTTGAGTGGATCAGAAACTCATATCAGATACTGTAAGAAAAATTTATTGCTTAACAGGGCTACAACTTGAAATTGTTTTATCAACATGCTGAAAGTAAATAAGAATATATCAAAAAGGTGTCTTAAATTTAGTAAAGCAATGGGGTAAGGACCATTGATCAAAGTTTCTAGACCAAGATCTGATTTAAATTTTCGGCCTCTCTTGCCCTCGTTGGGTAAGTTTGTTTTAGTAACAAGTTGCTGCTTTTGTTGCTACTTATCTGTTAGGTATCATTGAGGGAAAAACCAAGCTGATGTCAGAGAAGCACATACCTCATGGGCCAGTTACAACGAAAGCCCTGTTATTGATGTCCACTACAGTGACCACTCGTTCTTGCAACTGAAAAATAAAGTTATGACACCAAGAGCTCCATATCAGTGTTGGTGTGGAGAACAATCTGAATTGTTGTACACGTTGTTTTACATTTTCACATCACCTTATTTGACAAACATTGCCAGTGTTGTAAGCTCAGCCCTTTATTAATGAAAATTTGTAAAGACAAGAAATATGAAAATACTATACATACTGATTTCAAGATGAAACGAATCTTGAATTAGGTTGTTAAATGTTAAACTGATTCACATGGATACCTCCTGTAATTTTCTTCTCCTGCAGCCTTCCCCAAATTATCTACTTTCGAATAACTTAAAGACTTCTCATGTAGTTAACAATGAAATGGATACCCTCCATTGCCATCTGACAGTAGGGTTCCCCTTGGACTGCATCTACATTCTATCTCTAGAGTTGATTGTCTTTCAGATTGATAGTCAGTCCTCTCCTTTCTTCTTTGTGTTCGCCTCCAACAAGTTTAGCTTAATTAGGATAGTGAAGCGGAAATTTTCAGTGTTCTGAGAACTGCTCAAATATTTTTGTTTTTCAGATGAATGTTGTGAAGAAGAAAATAAATGGCCTGAAACAGAGTGGGGTGGATTGTTAACTTGCCACCTGGACATAAGATTAATTGTCTGTTTTAGGCACTGCACAATTTTAATACCATTGATCTCTCCTTTTCTACAACTGATCCACAATGCTAGTTTAATGCTTGCGCAGCATGTTCAAAATCCGGTCCAACATTTGCTTTTGTTGAAAAATTGTCACTTTTGATTAAATGCTGCTTTGAAGGCAAAGACATTAATTCTTGCTGTTTGGAAAGCCTTCAAGATATGCATCTGGCAAGATTTTACATTATCCTATACAAACTCAAGTGAACATCGTAAACTTTTTGTTATGTTTGCTGTGACCTTTTGAGGATAAAATAAATCATGCTATAATCCACTGCAACTTTCTAAAATAATGGTCTGATGTTTAGCCCTGATAACTAAGAGTTTTCAATGTAAACACACTGGATTTTAGTCAAGTCAGGTGATTGCAGAAGAAAGTGCAAAATTGCCACTTTGATAAGTTGAAGGTACGATTAAAGTAAGAATGGAAATTACAGAGATGTTGGAAATAATTTTCAGCCTTCCTTAGAATTGGGATGGTGCTGGAGAGCTGGAGAACTGGAGAATTGTGCATACAAAAAATGGTATAAGAATAAGCCAAGCAAGTACACTCCACTCAGTTTAACTTTGATTTGGGACATCTTAGAAACAATAATTTGGAACTGATTTAATCCTCACATAGACAAATGTGTAGTTATTTAAGGGGAGCCAGGATGGATTTTTTTTTTTAAGGAAAAATGATGTCTAACTAACATTCTTCAAAAACGCTCCAGAAACATCACTGTGTTGATCATGGCAGTGTTTTTGATGTAGTGTACATAGACTTCCTAAAGACTTTTGATACAATGTAAACAAATTTAGACCTGAAGGAGTGAAAGGGACAATAGTAACATGGTTGTGGAATGTACTGAAATGCAATGAGTATTGTGTAGGACTTCAAAAGTACATTGGTTGGTGGAGTGAACAAATAGGTGATAGATGAAGTTCTATATGGAGAAGTGAGAGGAAATACATTTTTGGTGTGAAGAACATGGGAAGGCAATATAAATTGAATTGTACAACTTTAAAGAGGGTACAGAAACAGAGGGATCTGGGTGTAAATTGTTTCAGAGATAGTGGGAACTGCAGATGCTGGAGAATCTGAGATAATAAGGTGTAGAGCTGGATGAACACAGCAGGCCAAGCAGCATCAGAGGAGCAGGAAGGCTGACGTTTCGGGCCTAGACCCTTCTTCAGAAATTTTGGCTTGGCCTACTGTGTTCATCCAGCTCTACACCTTGATATCTCAGGATCTGGGTGTATTTGTGCATGTCATTAAAGGTGGCAGGACAGGTTGGTGGAGCAGTTAATAAAGCCCAGGTTTCTTAGGTTCATTTATAGGGATGTTGAGTGTCAGAGCAAAGTTAAACTTGTGTAAGTCACTAGTTTGTTCTCAGTTGGAGTGTTGCAACCATTTCTGGGCACTACACTTTAGGAAAGATGTGAAGGTATTGGAAAGAATGCAAAAGAGATTTATGAGAACAGATTCAGGGGTGATTAATTTCAGTTATGAAGACAGACTGGGTAAGCTGTGAGAGTTGTCCTCGTAGAAAAGAAGGCTAAGATCTGAGAGGAGCTCTTATTGAAATGTTCACAATCGTGAGAGTTCTGGATAGAGTAAACTTGGAGAAAATGTTCTCACTTGTGAAAAGATTGAGAAGGAGAGGACAAAACTTTAAAGTAATTCATAAAAGAGATGTGAGGAATAGCTTTTCATGCAGTGAGTGGTTAGGCTGTGGAATGCGTTGCCTGAGAGTGTGGTGGAGGCAACTTCATTCATGGCCTTCAAAAATAATTTGTTACTTTTTAAGTAACTATCTGTACAGGTTATGGGGCAGAACCAGTCAGGGGAATGCTCATTTGGAGTACTGGTACCAAAGAGACACTATGCACCAAATGGCTGTTTCCTGCACCATAACAATTCTGTGAATAACATGTCAATCTTTCAGCTAATTAGAGTTTCTGGGAATGCTGTTCATGAGCCACAAATTATCCATATTGCATCAGATTACTGAAACGTCCAATTTAAAAGATCCTAGATTTTCTCTTCACTGTTGACACTGATCTCTATCCATTTATAAATGAGCACCTAATTTCATGAAAGTAAAACTTTAAAAGTATGTGTGCAGACATGAGGTTTAGATAATCTCCTCGTCTTCTTGGGCAGCCCCTCAGGATTGAGGATGGTTTATTTCCATTCTAATATGGTGAGAAAATGAGAACATATCCGACATAAAGTTTAATTTCTCCAGTTTACAGATTTGGAAGGGAGATTATAATGATTCTGTTCACCTCTGTTACAGATTGTTTTGAATTTTACCACCATGGATCTCTTCAAGAGTCGCCTGTGCTGGTATGACTACATAGAAGTACGAGATGGCTATTGGAGAAAGGCACCACTTCTTGGTATTGAATTTTGTCCAGTTAGGACATTTAGCTGTGCCACTGAATTTGAGGTTTTAACAACAACCTTTTATTCCCCCGTAAAAATGATAAGATGTCCCTTTTCCTTCTCCTACTACTCTCCCCGCACTCCCAGCCGCTCTATCCCTCCCCATCCAGAAAAAGAGAAGATTGCAAAATTGTATTTAAAAAAATTTCCACTCCCTCCGCATTCCTAGAGTTTTGGTAATGCTGGCATTTGCTGTCTATCATCCGTTGTTCTGGAAAGGACATGCTAATTGCAATTACTTATAAACCTTGTGGTTTTGCGGGGTGGTTCAGAGGACATTAAGGATTTTTGCAATGACCGAAAGCTGCCTCATCATTATGAGAATGGTAGATCAGCCTCAAAGTCAAAAATTCTGCCACCAAACACGGCACCTATTATTGGGATGGGTGGCATTTCATGTATTTGTGTTTGATGGAGACAGTTGGCCATACAAAGGAGCAATTACCTCAGCCATGTGATTCTGATGACCTAGTTGGGTGAAATGGGACATGCAGTGATAAAACTGGGTAGGAAAATGTGGATTTGTTTAGATAATCAATATCTTTTTGGAGAGGTAAGGATAGGGTCTTTGTTTATGGCCCCAGAAAACCCTTGCATGAGGTTAGACACCTTCTGGAAGAAGTCAGGCATCCTTTTGAGATTGTTGAAAGTAGGCATAAAAATGGCATAAGTCCTTTGGAACTGTCAAAAGGAATTGTTGAAAATGTCAAGAAGGACTGTGAAACTGCTATAATTTTTAAGGTCCTCCCCGTTATTTTATCTCAGCATGTGACCTGAGGTCTGCTTATGGAAATACTTGGGTGAGTCAGTATGGTAAGTGTGAGAGAAAAGGGTTGAACTGGCAGGAAAACATCACCACATATTAGCTCTAAGATAAAATTGGGGGCTGTAAGGGGCCACGTGTGGAGTGGCATAGGTTGGCATGGAGGTTATGAGAGGGTATAGCGTGAATGAGTCATGAATCAGCAACGATTGTGGAGCCAAGAAATGCGCTGACTCTGCACTCCTTACCCATGTATGAAAATTCACTCCAAGAGCATGATTTTAACTTTTGCCCTCCTTGCACTTTTCCCCACCCCCCCCCTTCACTGGATGGTAATAGTGCATGGGATTGATTAAAATTGGACAATTAAACTTACTAATTATGCAAGTGGCCATCATACGTTGCCATTCCCTAATTGCTCTTGCCTCTCAGGGACTTTTGATAGTCCTTTTAATCATCCTGCGTGGACATGTTTATGACTCACCTGTGGGGAAAGTGAGACTTTAACCCGGTCTTTCTTGCCCAGAGGTAAGGGCACTACCGTTGTGATACAGAACCTGTACCTAAATTTATGGTCACAAGTGAATCCTTAATTTATACCCACCAGTTGAATACAAATAAAAAGTCACTCATGCAATTAAGTAATTCTAGGTAATGCCCTTCTCATTTATTATGTCTGCATTTAAGAGCATGTAATCACATCGTTAAAGATATTCAAGATCATTTCATGGGAGTAAAAAAGTGTTTGAAACTTGATTCTTGAGGACACTATTTTACATGTTCACTAAATGTATTTTTATGGGCATAAACTCGACCTTTTTTTTCCATTATGATCATTTGTTGCATGTTTCTTGATGTTTTTATTCAATTACTTTCTTTTACATTGATATTATGACCTATAATAATTGTAGGTTTTTTTGGTTATCTATATTTAACTGCTGAAACAAGTTTTTCTTTCATTGTGTTATCTCCACTAATGCTCTCCTTATAAGTTGTGTTTCCTGTAAATGTCAGTGTCCTTAAGCTGGAGCAGCCCAGGATATCACCGAGACCATTGTCAAAAAGTTAGTTAATGTAGAAGATGGGACATTGTTGAAAACCTTTGAAATTTCAGCAAGGATGTCGACAGATGTTAGTTACCCTGTTAATGCTACCAGCTTGATGTAAAATATATTCAAAAAACTAACAGAACTGGACAAGAAAAACACCCAAAAATGTTTAAATGAATCCCAATTATTGTTTTTACAATTCCCTCCAGAAAGACCAGTGTAAAAAAAAACAAATCTAGTCAGGTCTCTGGGGAGGGATCACCAGCAAGAGTAATGTTGACAAGAAGAACAAAATGAAGCACAGAAACAAACAGTCACGTGGCCTACATTTAAATGATAAACTTTGCACACCCTTGTGTTTGTATCATTTTTTGATTCAATTGTTTTATAAATGTCATTTTAATTTTGTCTAATAATGCATTGAATTGTTTTATCTTAATATTTCTAAATCCAGGCAGGTATTGCGGTGATAAACTACCTGAAGTTCTGACTTCCAGCGACAGCAGAATGTGGATAGAATTCCGTAGTAGCAGTAACTGGGTAGGAAAAGGTTTTGCAGCAGTATATGAAGGTAGACTTTCAAATATATTCGTAGCGATTATTCACTTAAATACTAAGCCATTAGTCTAAAAATGATTATTTATTCTTAAGACTTGCTTTATATATGCTTTCAGGAGTTTCTCTTCTCACTTAGTCAGTCAGTTATTTGCTGTGGGGAGAATCTTGCTGTTTACAAATCAGCAATAGTGATTATACTTGAAAAATAACCATGTTCACAAAGGTTTTGGAGTGGCCTGAGCACGTGATAAGGCTCAGGATGAAGAAACATTAAAGTGCTATCGTTGAACCTGGGACAGTTGTACCCTGGGATGTTCCAAAAACCTTCACAATCAGTGAATCACTATTGAAATAACATGACTGCTGTTATGTTGACAAATGCAGCAACGCTTTTAAAGCAAGTTCCGACCAATTCTAAATTATTAACTGATCTGTCAATCTGTTTCTGGTTAATGAGTTAACATTGCTCAGAATGCTTGAAGAACCCCCTGTACTTTTTCAAATCGTGTCATTGGAGTCTTTTATACCCACCTGAACGGACCAATGGCACTACCACCAATGCATTTGTACTTAGTCGGTTGGTGCTTAAATCCTCACTGTAGTTCCCAACTGTTAATGTTTTTATGTTTTGATTGGCTGCTCGTGTGACATGTGCAGCTCCTTAAGAGACTGACAGTTACCATTTCAGATTATCATGTGCTATAAACCTTTTCTCTGAACGTGGATGGGGTGCTTTTATTGCTACCTTGGGCTCCTGGTGTCAATGGGATTAGGAAATATTCTTATTGCAAGAGAAGCACAGCAAGAAATTTGCTGCATTTGTGATTTCTTTCACTAATTCAGATCTAATTCTGCCCTTTGATTCTAACAGATGAGGTGATAGGGACATTGGTCAGGGGTTGGGGAGAGTTGGGAAGAGTTGACACGGTTGGCTGTTCAGTTATAAGCAAAGAGTTTTGGCTAAAAATGTAGGTCAGAAACTCCATATTGATCTTGCACATTTCTAGCTTTTGCAAAGAAGCATTTTGAAGTGTGCAGGAAACCCCTATAAGCCTGTAGGGTCAATATTTAAATATTCAAACAAACGTGGTAATAATTTAGCTTGTTGGCTATAATTGCCACTGTACAGGTTTCTGCTGTATGGAATTTGCCAGTGGTGAACAAGACAAAAGTATAACTTGGAGTAATTGATAAATAGAATTGATTGGAAAATCTTTGAACAGTGAAACTGCATAGTTACTGGTCTGCCTTTGGGGAAAAAAAGGTTCATTGTCGCTGTCTGGGAATCTAATCTCAGGAATCTGATTTCCATTAACTTTTGGGCTCTACTTCCTGCAATCAGCCTTCATCGTAATGTGGGAGTAATAGATATATTCTCATCAACCTGTTGAGATGTTATGACATGCCTCTGGAAGACTTAGGACTTGAACTCAGGCCTTTTGGCCTAGCAGTAGGGACACTATTACTTCACCACATCCTAATTAGGAAGTGATATGCCGTTACAGAATAGATTTTTGATGAGGAACAGATTGAGAAACCACAACATCAACATATAGGAACATACCAAAAACTCCAGGAGCAGCAGTAACACCAAACATTAGCTGGTTTCTCTACAACCATGTACTGTTCTCCAGATTAGTAGGGCTGAGCCCAGAGCTCTAGCTTGAAGAAAGCAATAACACCAGATCAGGATATGTAGGCAGGGGTTCAGTTTGCTCAATATGGAGAAACAATGACTCAAGAGACTAAGTGTCTCATTGCGTCTGCAGTTTTGCTGGCATCCGCAGCCTCCTGGAAAAGGACATCCTTTCAAGAGGGCCAGATGAGCTACTGGCAGTCAAGGTTAAAAATGTCCTGAATTTAGTTTCTTCATTCCAGAGATCTGCCAGTGAATCTTCTGGATCTCACATCTTGCCGCTCAGTGTATCAGTCAAGTGACCAATTCTGTGTTTTCCAGGTCCGCAAATTATACCCAGTTGGCACTGAGAGAGACTCACATGCATCAATACACTCAGATTGTTGTGGATGGATTCATTCAATTAAAGAACCATTGACTGTACACATGTGACAATCATGGTGCCCGCAGCAAGCCTACGTTAATATTTTGGAAAAAGTTCCAAAATCTCCGTATGTAGTTGAATGTAACTACAGAAGGGTTATTTTGCATGTCTGTGCAAAATGATCCAGGTAGCTACCATCACTCTTTAATAATGCAGCATTCACATTACTTAAAGATATTACTCCGCCATACAGTGTGAACAGATAGTCCCAAAAGACCAATAGTAACCTCTAGCAGGACCCTACGACTGATGCAGGTAAAAAGTACAACAGAAGTGACATGGATGATGAATGAACAAACCATCAGCTGTTAAAGATACAATTCAGATACAATTCAAATTTTAATGAGAGCTTCTATTTGCACTAGCAGTAATTCTCAGGACAAACTTCTGTTCCAACCCCAACGTAAATCATTGCCGCAGTTCAAAAGCCAAAGATTCTATTTGTACATTTCTCTCTCTTCTTCCAATCTGACCACCAGATTTCCAACTCACTGCTGGCAAATGCCCCAAGTTCCAAGTGGGTCTGTTGTAATAAAATTCAAATGATAGGGGCTCTTGTGATGCAATATAATGTGTCAGTATTTCCAAGCAAGAAGACCCGGTTTCAAGTTCAAGTTTTTTTTTCTCTGATGAAGGGTCTAGGCCCGAAACGTCAAGCTTTCCTGCTCCTATGATGCTGCTTGGCCTGCTGTGTTCATCCAGCCCCACACCTTGTTATCCCGGTTTCAAGTCCCACCTGTTCTAAAGGTGTTGTCATTACATAACTGAACAAGTTGAAATAGAAATACCTAAATTTTAATGCAAAAAGTCCTGTGACATAGCAACAAAAGCCTGTAGTTTGGAAGTTATTTGCAGTATGTGCCACCAGTAGTTTGATTCGGTTCCTCTCTGTTGCTTTCATTGTCAGTAATTCACTGTTGAGTTGAGAACTTCTTGGTAAAATAACTGATGTCAGTGTGGCCAGATTAATTCTTGGCTTTGACTGCCAGTTAAACCCAACTGCTGTCTCAATACCACACATTGTGAGCTACTTAGAGTTGGGGATGGCTTTCTGGTCCAATTAATAAATCGTTATAAAAGCTCTTATGCTGGAATGAGTTTCCAGGGCATCAAGCAACTAGAAATGGCTCCTTAGCAACACCACACAACCATAGCAGCAAGTAATAACAAACAGCTGTCAATTGCTCATCATGAGGAAATCTGCTGTTAATGATGAGATTGGGAAAGAGTGGGTGATTGCTGACTATTTCCAAGGAATTGAAAATTAATCATTAGACACTCTAATTACAGTGAAAAACAAACCTGAAACTCAATGCTTGTGATGAATTCTAAATAGAACTTTTTTGACTGACAGGAGATTACTCAGTAAATAGATGACAATTGCTACCTTTGCTGAACTCCTAATTTTTTTTATTCATTCATGGGATGAGGGTGTCACTGACCAGGCCAGCATTAATTGCCCAGAGGGCAGTTAAGAGTCCACCATATTGCTGTGGGTCTGGAGTCACATGTAGGCCAGACCAGGTGAGATGGCCAGGTGAGGTTCCTTTCTTTAAATGACATTAGCGAACCAGATGGGTTTTTCCACCAGTCGACAATGGATTCATGGTTGTCATTAAACTCCCAATTCCAAACTCTTATTGAATTCAAATTCAATCATCTGCCATGGCAGAATTCAAACTCTGGACCCCAGAACTTTATCTAGGTCTCTGGTTTAACAGTCCAATGATAATACCACTACCACACCTCTTCCAGATATGCTCACCTTGAAGTTTTGCTGCTCCCTCTGACAGGATTTACATTCTAACCTTCCTTCTTGTTCTCCATCATTAGGCACTTATTCAGCTTCCCTTCTATCCTGGACTGCTATCCATAATCTCCTTGTTTACCTCCCCCTTTCATACCTCTCTGGGCTCCATCTCCATCTATCCGTTCACCCCTACCTCCCACTTCAATTTCAGGATAAATACCACTTTCTCCTAGCTACTAGCAGTTCTGATGAAGAGTACTGGACTTGAAATGTTAACTCTGCTTTCTTCCCACAGATGCTGCCAGTTCTGCTGAGTTTCTCCAGCAATTTCTGTTTTTGTTACAGAATAGGTGACCATATGACTGGTCAAAGTGATGAGTTAAGGAGAATCTTGAAGGATTGTAGCAAGCTGGAGGGTAAACGATTTTGGGGAACATTCTGATTCAGAGGACTAGGCAAAGTTGGCTTTGCCTTTAATAATGTGGGTTAGAGGGGGCAGATGGTCTGGGGAGGAGCTACTTTTAACCAATTATAGGATGTGAGTATCACTGGCTAGATGAGCGTTGTTGTCCATCCCTAATCACCCTAGAGAAGGTGGTGGTGAGCACCTCTCTTGAGCTGCCGCAGTCCATGGAATCTAGGTACGTCCATAGTACTCTTGGGGAGAGAATCTCAAAGCTTTGATCTGACAGCGAAGAAGCAGTGATCTTGGTTCTGAGTCAGGATTTTCTGTTGCTTGGGTTGGAATGTGCAGCGGAGGCGGTGATGTTGTGGGGATGCCACATGACGAATAATCCAGAACCCCAGGCTAATGTTCTTGGGACATGGGTTAAAAACCTGCCATGGCAGCTGGTGAAATTTGAATTTAATATGAATAAATCTGGTCTAACAATCATATAATTGGTGCTGATTTTTGTCAAAACCCACCAAGTTCACTGAGAACATTTGTCACCATTCCCTCGTTTGACCTACATGTGACTCCGGAACCACGGCAATGTGGTTGGCCCTTAACTGTGGACAGTGAAGGTGGGCAGTAAATGTTGGCCTAGCCAGTGAACTTCCCATGAAGTTCCAGTGGCCTTCCCATGAACAAATAAAAGTGGTCATATTTTCATACACCTCCTTTTTAAGTGGCAAAAGTCATGGGTTTGGAAGGTGCTGTCTCAGGAGCCTTTGTAAGTTGCTGTGGTTCATCTTATAGATGCTGCATACTTCTGCCACTATTCATTGAGAGTGCAAGGAGTAAATGTTTAGGGTAGTGAATGGGATGTCAATCAAGTAGGCTAGTTTTTCCTTGATAGTGTTGACCCTCTTGAGTGTTGTTGGTTCTACACTCATCCAGGCAAATGGGAGTATCCCATCATACTCCTGACTTGTGCTTTATAAGTATGCACAGGCTTTAGGGAGTTGGGGGAGGAGTTACTTTGTGCAAAATTCCCAGCCTCTGATCTGCTCTTGTAAGCAGTTATTATAAACCCAATCTAGTTCAGAACATCTGACCTATAAAAGTAATCCCATGTATCGATATTAATTTTAAAGATCCGACGTGCAAATGTTTCCTTGTATTTATAAATGGCTATTTAATGTTGGCCTGTATTGTATTTTGATTTGTGTATAAGTCAACTTGCGAATTTACTCCAGAACGGAACCCATTTGCAACCTGGGGATTGCTGTATCTGGTCAATGCTAGGCCAATTAAATTGATATTGGGGGATTCAGCTTGATGATGTCATTGAATGTCAAAGGTTTATAGTTAAATTCTGACTCGTTGGAGATAGTCATTGCCTGGCACTTGTGTAGAGTGATGTTACTTCCATTAATCAGCTGAAGCCTAAATATTAAGCATGTTGCTTCGGGGTGGAGGGGTGGTTCACAAGAGGCTCGAGCTGGAGGAGCAAGCAGCTCTGTGAGAGTAGTTGACTGGAGGAGTTTTTTGCAGTTTGGAGCAGTTCAAAGACAAGGATGCCATTCTTGACTTTGAATTATTGTTGACTTGGAAACAATACAATTCAACAAGAATAGAGAATGCAGGTGAACAGGACATGATGCAGGATTCAGTATGGGCAGCAGAGACATTGGGAGGTAAATTTACACAGGTGTTCTACCTGTCTGCACTGGAGTGCTATGGAAATCCTTGAACAAATACCGTAAAAGCCATTTATGTTGTTTTTCTCAGCTTTCTGCAGCCCATCTGCCAGAAAATGAGCAAGAGAAATACCATAGAAATTCACTCCCATTATAATCTGTTTAAACTTGTAAATTTACGTAATTGAAGTGCTTTATATGCACAGTGATACAGTGCACAATAAATTGTGCTTCAATTGAAAATTAAAAGAAGACACAATAATGTATTGCACTTTTTGGTAGCATTCTTCGTCATTTTAATGACAGACAGGAAGTCAAAAGCATTTTCGTACTTCAGTATTTATTTGAAAAGCATTCCGCCTGTCATGCTAATATGTTACAATCCTGGAAGAGACCCCAGGTTTGATTATGGTCCAACTGGGGATCTGTAACTTTTTGTCTAAAGTAGATGATGTTCAAGAATCCCAGGCTGTTATAATTTGAATAAAGCTTCAAGATTCCACAGGTTTCAACTATTAACCATAGACTTCACTATTCCATGTCAAAAAGTCAAATAGCTTACAAGATTTGTTTTATGCATTTAACCTTAACGTGAGGTAAATTTAAATTGAGGCAATATTGTCTTATACTGTAATATCTAAAACCAACATTGGGCAGATATGAATGAATCAGTAAACTGTGGTCAAGTACAATGCCTTCCACATTAAAATGGGTAAATACAACCAAGAAAAATGACATAGATTTTTAGCAATCTACCCAGCTGTCAGTAATTATTATGAATCACAGAAGTCTTGTTCGTACTCAGATCTTCCTTCAGAGGAATTTCATTCTTCATTCTCAAAGACTTCACTTAACTTTCTCCAATGTTTCTGTATCCTGGTGTGCCTGAATACCTGGTCACCAACTGGTGGGTGAAGCCTATCTTCTAGTCAGTGCTGGCTAAATTCTAGGTCCTAATTTCACCCGGGTCTCTCTCAGCCCTGCTTACATGAAGCCTGCATACAAAGTGCCTAGACCCTCTTCCTTGCTTCCTCTGCCAGTGATGCAGGAGTTTTAGAGAAAGTAACTGGGAGACCAGAATAAATTACAAACCACTGAAGGTAAGAGGTAGCCAGAGGAAAGCAAAAAGCCCCTGAGAGATTGAAGGGTGACCACTGGCGGAGGAACTTTACTTATTTTGCTCCTTTGGTACTGAGTCCCTTAAGTTGACAAAAGAAACAAATTATTGTTTTGGAATGTACAAAGTACCATCAATGTAACAGAGGAATTGGATTACCACCGGAATCTTCTGAGTTTTCACTGTAACTTGGGCAGACGACTGGTGAAAATGTATTGAGCTATAGTGCATAACACAGAGAACCACAGGCACACAGCAGAGGTAGGTTATGCTTCTGTTCTTACATCCAGCATTTTAGGAGGGCAACTGCACTGTGAAACCTAAGAATCAATCGTACAATGTATTCCCCACCTTTTGTTTTCAGATGGAGCATGGTTTCACGTATAACCTCGTAATTGCTATGTTGGAAGTATTGTGTGTAGAATTCTAAAATTTGCCATCTTGTTAATTATATCCCTGCTTAAAATAATTTTTCTTTAATTATTAGCAATTTGTGGTGGTGAGATCAGTAAAGAATCGGGACAGATCCAGTCTCCGAACTATCCAGATGACTACAGACCAATGAAGGAGTGTGTGTGGAAAATAACAATGTCTGAGCACTACTACGTAGGATTAGTTTTCCAGGCCTTTGAGGTAACTTTGTTGCATGATAAAAATTTAATAGGAAGGATGTTCAAGTGATGGACCATCCAAGTGTGGCAAATATACCTTGTGTTGGCCAAAGTAAAGTGCAAATAGCTGAAGAATTAATTACTTTCAGAGCTATAATCTCTAGCTACGATTAGTGAGTACTTGGTTTATATATGCAGATAATGGAAATATTTCATTAAGTAAGATATATTCCAATCTAGTTGGTCTTACTTAAAATTAATCTTTTACTTCTGTAGTTCATATGATTCAGTGTTTTGTAACTGAAATATTGCATTTTATATTTGGAAGCAGAGTTAGTAAAGGTAAGCCATATAAGAACTCCATTTTACATCCAATTTTTAAATGTATGAGAAAGTCAAGGGATGAACTAGAATACTGTATTGGACATGGAAGTATTTCAGGGAATGGAATAGGAACCTAGCTCAAGTAAATTGAAATTGAAGACTAGCAAACAGAAGTGGGCAATGAATAGTCTTAAGTACAATGTGGGAAAGGAAGGGCAATTAAAACCAGTGCTTCCTGGGTGATTTTAAAAAAAAAGTTTGAGAGAATGGAATGAAATGGAAAAGCAGTGTGCTTATGGCTCAGTGGTAGTGCCCCTGTCTCTAGACTGCAAGATGTGTGTTCAAGGCCCACCTGCTCCAGAGGTGTGTTCTAACATTGCTGTACAACAAATGCCAGCTTAGTAATGTAAGGGAAGTTAGGTTAATATTTGAAAAAGTGGTAAAAAACCAACTAAGGGGCAACAAGGTTGAGAATAGATTGGCACTGGACGTAAGAAGGAATCCAAAGGTGGTGTATAAACCAATCAATAGTGAATAGGTTGCCAGAGGAGTACTGGAGCTAAATAGGGACCAAAACAGAGATCTTCTGGAGGAGTCAAAAGACACATCAAAGATTTTGCATTGGTGTTTACCAAGGAAGAGAAAAGCCCAAAGCATTGGTAAAAATGAGCATGTTCCTGGGAAAGTAGATGTGATTTTAAAAACAAATGAGATGAGGTGGAGGTAGTAGAAAGTATGATGGTACTTAAAATGGTTATGTTATCTGATCTACGTAGTTTACATCCAAAGCTGCTGAGGAAAATAATGGCAGAAGGTCCGGCCACACTCCTCTTCAGATGCAGCAGTGATGCTGAGGGACTGGAATATCACTAGCTAACTGATTTACTCCTGTTCCTATGTCACAAATGTTGAACTCATGTTCAAAAAAGGGAAGAAGGATTAACATTTGAATTGCAGACCAGTCAATTTAACATTGTTGATGTAAAAACTTTTAAGAACAAGAATCTAAGAGAAAAGAACAGTCTGTTTTGACCAAGCATGGACTAATATATGACTAGCACGTTTTTATTAAGGGCAGATAGGTTTTACTAACTTGATTGAGTTTTTGAGAAGGTAACAGAATTTTTTCCATCAGTCTTGGTGTTCTAGAATTTACAAGAAAAAGAGTAAAGCAAAATTATCCTCCAACCATCACCCTTCACTTGCCCCTCAATATGATTTCAATGCCACCTCATGTTCTCCATGTCAATCTATGCCACTGTACCCAGGGCCATTTTGTAGCCAACCTATTGCACCCACTTAGCACACTTTGATTTTACACCCTCCATGTCAACTTTCCCCTTTTCTTCCGAGGAAAGACATCAGGAAGCATGATGAAAATAAATAAAATAAAATCTTTCAAGTTTCTATTCCTTAATTGTTTTGAAAGAAAGAACACTCATTAAAAACAAAATATTCTTTACATTTAAATTCCTTTAAAGACTGAAGCACTTATGATTAGAAATATTTATATTCATCATTCCACATTACAGACTTTATAGCCTCTTAGAACTATCAATTAAATGGTGAGATGATAGATATCCCACTGTAATTAAGATTGGTTGAGAAACCAGTCATGCAGCGCAAATTCTTCAAAGATAACCCTTGAGTTTATGTGAACAGAAAAAGTGATGTCGCAAGCGTTAATTTTACTTTAAACTGTATTCATATTTTAAAATTATTTTAAATGTTAGGAGTTTTAAATGCCCTGAGAGCTTGACTGTTCCAAGGAGATTTAAATGTTTTAACAACCTCACGGTTCCAACACACTTTCACATCTGCTTTTAATAACTTTAACCGAAGGAGAGATATATCATTGGAGGCAGTTCAGAAAAGGTTCACTTGGATGATCCATGGTATGGAGGGATTATTTTATGAGCAACGAGTAAACAGGTTGGGACTCTAGTCCCTGGAGTTTTGAAGAATGAGAGGTGATCTCATTGAAACATATGGGATACTTAAGGGACTTGACAGGGTAAATGCTGGGAGAACCTTGGACCAGAGGTCATTGTCTCAGAATAAAGGCATGCCAATTTAAAAATGAGATGAGGATGAATTTCGTCTCTGAGAGTTGAGAGTCTTTGGAACTCCTTGCCCCAGACAGCTGTGAAGAGAGCGTTCTTGTCTATATTTAAGGTTGAGATAGACAGATTCTTGATCAACAGGGGAGTCAAGGATTATGGGGAAAAGAAAGGAAAGTGGACATGAGAAATGTCAGATCAGCCATAATACTACTGAATGGCAGAGAAGATTGTAATGGTTGACAGTGTACCCTTGGTCCTATTTCTTATGGTCTTATGGTAATCTCTCCCAAAGGTGCTCCAAATCCTACTCAAAGAGTATCTTTTGAACTGCATATCCTACCTCTCCAAGTAATTCTAGCAAGTTTAGACCTACTCATGAAAACAGCTAATGTGTCATATTTTGGGCACCCTCTTTATGGAAATTAGATCCATTGAAGACAACAGCACTTCCACATTAACAGCTGCTTTGTGTGTAAATTACAACCCAGTCCCGTTTCCATCTGCCCATTCCACCACCTCTGACAGTTCTGGATACCATATGTTAGGAAAGACAGGAGATTTCAGAGAGATTTACTAAAATTGTTGAAGGAATATGGATTATAGTTAAGTGGATATTCGGGAGAGGCTGAGTTTGTTCTTGGAGCTGAAATGACAGACAAGATTAAAATCATGAGTGAATTAATTTTAAGTAAATAAGGAGAAAGTATTTTAAGATGCTAAAATATGAGTAGCAAGATAACCTAGATTTAAGGTGATTGGAAAAAGAAGTAGAGATGGCTGCAAGGTGGCTCAGTGGTTAGCATTGCTGCCACACAGTGCAAGGAACCCGGGTTTGATTCCACCCTTGGAGACTGTCTGTGTGGAGTTTGCATGTTCTCCCTGTGTCTGCGTGGGTTTCCTCCGGGTACTCTGGTTTCCTCCCACAGTCCAAAGATGTGCAGGTTAGGAGGATCAGCCATTTAAATTGCCCGTAGTGTTCAGGGATGTGTAGATTAGATAGATTATAGGGGGGTGGGTCTGGGTGGGATGTTCTGAGGGTCGGTGTGGACTTGTTGGGCCGAAGGGCCTGTGTCCACGCTGTAGGGATTCTATGATGATAATATGAGTACAGTCTTCAGGATTGCCTGATAGGATGGTAGAAACAAATTTACTAACAGCATCAATTTTAGGAAATTAGATAAATACAGAAGAAAAAAATCAGATGTGGGAAAGCAATGAGGTAATGAGATGAACTGCACTGTTCTCCAAGTGAAATGGCATGGACTTAATGTGCTAAATGTCCTCTTGTAATTCCAAGATTTGGTTAATAAATGTACTTATTGACTTTAAAATGAGGTTTTCCTGTGCAAAAATGAGTAAAATGTTTTCCTTATTCTGTCCTAGGTTGAGAGACATGACAATTGTGCCTATGATTATTTAGAAATCCGAAATGGAAATAATGAAAACAGTCCCTTAATTGGGCGTTTCTGTGGCTATGATAAACCAGAAGACATCAAATCTACTTCCAATACCCTCTGGATGAAATTTGTTTCTGATGGAACAGTTAATAAAGCAGGATTTGCAGCAAACTTTTTTAAAGGTACAAATATGTCAAATCCAGATTATTGTAAGAACCAATTAATATGCCTGGGTAGCACTTTCTCTTATAATGTGGAGATGCCGGTGTTGGACTGGGATGGGTAAAGTCAGAAGTCAAACAACACCAGGTTAAAGTCCAACAGGTTCATTTAAAATCACAAGCTTTCGGAGTGCTGCTGCTTCATCAGGTAAAGTGACAAAGGAGCAACACTTTGAAAGCTTGTGATTTTAATAAATCTATTCGACTATAACTTGGTGTCCTGTGATTTCTGAATTTTGCTTACATACAGGAAGAATAAAACAACTGACATATTGTGGCAATAGCTGAAAAGGTTAGTATGTCAATCCAGTTAGAGGGTGGCTAATGTGTGTCATTATTTAAGAAAGGCTGCTGGGAAATGCCTGGGAACTACAAACCGACAAGCCTAACGTCTGTGATGGCTAAGTTGTTAGAGGAGATTCTGAGAGACTGGATCTACAGGTGTTTAGAGAGGCAAGGACTCTTTGGAATAGTTAGCATGGCTTTGTGCATGGGAAATTGTGTCTCTCAAATTTAATTGAGTTTTTTGAAGGGGGGGCCAATGAAGTGGATGTGGGCGGTGCGGTAGACACTGTCTATGTGGACTTTAGTAATGCCTTTGACAAGGTAAGTTTTGAGTAAGATTAAGTCCCATGGGATCCAGGGGGAACTAACCAAATTTTACACAAAATTGGCTCGAAAGTAGAAGACAGAGGGTGGTGATAGAGGGTTATTTTTCAAACTGGAGGCCAGCACCCAGGGGTGTGCCATAGGGATCAGCACTGGGTCCACTGTTATTCATAATTTATATAAATGTTTTGGATCATATAATTAGGAAGTACGGTTAGTAAGTTTGCAGATGACGCCAAGATTGGTGGTATAGTGGACGAGTAAAGGTTGTTATTTGGGAATACAGTGCAATAGTGATCAACTGGGCCAGTGGGCTGAGGAATGGCAGGTGGAGTTAAATTTAGATACGTGCAAGGTGCTGCATTTTGGTAGGTGAAACCAGGGCAGGACTTACACAGTCAGTGGTAGGGCCCTGGAGAGGTTTGTAGAAAAAGTGATCTAGGATTACAGGTTTATAGCTCCTTGAAAGTGGAGTCACAGGTAGATAGGGTGGTGAAGAGTGCTTTCGGCATGCCTGCTTTCATTGGTCAGAGCATTTAGTATAGGAGTTGGGACGTCACATTGCAGCTGTACAAGATGTTGGTAAGGCTGCATTTGAAGTACGGTGTGCAGTTCTGGTTGCCCTACTATGGAAAGGATATTATTAAACTAGAAGAGTTCAGAGAAGATTTATTAGGATGCAATCTTGATTGGCAGGTTTGAGTCACAAGGAGACACTGGATAGCCTGGGACTTATTTCCCGAGAGCATATGACACTGAGGGGGTGACCTTTATAGAGGTTTCTATACAATCGTGAGAGGCATAGATAAGGCAGATAGCCAACAGCTCTTTCCCATACTAGGTGAGTTGAAAACTAGAGAGCATTGGTTTAAGGTGAGAGGGGAGAGATACAAAAGGGTCCAGAGGGGCAATTTTTTCAGAGGGTGGTGAGTTTCTGGAATGGGCTGCCAGAGGTAGTGGTGGAGGCAAGTACAATGTTGTCATTTAAGAAACATTTGGACATAGATGGGATAGGTATGGAGGGATATAGACCAAACGCAGGCGAATGGGGTCAGTTTAATTGTGAAAACTGGGTGGCATGGACAAGTTGGGCTGAAGAGCTTGTTTCCATGCTGTAAACCTCTATGACTCTAGTAATGTGGGACATCGGTCACTCTTTAACCTTAGACCTCTAATAAGTGTTGTTCCAGCAAAAGCCATAGCTTCCTATGGCATTGCCAGCCTCTGATTGACCAGCATCTCTCAGTAATGAGGTTGCCTGCCCTTAGAGTCCTTGACCCTTGGGCTCACTACTGGCTACTTGGCTATCTGTGTTGCATTGAATACCCTTGGACCTTTCTGGAGGAGACATCACATATCTCCCAGCAGGTAAAACCCTCAACACTTCTATAAAATCCTGCCCAATAAGTACTTACAATTTCTAATGAAATGTAATCATAGCAAGAGATACAAATACAGAGTTACTCGAACTAAAGAATCTGGTATTTTTCTCTTATCACTGCTACAAAGTGTACCTAGGTCAAAAATTAATTCATGTTCTGTCTGATCCTTGGGCCCTTGTCTGTTGATGTTTTACTTGAAGCTGTTTTCTTTGCTGAAATTTTTGTCAGTGCCCATTTGCTATTGCCTTCTACTCCTAGAGGCAGGATGAGAAGGCAGGTCCCAAGACTACTTTAGTTAGAACAGGAGTTTAATCTATGCTGTTAGCATTATTCGGAGCAACACGCTAGCCAACTGGACAGCTGATCTAATTCACTCCTGACAAGAAATAACACAGGAAACAGACTAACAGGATGATTTTTAATCGCAAAAAAAAATCAGTGCCTTGTGATATAAAATTTTTGAAAATCCCAACTATCTTCAGCCCAACCATTTCTAGGTTTAAATCAAGGTTAGGGAGGGGCTGTTTGGGCTATTTAATTCTTAAAATGAGGCTACCTGCCTCAGATTTAATCTGTCCTTCGTGTGTAACCCTGACCTGGCCTCCAGAAACACAGCAGCTCAAAGGAGGTGATATGGTATCTTTGCTATGGTATCTTTCAGCAACGGCTTGTGGTCCGGGAAGAACAGAAGTGATTCCCTTGAACTCCCAAGTTTATTTTGTGCCTTGCCATAGGAGCCCCTGATATTAGAGCACACTTCCATTTGAGGATGACTGCCTCCCCTTGACCCTGGGAACTGGGGTACCAGATTTCAGGATCAAACCAAGAGCAGGGATCAGAACCTCCTCAGTAGAATCAAAGACCACTGATTTTAAATCTACCTCACAAGAAGAGTAAAAACTCCACCCGTAGGGAACCAAACATCTGGTTTTCTGGAAACTATGCTGCTTATCTCCCCACCCACTACCCCTGCCAGTCCCCTTAGTTAACCATCCACAGTCAGTACCAGAGCCTGAAATTCCGTTTGTTCCTCCTGACAATACACTGTTTAACTTCAGCCTCAGGTTAAAAACTCCAATTGGCACCAGTCTGCAGCTTCTATTACTATAGTTTATCATAGCTTATTGGGATTGAGATTTATTTTATTTTGCTTTTGAAATTGGTGGATGAAGAAGTAATTTCTGTAAGTTCCTAGTATCCGTATCAAATGGCCACATGTAACACAAAGAAATGCAAAGGAAAGCTTGCTGTAAATCTATGCCACCTCTGTGTGATACCACAATCACTAAAAATTACCAGTGCTTGTGTGTTTTATTACGTTTTGTGCTCTGTGTACTTACTGAGGCAGCATAGTGGCTTACTGGTTAGCACTGCTGCCTCATAACACCAGGCACCTCGGTTTGATCCCACCCTCAGGCGACTGTCTGTGTGGAGTTTGTACATTCTCCACGTGTCTGCGTGGGTTTCCACCAGGTGCTGTGGTTTCCTCCCACAGTCCAAAGATGTGCAGGTTAGGTGGATTGCCAATGCTAAATTGCCCATAGTGTTCAGGGATGTGCAGGTTAGGTGAATTAGCCATGGCAAATGTAGGGTTACAGGGATAGGATAAGGGAATGTGTTTGGGTGGAATGCTCTTGAGAGTTGTTGTGGACTTGTTGGGCCGAATGACCTGTTCCCCACACTGGGGATTCTAAGGAGGCATTTTCACTGAGGTCATGGTGTTCAAGAGGACATTGGATGATTATTTGAATAAAATAATGTGCATGGGGATGGATAAAAAGTAAGAGATTAGCAGTAGGCAATGATGTTTATTTGACAAGCCACACAGTGGGCGAATGACCTCCTTTTGCATTGCATCTCTTCTGTGACAGTGTCAGAGCAATTTTTGGCTCTGCAAACCCAGCATGGAAGAAAGTGCCCAGAGCTTTATATTTTTACTTCTTGGGGAGAGCTTTTATGATTCATAGCAAGCAACTCAAGAAACACTACAGAAGGTCTCCCTCCACGCACTGGCATTTTGTTCAAGGTTACTTTTTTAAAAAAAGCAAAAGAACAAAAAAATGCTGCCCTCATCTCTCTCACCCCATCACACCCCCACACACATCCACTCCTCATCCATATTAGCCTACACTCAAAATACATAGGGCCTGCAGGAGAACCTACCCTTGGAAATCCCTAAATTGCTTGGGTAAATTTACTCACAAGGGTGACCAATCAGAGAAGAGCCATCCCATAAATAGAATGGAAAGAAGTGGTGAAGAACTCCTTCTGCAAACACAGGTTGGTACTCTGCTGTGCTTGCTGCCTGACAGAAACCAGCAAAGAGTGAACTTGTCAGGCAGCAATGGGATTGTTGTCACTGGCCTTAGCAACCTTGTGATTCAGAATGATGAAGACAAGCTAAAGTGTAATCTCTGTTTTCTAATACAAGCAAGATGTTACAAATATAATGCCAACTTGAGGAAGATACTGGATAACGTCAGGGATCATGGAACGATAAAAAACAAAAGCAAAATGTTTCTCATGCTGATGCTGTAAACTGTAAACATCAAATGCTGGATCCACTGAGCCAGTCAGACAGAATCTAGAGAGAAACAGTTTTAGGTCATTGAGTTATTATCAGAATTGTAAGAAGTTAGTAACTTAATTTAGAAGTAAGTAGAGGACCAGTGAAATATATTTTTGGAAGATTAGGACCAAAGCGAAAAGAGGATAAGATAGAGCAGTACTCCAGTAAAAGAGACAGTTGATACCCTGTTGGAGATAAATCACTGCTCCCTGGAAGCAAGAAAGAATCACTTCCACTTATCCTTCCACCTCTGTATCTCCTAAAGAAGCATTATCAACAGACACTGAAGAGCAGATTCTCTGCTATTTGAATTAAGACAATATGTGATACAAGATATTCAAGAAACATTGAGGAGAAGCACATCAATTTTAAAAATGTAAAAAATATCGGAGTGGAAAATTTACCACAGTTTTACCACAGACGTAAAGCATTAAGGTTAAACGGTGATAATCCTGCATAGAAACTTAAAGGGGTCGCTTGGATTATAAAATTAATCAGCTTTAAAATGGCAAATTTCCTCAACATTTATTGAAACAGTTTACCATTTTCATGGATTTATTTTTCACTGACTGATTAGAAACTAGATCCAAAAGAATTTTAATCTTTTACATTTTTCACCCTTATTCGTAAGTTATGAATAGGTTCAATATTATCTACTTCACTAGAATATAAAATGTCTCGATACAGCGTTGACTTTAACGTTGACTAAATCATATTAGTTGATTGGGTCATTTCAAGTTTAATTTAATGACATCAAGATGCAAGATCATAAATGAGCCAAAATAAGGTTGACGAGTTTGTTATCAAGATGAAATAATCATGGTGACCTGCAGCTTAGATTTGACACTGAATCTAATGTTGCAGCTTTAATTTTAAGAGGACGACTGTTTTCTGTGATTAGCTGCAATTTTTGTCCGTTACCGTCCAATTTGCTTTGGCAGGATGCTTTGTGTCAGCCCCTTGTAAGAATGGATGGAATGTTTCCGTTTGCAGTTTGTATCTTATTGCGTGAGATTCGCGGTGCCCAGAACCACCTGGTTCAGAGTGACTTTCCTCACTCAATTTTCTGCTCTTCGACTTGTTAATGATGCAACCGGGCTCTTTAACCTCCTTCTCAGGGAATTGTGCAGCGGAAGTGGTGTAAGTGCTCATCACTCCTTGGACCTTCTGATGTTCATGCCACAGGTGCCAGATTTCAAGCCTAGCTGCAGACCACTTCAGATACCAAGAGCACACTGTCTCACACTGTGGTGCTTGAGTGTTACGGCCAGAAGAAAGGAACGTTTTGTCCCCACTTCATGGACAAGGACTTGCAGCCTCTGGTGGATGGGATTGTGAAGAGGCGGGGTGTCCTTTTTCCTGCAACAGTCACAGGAGACCAGGCCAGCCCAGGTCAGTGCAATGCCAAGGGCGAGATTTGATGTCCAATAATGAAGAAAGAAGATCATTGAACTTCTGCACTCCATAATTGTGAATGCACCATCTTTTTGTCTACTACCTCGCACTCAGGACCACCACTCACTCCATGTCTGCTACTGCAAATGCATCTCACCAGGATTCATAGACTAAAACTCTCATCCTATCGCATGCATTATGTCCGGTCAATGGTCCATACTCAGTTCATCCTCCTAAGTTACAAGCTACATCCTCCAACTGCCTTCCTACTCATTTGATGGGGACCACTTCACCACTTCTCCTGCTTCTGTATCATCACTAACGTTTTTTCTATCCGCTCCCATCATACACATACTCTCTCTTTGTCTCATTGCAGAAAATAATGGCTCATAGCCAGGTCAAGATGGCAAAGCTGACAGTGGGACAGTGTATGGTGATAAAAGTCAGGCTTCCCTCGCCTGAAAAGTGGAAGATTCTTGAATTAGCTGTAGAAAGGTTGACCAAGCATGTGTGTATGGGGAGGTTGGAATGGCCAACCAACTTATAAGATTTATTGTGCTGTGCTGATCTCCCGTTACCACTAATGCTAACTCATGGTTAATCTGCATAAGCATTTATCTCTTTACAACAGCAAATTCCTTCTTTTCTCTCAAGCAGTCACTAGAACCACACTGCGGACCTCACCATCAGCTCCACCTTCACCCTCAGACGATACGCTGGCAAGGCTTTCACCTGCATGCTTGACCATTTGAGAAATCTTCAACTCAGTGGGTACTCTAGATGAGAGTCAGAAACACAGTCTGGAGTGCATAACACAGACACATCTCTGCAGCTTATCAAGGAAGGAATGTCCTAATTCTCTCTCACTCAGGGCTGCAGAAGTCCAGGCACTCCTCAGCCCCTGACTGAAGATGATCCCATGGATTGCCTACATAGTTATCCCCTGACTGACTTTACTCTCCCTCCACCCCACTAATGAACGGCTCCTATTTGACTTTCATACATGGCCATTTGCTTCAAGCACATGCACTGTGTTTGCCTTGTAAGCTGATGCAGATGTGCCATTGATATAGCATGGTGCTACACAATGACATGTCTACCCGTTTTAATTGTTCTGTGCTGACCACCGTGATAAGCAGCATGCCTCTTCCTCTGCACTAAAACGTGATCTGGGCCACGGATGCGGGCATCCTGTAGCTGACCAATGAAGACTGTGTGTGCTGAAAAGCAACGTGACCCACATGGAAGCTGGCATCCTGAAAGTTGTTACTGAAATCCGTGAATGTGTGTTGAGATAATAATGTGAAGTATACAAAAGGGACGGCAGCCTTGAAGTAAGTACAAAATGAGTGACTGCTAAGAACTTAATCTAAGCCATAAGCGGCAGCATATGCAGATGCATGAAATGTTGCCAGTCTCTTTGGCTTCCGTGGTATTTTAGCACAGAGCGAGAGGCTAAAATGGATGTGCGCTGTGCGGCACTATGCTATGTCAGTATCAAGGCAATTTGCACACTGTGTCCAAAGCAGAAGTATGCAGGTCATAGGTGTTCCTGAGTTCCAAATCAAAGTATCGAAGGGTTGAAGTGGCATATAAGTCAGTCCAACTGTCAACATGTTGATCTGGTGAAGCTGATAGTTAACTAAGGCTGACTTGAATGAACAAGAGTTTGAGGAGGATAGCGGCTATCGAGCATGTGGCGATGCTGTTATGAGGAAACAGTTGGATGATAGGCTGGGACAAAAGTTTGGCAAGTGGCAGACACTCAGTCAGGATTGTGCTCTGATTTACAGTACATGTCAGGAATTTCTTCGGCTAGTTTCTCATGGAGGGGGAAGAGAATTGGAAGTGGTGCATAATTAAAGGTGAGATGGGGTAAAAATGAGATGCAAGTACATGCATATTATGTAGTCACCATCCAATGACAGTATTCTCAAGTTGTCATTTACGTTTTAAGAGGGAAATAGCAAAAAAAAAGTGTTGATATTCTAATTTCTTCACAATTCTCTGAATTTTCCCACCTTTCTTAACCTTGCTCAGGAGCAGGAACTTCTGCCCATGTCTCCACTTGGCCAATTAAATTGTTTGACAATCACCTTGAAAGAAGCCTTTTGGTCTAAGGATCCTCCTCTCAGGAACTACTTATTGCCAAGTAACTGAGAAAATTAAAAATGGATATTTTTATTTCTTATTTAAATATGTTTTGTCATGCGCAGATAAGCTTGCTTTCATCAGTTTTATCTGTCCAAATTTTCATTTACATTATATTGCCAAAACAGCAGGGGTGTATTTCGCTGAAGCTCACACAAATGCAGATGCATTCTGTTATTCACATTAAGGTGCAGTGGTGTGTCTGTGTGTGTCTGTGTGTGGGTTGAAGAATTTCAAATCACATTGATACAAATGAAATGTTTTACTGGATAACATCTGATGAAAAGATCCCAGCTCCCATCTTGTGTTTACTTAGCTCATCACAATTGAAACAGTAATGGGTTATTGTGGCTGCGTAGACATCAGGGGAGAATAAGGGTAAGCTGCAATAAAGCCCACAGCTCAAATTCTGTCCTCCCAGCAATGCTATATTTTAAGATTGGCCACAGTTCTGCACCAGGGTTGTGTAACTGTTAATGAAAATGAGCATTAAATCAACAACTACAACATATATCGTCCCTTTAATTTGCAAACTGTCCCAAGATGTTTCACAGCAGCATTCCAAAATAAAACATAATACCCTAACCTGGCACCGTACACATCCCCTTATACCTCCACCCCTACCACCTCAGTAACCTTGCGTAATCATCTCCTCTCAATGGCTGACCAGGTGCTTTGGAGCCTTTACCTCTTGTACATTAGGAATTGTTGTAAAAATGGACGAGATTTTGGCAATGATAAACTCTGCTGTTGCCTGTGTGGTTTGCTGGACTGCTTTGGCAGTAATGATTCTTACCTCAGCTGTTCTGAATTTCATTATAAAATAGGGATTCTGACCCAGATTGGGAGGTTCGGGCCCTTGTGTCTCCAATGGTCACAAAGCTGTTCAATGTAGTAGGCTGACAGGTGTAGGGAGTGTGTTCCAGAGCTTGGGGTCTAGCCGAATAAAGGCATCGTCTCCCAATGAGAGAATAAATACATTTGGAGATGCAGAAGAGTTCAGTATTTTGTGGGGTTGGGGGAGATCCAGTGATAGGAAGAGACAACGAAGGATTTCAGAACAAGACTGAGAATTTTAAAATCAGGAGCAGTCATTTTTGCACTTCAGAAGAGAAAATTGACATCAATTAATCAGTTAACTGAATTTACTTTTTGCTTTCAACTTTATACTATAGTGTCACTGGTTTTTGTAATAGATGTATTTAGAAAACTGCCAGACGTAACCTCCTTCAATATTTCCAAATCATCCCTAAAGGGACAAATTTCAATGATTACAAGCTGTGCAACAAATAATTGCAATTATTTATTAGGGTTTTTTTTTAAGTTGGCATCAGTTACCAAATTGTAGTAAAAGTAAAGCTCTTTTTTGGTCAGATTTTCTATTTTTTTAATACTTTGCCCTAACTTTTCTGATCAGTAATGTTACATTTGTAGATCGTTTACTCATGATAATTGATTTTGTTTTAGTATTAAATATTTATATTTGTCCAATGATTCAAATGAATTAATTTCAAATTAAGAAAGAATCCATTATTGTAAATGAAAAAGGCTGAATTTTCAGAAACTGGCTAAATGAAACTTCATGTAAATTTACATGAAGGGTTTCATTCTGTGAGGCCTAGCACAATTTTCCCAAACTGACCTCTTGATATTCTTATGGAACCCAAGTCGTTCAATTCTCCCACTTTCTACAGGCAGTACTAATTACACCTACAGGGATATCACAGAATCCCTGACTGGCATCATCTTTGAAGCCCAGACATTCACCCTGTCAAGAACTACCCTTCACCATGCATACAGTTAAATACCACCCACAAAGCAAAGCTGGTCGGGGCACATAGATGGCATGGCTGATGCTTCATTGCGCATACAGTTGCATATTCAAACATCTATTGCTATTGTAAGAACTAAGCTACACAGATTGCCTGTACCTAGCCTTATCCCATCTTACAGGTATATTAAACTCTGCAGGTGTGGCAGCAATTGTGAAGACAAAGCAGAGGCAACATTTTGCGTCCAGTGATCCTTCTTCAAACTCTCTGTCACTGGACACAAAACATTGACTCTGCTTTCTCTCCAAAGTTGCTGCCAGACCTGCTGAGTTTCTCCAGCTATTTCTGAAATTTCCAGCATCTGCACTTCTTTGCTTCGTGTGAAGAGCCATGGTGTTGAGGATAGTATATTATACATTTGGCTGTGTAATAGAAAACAGAGTTGGGAAAGATGGGGCATTTTCAGGATGGTAACCTGTAACTAGCGGAGTGATACAGGTTTAAGTGCTGGCGCCACAATTGTATGCAATCTGTATTCATGACTTTGATGACCGAAGTGAATGTACTGTTGCCACATTTTCAGATGGCACAAAAATAGGTGAGAAGGCTATTAGTGAACATGACACACAGAAATCACAAAGGAACATAGAAAAATTAAGTAAGTGAGCATAAACTCAGGAGATGGAGCATTATGTGGTAAAGTGTATGGCTACGCATTTTGCCATGATGAATGGAAGAGCTGAATATTATTTAAAGTAGGGATTTGATAGTCCTTGTGCATGAATCAAAAATGCTAGTTTCAAAGTTCAGTGAGTAATAGGGAAGGCAAATGGACTGTTGGTCTTTTTTCAATGGGAATGGAGTATAAAAATAGGGAGGTCTTGCTAAAACTAGTTAGATATACTGGTATTGGAGGCAGTTCAGAGAAAGTTCACTAGATTGATTCCAGGTATGGAAGGACTTTCTCATAAAGATAGGTTGATAATTTTCCCTATGAGTCATTGGAGTTTAGAACAATGAGAGGAGAAATCTCTTGAAAGACAAAGCCTTGGGGCTTGACAGGTTAGAGGCATAGTTATCATTTTCCCTACTTGGAGACCCTTGGACCAGATGTTACAGTGAAAGAATATGGGGTTAGCCATTTAAGGCAGAGATGAGGAGGAATTTTTTTTTTCCTCTGGGGGGTAGTGAATTGAAGTAGAATTGAGGAGTTAAGAGATAAAGTGGGAAAGTAGAGTTGAGGATTATCAGATCAGTCATGATCTCATTGAATGGCAGAACAGAATTGATGGCTGCATGGCCTACTTTTGTTCCCATGTTTTGTGGTCTTCTGGTCTTGTATATGACCATCACATGCTAAAAAGACTTGAATCTGTTCAAAACTTTTACTTTTATTCAGCAACAGCAAACAATGAACAAACAAACAGAAGCCTCATTTGTTTCAGGGAACAGACAGGGACTGCTTATCTTTATCCCTAATCAATTTTTGCCTTTCTGAATGTCCATAAATCCTATCTTTTATAATCACCTCCAATAATTTACCCACAACCGAAGACAGACTCGCAGGTCTATAGTTCCTGGTTTCTCCATATAATCGTTCTTAAACAAAGGTACAATATTAACCACTCTCCAGTCATCAGGCACCTCACCCGTAGCTATAGGTTATGCAAATATTGATGCAAGGGGTCTTGTAATTTCCTCTCTTATTTCCCACAGCATTCTGGGATACATTAGATCAAGTCCCAGAGATTTATCCACTTTTATATTCTCTAAGACCTCCAGAACTTCCTCTTCTGTGATGTGAACTGTTTTTAAAATATCAAAGGTTATTTCTCTGCATTCTCTAGACTCCATTTCTTTCTCCACAGTGAAAATTGATGCAAAATATTCATTTAGTATCTCTCCCATCTCCTGGGATTCAACACAAAGATGACCACCTTGATCTTTAAGAGGCCCAACCCTCTCTGGTTAGTAAATTTGTGGATGACACCAAAGTTGGTGGCATTATAGATAGTGAAGGAGGTTTTCTAAGATTGCAAAGGGATTTTGATGAAATGGGTCAATGGGCTGAAAAATGGTAGATGGAGTTCAATCAGAATAACTGCAAGGTATTGCATTTGTTACAACAAACAAGGTTAGGGCCTTGGATGGTGTTGTAGAACAGAGAGACCTAGGGGTGTGGGTACATAATTCTTTAAAATTTGCATCACATGTAGACAAGATGGTTAAGGTGTTTGGCACACTTGCCTTCATTAGTTCAGTCCTTTAAGTATAGGAGTCAGAACATTATGTTGAAGTTGTACAGGAGCCCTCTTCTGGATAACTGTCTCCAGTTCTGGTCACCCAGTTACAGGAAGAATATTATCAAGCTGGAGAGGGTTCAGAAGAGATTTACTAGGATGTTGCTGAGTATCGAAGGTTTGAGTTGTAAGGAAATGCTGGATAGGCTGGGACTTTCTTAGTAGAGCGTAGGCGGTTGAGAGGTGACCTGATAGAAATTTATAAAATGATTCGAGGTATAGATAGAATTGACGATCATTGTCTTTTCCCTAGGATGGGGAATTTCAACACTTGGGGACACATTTTTAAGGTGAGAGGAGAGAGATTTAGAAAGGACTTAACAACTTAACAGGCAGTTTTTTTTTTACACAGGGTGGTTTGCATGTGGAATGACCTTCCTGATGAAGTGGTGGATGTGGGTACAATTACAATGTATAAAAGACATTTGGATGAATATACGAATAGGAAAGGTTTGGAGGGATATGGGCCAGGAACAGGCAGCTGGGGCCAGTTTAGTTTGGGATTATGTTCGGCATGGATTTGTTGAACCGAAGGGTCTGTTTCCGTGCTGTCTGACTCTATAATAAACAACTTACAGTCAATGAGTGATCAGTGCATTAAACTCTCATCTGCTGGATCTGTGTAAATTAAGTTGTGTCTGGCTTGTTGTGATTGTTGCTGTAGTGGTCTGTCATGCAGATGTTTCTCCTGATCTATGTCACCTTCCGTCTCAGAAGACTGCTCCCATATTCCTAGCTCTTTGTAGTCCACACATCCTCTTCATGCCTGCTTCAGTTGAGTAGAGCACAGCATGCTAGCATTCGCAGAATATTCTCTATGAAGTGTACTGCAAGCCCCAACATCATCAGGCTGACTCAAGCATTTATCATCTCCAGGGCACCTCTTGTCTAATTCACCATGGTCATGTTCAAAGAATGGCTGCATTATATTTACATTTAACCTTAATTAAGGTACCGGAGTGCTTCCTCCAGGCCCTTCCGTGGCAGTGACAAGAGCAGGCAGCCTGGAGTCTCCTGGAGAGTTGGCCAGAGGAGATTGAGCCCTTGAAGGGAGGGCGAGCCCAACATGGCTAAGCACTTAAGAATTACTGTTGAACTGTTAACTTTTTTCTTTATTTTTCTACTTAATACTAAGAAGGACTGTAACATTTAACTTTTAACTTCATTTCTTTTATTTTTCTACTTTATAGTAAGAAGGACTCTAATTCTTAACTTCTAATTTTGTTTCTTAATTTTTCTACTTTGTACCTCAGATGGTGCTGGGAGTGACGGTACACTTTTCACTGTACTCAAGTACTTCTGTACTTCTTCATTTTATTGTCATGTGTACTTCTGTACTTGAGTACACGTGATAATAAAACCTAATTCTAACCCTAACATCCCATGATTACCTACACCTACAACATCATTCCACCTTGATCCCCAAAGCCCCATTGGTGATCTCCTACTTGCCTGGCCAAAGAGCCAAAGTGCTGATAATTTTCCTTTGGAACTGCCTGAAAGGTGGTAAAAGCAGATTCAATAATAAATCTCAAAAGTAAATAAGATAAATACTTGAAGGGAAGAAAAAATCAGAGTTTTGGGGAGAAAGCAGGTGAGTCGGACAGTATTTAGGAATCTTTTTCATAAGGTTGATGCAGGCAAGATGGGCTGAATGGCCATCTTCTTTACTTTGTCATTCTATGTTTTGATTGCAAAGCTTGCCCAGGCATTTAGATTATTGATGTTTATATCAGTCACTAACTGATTCGGAAAGAGAACTTAGAAGTTACAGACAAGTTGTTGCTGTGTTCTTCGTGTACAAGCATCGTAAATCTTATTATAATTTTTAAAAAATTATCAAGGATGTTGTTTACAAAAGGAGAGTTCTATTTATTGAACTGGTCCTCAAAAAAAAAAACAAAATGTAACCAGCCCGCTAAAAACGTCAAACATGGACAATCGGCTATTAATAATGTTTAAAAATTTCTTTGCCATCTCCACAGAGGAGGACGAATGTTCCAGACATGACAGTGGAGGCTGTGAGCAGCAATGTGTGAACACTTTGGGCAGTTACAAGTGTACCTGTGATCCAGGCTACGAACTTGCAGCAGACAAGAAAAGTTGTGAAGGTAAAAGCTACAAATAAAAGTATCAAATAAGGGCAGATATGCAGCGTCCACGTGTAATTATTCTGCTACTAGCAGATTTCAGCTAGGAGTAAGTAGATGTGCTTGGATTCTCTAGTGATGGAGCACTGAGTTCATTTTTAGTTTCAATTTTTAGTCTCATCTAACTTAGATCAAGTAGCCAACACGTTTTCTACTGGATCATTTGAAACAGAATCTGCCTATTCAGAAAGGAGTAAGAATTGGCACAACATTTGCTCCTCTGTTCTATAATTACACTGTGCTGATAAGAGACTGCCATTGCTGGCAACGAAAAGAAAAATTATGAGCCAAATTATTTTGTTCAGTTCACTAAGGAACCACACAGTCATTAACATCGATCTTTATATTGTTAGTGCCATGTATGTACAAGATTAATTAGTTTAATGACACTTGGTTACATTTTTTTAGCAGTTTTCCAGTTTTGTTTTAATGCTAGCTATCTCCCCTGAAACAGTACCTGAAGGCAGTGACTGATGATATAGAGGGCAAATTTTGCCAGGCAATATGCCTCGGGCCAAATGGGTAATTAAAATGTAAAACAGAGACCATACAGAATGCAATTTACCCAAATGATCACTCTTGACTTGTGAGCCTAAGGAGAGGATTTTCATGGGTAATTTCATCTCGGGCATGGCAGAAAATTACTACAGAGGCCACTAAACCTCAAACAACGATCATTAGAGAGTAATCCAGCCATATGATTTTTGTTTTCTTATTCTTTGATGGCATGTCAACATCTTTTGCAATAGCAGCATTTGTCCATCCCTAATTGCCCTCAAACTGAATGGACATTGCAAAGGGAGTTAAGAGTCACCCACAATACTGGAGGTCTGTTATCATATGTAAGTCAGACCTGGTAAGGATGGCAGATTGCCTTTCCTGAAGGACTTTGTTGAGCAGTTGAGTTTTTATGACAATTGAAGCAAGTTTCATGTCACCGGTATTGCAACTAGCTTTTTATTCAAGATTAACTGTATGAATAAATCCATTTCCTCAAAGCATTAGCCTGCACCTCTGGATTAATAGTCCAGTGACTTCTAGCAATTCCTATCCCAGAAACATTCAAATACTAAAATAACTCTGTTACTACTCCAGATGAAATCATTATTCCATAATGAGTTTAATGAATTACCTTTACAATATGTAGCTTGGTGCCATCCCAAGTACTTCGTTTATTTCAGAGATTTACAAGATGGAAGGAGGCCATTTTGCCCATCATTTCTATGTTGGTTCTTTATTAGAGAAGTCTAAAATTAGTGCCTCTGCCTTTCTCTGTAGCCACAGAAGCATTTAAGCTCATCAAAGCCATGTTCAATTTATATGTGAAATCGTGGTGAGTTGTGTCAAAGAAGCTTGCGATGCATATCGATTTCATTATTAATGATATGCTTTGCAGCCAGTTAAATACATGTTCGATGTTTTGCACAAATTGTACAGTTATACTAATTCTGTCACTTAGGATCTCCAGTTCATAAAGTAAATTTGTCCTTTTTTAATTTTAGCTGCCTGTGGAGGACTGTTGTCAAAACTAAATGGAACAATCACCACACCGGGCTGGCCTAAAGAATACCCTCCAAATAAGAACTGTGTTTGGCAAGTTGTGGCTCCTACCCAATACAGAATCTCTATGCAGTTTGAATTTTTTGAATTGGAAGGCAATGATGTGAGTACAGTTTGCTACCAAATCTCACAACTAAGATTCATAATTTTAGCTAAGTCTAATTAACTTAGACATTGATGGGCGATAATCAGTTTTATTTTAAATATATTAAGCTCCGTTGCGGCAGTTACTTATAAAACTTTACAAAAATAATATTTTACCAAATCGAATACTACTATAATCTAGTAGATAGTGTAATATGCAACAGTGGCAATGACTAGGCAGCCAGTTACTTAATTCAGCGTGAGACTTCTTGAAGTATTTCTGAAATGTGTTAGCCAGACTCGGATAATTTGGAATAAGTCAAGCAAGTGAACAAATTATGGATATTTGGGACAAACAGAACATCGCTTTTTTTTGTGCCGAGCCCTGCCAATATCTATTTTGGACAGCATTCAGGAAAATTCAGTTCTAGAAGTTTTTTTTATCCTTCACTTTGAGAATCTTGGTACTGATCAAATATATTTCCACGTAACTTGTTTCTTAAATACCTCCTAACATTGTTGTGAGATCAACAGGAGCAATGTTGGGGAAAGAAATAATTGACATCTGCTTGCAGGAATTGCACTTTAGGCCCATACTTTAGTGCCTGAATTGGGTGCAAAAAGTTAGGAAGCGTTAGGAAATTTCCATGCTTGCTGCACTCACCTTGTGAGAAAATGCCTCAGATGACAGATATGGTGAGGGTGGTGGGTGCAGGACAGAGGTGGCCTGCTGCCCTAGTTGTAAGAGGCAACCACAAGTGTTGCAAAATGCTAAGGTGTACTATTATTAAGATCTGTCATGGTCCACTGGGATGTCTTCCCAGTTCCTTCCTTATATTAGGCCCTCTAGTTCACATCTCACACATGCCCTCAACTTCTGTTACCCGCACGTGCATGCATGCTAACACTTGCCAACCCATGGCCCCACCCACCTCCATGCCCCTTCTAGTCCTATGCCAAATTAGTGACAACTCCATCAGCTGTTGAGTCCCCACCCACTTCCAATGGAAGTTTTTGCCGCACTGTAGAAGTTAAGTAGGTCTGACAAGTATTTTTAAAAGGTTCAATTTTTCTATCCCGAGTGTGCCAATGCGTGATCCTCCCTGCTGGGATTGTCAAATTATAATTCACTTTGATGGTCAATTTTTGATATGTTCTGCAGATATACTGAATAATTTAGTAGCAATATAGGTGCAAGTATATTGTGTGATAGGTTTAGGGTTATTGAGCACACATTGATTAAGAATAAAACACTGGTAAAAAAGAATGTTATTTACACAATGCATTTTATTGTAGAATTTAAGTTGCTGCTTTTTATTTATTCATTCATGGAATGTGGGTTTCGCTGTCTAGGTTAGCATTTAATCCCCGTCACTAGTTGTCCTTGAAAAGGTGGTGGTGATGGTGAACTGTCTTATCAAATCAGTGCAGTGTATGTCATATAGCTACACACTTTGTGCTGATCGGAAGAAAGTTCCAATATTTTGACTCAATGACAATGAAGGAACAACAAAATAGTTCCAAGTCAGGTTGGCCTGTGACTTGGAATGGAACTTGCAGGCAATGTTGTTCCAAATCATGATCTGTGCTTGTCCTTCTAGGTGGTAGTAGTTATGCAGTTGGAAAGAGCTGTCAAAGAAGCCCTTGTTGTGTTGCAGCAGTTCAACCTGCAGACAGTGCACGCTGGTGCCATTGTGTATCAGTAGTGGAAGGAGTGAATGTTTAAGATGATGAATACAACAAAATGTGCCATATGCCAGTTTGAAACTCCTTAATTTTTTTAAACTTTTGGATATAACTAGCACTTATTCTGGCAGGTAGTCATCCTGGACAGATGCATTGATTCTTTATTACAACCATTACCACTCCCTTTTGTCTTTGTTTAATCATATCTGTCTCATTTAATCAGTCCTGCCTTCTACCCTATCCATAAGACCATAAGTTGCAGGAGCAGCAGTACTCCATTCACCCCATTGATTCTGATCCACCATTCAATGAGTTCTGATAATCCTCAACTGCACTTTCCTGCCTTTGCCCAATCACCCTTGGTTTCCTAACTAATTAAAAATCAGTCAATCTTAGCCTTGAATATATTTAGCAAAGTCTCTATAGCCCTATACAGGAAAGAATTCCACAGATTCACTAGCCACTGACAGAAGACATTCCTTCTCGTCTCTGTTGTAAATGGGTGACCCCTTACTCTGTGATTATGCCCTCTGGTCCGAGACTCTTCTTGCAAGGGAAAACAACATTACCACATTTACCTTGTCGTGTCCTGTAAGACTTGAACCACAATCTCGGATCTTCCCTCTTCTCTCTCTTTTCATCGCGTAAAATCCATCACATTCCTATCCTCCTTCAGTTGTGAAGGCAAGTCATGTTGAACTTAAGGAGGTAACTGTTTCTCTTTCCATTGATGCTGTAAGACCTGATAGTTCATCATTTTGTTATTTTTATTTCAATTTCCAGAATCACAGTATTTTGCTTTTATGTTATTATAGCCATAGTGTTTTAGGATCTTGCGGACTCTCCATGATCATGGGTTGGTCTATTCTTCTATGCTGCTGCTTTTGTTTCCAACAATGTTCACCTAAAATATTTGAAATATACACATTTGTTAAATCAATGAAGTTGAGTCAATTACAAAAAAACTCAAAAGATTCATAATATAATTTAGCAACCAATTCATGTAATTATATTGGTCACATATTTGTAATGAACGGAGCCTTTGCAACAAATATCCACATCTTGAATGATTCTTTAAAGCCTTATATCAGAAGAATATCGTTGGATCTTCACTTGTTACCTGTCCAGGGAGAAGCTTGAACTGCTCAGCAATGAATGACCTTGTTATTTGCCATTAAGCTTCAAATCAAAGAATTCTACCATAGTTAACAGAAGAAAATTATTCTTCCGATGAATTGTACTGAATTTTCACAATAGAATCACTCTACTGTTGATTGACTAGGAGAGAATGATATTTAACTTCAAAACACTTGAACTTCCAATCTAGTGAGGCTGATTACATTTGTTACCGATTTGTCCAAATGTCAAGCTATTGATTATTTCCCTGCTGTGAGATCTGATGAAACCAACAACAGGAATAGTTTTCATTTGTATCGTGCCATTATTATAGCAAAACATCCCAAGGCACATGAAAAGGCAGTCTAAATACCAAGCACAAGTTGGTAGAAGAATCAGAAGAGGTAACTGGGTGTATTTTCCGTCAGCTTTTGAATATCAGGAGGGAAGTAACAACTTGCGGGGGTTCAGGGAAATAATTCTGGGATGTAATGGAATATATTAGAAACGATGATGGATATCTAGATAACATGTAATTGCATTCATTTGGTAAAGAAACTTTGTTTCTGATGTGAATGGAAACCATTTTTTTTTAACAACATCTCTTTGGAATTAGGGCTTTAAAATAAAGGCAGATGGATATTAGCTACTTCTGTGAAAAGTTTCCTTTTTTTTCAAAAAAGGTCAGAGACTCATTCCGGAACAATGACCTAATTTATCATAGAGCAAGTGACTATAGACCCCTGTAATGTTAATGAAAATATGTTTGTACTGTCGTGTTTATGACAGGTGGGATAAACATTGAAGCTCATTAGCTGGGTTTTCAGTTCAGAATAATCAAGGATTGGGCAAAATTTTTAAAATTCTGTTCAGAAGAAACCAGGGTTGAGTTTTGAAGCAAGTTTTGTCTTAGACGGAGCTCTGGAAGTTCAAGAAACAAATCATCTTAGCAGAGGCCTTAGCAAACAAGGAGAGTTTTGTTGGGATTCTTCAAGTTATAAAAGCTGAGAAGGTTTCAACTCTCAGATTTGTGACAAGTTCATGGAAGACATGCCCTGTGAGTTTTCATTGGGATCCCTTTTTATTCTCATACAATCTGTCCAAAGTATTTTCTTCTGGCTCATGCACTGAACCTATCAATAATCCAAGGTATTTTTCCCTTGCATTTCCACCTGTCACAAATTATAAAACCATAAGAAGTAGGAACAACAGGAGGCCATTTGGTCCTTCAAGCTTGCTCCATGATTCGATAGGATCATGGCTGATCTGATATTCCTTCCATCCACTTTGCTGCATTTTCCCCTACTGATCAAGAATCTATCTCAGTTTTCAATGTATGCAAAAACTCTGCCCCCACATCTCTCTGTGGTGAGCAATTCCAAAGACACTTAAACTGCTGAGAGAAGAAATTCCTCCTCATCTCAATCTTAAACTGGTGCCTGTTTATTCTGAGACTGTGACCTCTGGTCCTGGACTCTCCCATGAGGGGAAACATCCTCTAAGCATTTACCCTTTCAAGCCTCTTAAGAATCCTAGGGGGTAGTAAGAACTGCCGATGCTGGAGTCAGAGATAACACAGTCTGGAGCTGGAGGAACACAGTAGGCCAGGCAGCATCAGAGGAGCAGGAAAGCTGACGTTTCAGGTTGGGACCCTTCTATTTTTTTCTGAAGAAGGGTCCCGACCTGA